>SJOL01007915.1:175698-215819 GCA_004794785.1 Opisthorchis felineus | reverse complement strand
GCATGCTTTGATTGGTCAGAATGCCAGCCAATCTGGATCGAGCATCTTTAGCTCGACGCTTCTCGCACCCTCACGGAGATTCTAGCACGACCTTGTTGAACATTCTCTGATTACCCTATAAATACAGTTATAATAATCTTCCTTTATCTCCATAAAGGGCTGTCTGAAGCTACCGTATCTTTTGATACACCATAGTGGACGGAGCAGGAAGCCAAGAACCGATACAGAGTTGCACGACCGGCAAGTTTGCACCTTGACCAGTGAGCCGTCTTGAGTTCATGCGGTTGTGAGTAGCGGTTGCACAAACTTCCAGCTATCTTTAAAGTTTTGCTTCATCGTTTATCCAGCTAAAATCTGTTTCTTTCCCGCTGGTTTTCGCCAGCGACAATTTACTGTCTAGCTAGCAAACTCAGTTGTCAGCAGTTTTATCCAGAGGACGGACCGCAACTTTTGGACTACAATTTCCCGCAAAAAGTAATTGGTCTCTACCTGTCCTGTATTTGGTTTGTGCGCTTTTTTAGATATTCAATACAAAGATAGGACAGGTCTTATCTAATGCACGACCTCAACCCATAAATCATTTACCAAACTGCACACTCCGTACTACAGATAACCCGCGAATCATGTTTGTTAATTGAATATTTCGTTAGGGTGTGTACTTCATTCCCTATTTTGCCGATAGGACTATGCTAAAGAGTGCTACGCACTCAGTCAACAGGTATGGCACGGTCACGTAGAACTACAAAAGATCCCGGTCATTAGGACGTTCTGGAAGTTATGCAAACCAAAGTTAACTTATCTTCTGGCGTTTTTTAGTATTTCGCTTCCCACAATGTAATCCATACCACCGGAACGTTTTCACCCTACCGTCTTCACAGAATATCGCCTACCCAACCACTACAGTCGAAGGTCTGATTAGAGTAGTCTGTGAAAAATTTGAATGCATTCTTCTAAAACCGAAAGGAAAGGAATGGCGAAAGAGAATAGTAGTGATTTTTATCTTCGTGCGCTGTAGCAAGAGGGCTACCGTCCAGAAGATAGCTCATCATTAGACAAATGCCTATTTCACGAAACTCCTGCAGCCAATCTTATCCTCGAATACTCTAACAACGGCAAAAATCACAGTAGGATTAGAGGACCGGATAGGACTTTGAGTATTCATCATAGGGACTTCCTCAGAAATAAGAGTACGTGCTTGTGATTTTGGAACCTGACAATTAATTTGACTACATGACCTCAAAGTTATTCGATTGGTTTGGTGGGCTACTGGAAGAGGTGAAAGGTGGCAGGGTGAAAAGAGGATGAATAAGAAAAATCATTGTCTGTTTGGCACAAATTCAGTATTGGTGTTTCTTCAAGATGCTTTAAGTTGTAACTAAAGGTTTGTTTTGTTTTTGAAACATAAAAATTCGTTTGCTTCCAACATTCATTTGCATAAACTGGACAGAAGTTGACAGCGTGAATACCAATTCACCAAGAACCTGCCTCCCGACCACCTTATTGTGACTTCGATGGTTCTAGCCGACTTGAATTATAGTGCTGAAACATCGGTGATCACAGACCTGAAGATGTCTGAGTTCCTCTGCCCCAAGTGGCCAAGTCTCGAAGCCGTTCAACCATACCGCCCGCGCCGTAGTCTGATACACGCGTTTTTTAGACCAAGCAATGTGCCTTTATGAAGCCACAAATGGTGTAAGTTGACAAAAAGCAATTCTGACTTTTAAGATCCGCACGTTCACTTCCTCCGTCACACTACCGTTAGAGCTAATGCAACTTCTGAGGTACCTATAGCTTTCCAGTGCCAGTCCTTGAATTATCGGAAGCGTATTCAAAAATTGTACTTCCTTCAGCATGACCTTGAACTTTGTGGGCTCGAATTATGGCTCGAAGGACTGGATGACTTCGGTCAGCTTTTCTTTTATTGCTGGCGCTTCTCGCATATCTTCAGAAATGAGGACGGTATCGTCTGCATATTCAAGGTGGACAGTGTTGTTGCTTGGAGAGATTTGAACCCAAGGGTTTTGGAGACCTACTGTTCATCTCACTACCTCACCAACGATGGAATCAGACGAAAACGAAGAGTGGACATTCTCGTCGAACACCACTGCTCGTGGGAAAGCTTTTGGTGAGCACCGATTCACTCTAATGCCCCCACAAGCATGTGAGTACAAACAGCGCAGTATGGCCACAATTTTCTGGGGCATGCCCTGGTGCGCAGTCGACAAGATCGAACACACTCTTGAAATCAATGAACACCAAGATTGCAAGGCGCCTATAAGCATGTCGTTGCCCTGACGTGTCCGAAGATGTAATCCACACAGCCCCTTCATGGCCAAAATTCTGCTTGCTGTTTGCGGGTGCATTCCCCACATGCCTACGTAAGGCGACGTAATAACGGTGGCACAAAAAGTCTGGTTACAACGAGGGGCAAGCTAATTCCTCTATGATTGTCACACTCACCGAAAATAGCCGGTTTGAAAATAGGCACCATTATCAACTCACCTCAGTAAGTTGGGGAGGTCTCTTTCACTCGGAAAAAATTAAATGATTTGGACAAGACCTGACTGAGTATTTCACTTTCATTTTAAACAGAGCAGGTGGAGATTTCTCAATGATGGGAGCTCGGTGGCGCTTGAGTGACAATACTTATTCTCTTATTTACGAAGCCGTCAGGTGTTCCAACTTCACTGTTAAGGGCTGCGTTAAGGGTCGGGAATGCTGCCGCGCAAATGCAGATGGCCAGTTGAATCGTTGCTAGCGTTCCTTTCTATAGACTACTGAGTCGTTTTTTTTCAGTAGTTGCGGAACTCGGAATAATACCCACTGGAATCCTAATCAAAATAAAATTTTTGATTGAATATTTTCCAAAGTAAATCTTGGACTAAAGCAACCTTAGTTCTCGGCTCTCATTGCGTCGGATGCAAGTAAAATGACGCGAATGAGGCAAGGATTAATCGTTTATTCGAAACATTATCATGAAGCGTCTTACTTCAAATGATTTTATGAGGCTTTCTCTAAAAGTTTGCTTGTTATTTTCACCAACATTTTCCGAAAATATTCACGTGACTCAAGGCACTGCCTCACCCAGCTGTGAGCACGTGTCAACAGCACTCAAAAAGCGGGCTTTTCGAAACGGCCTGGCTGTATGCTGGTATCAGAATGATTGGGGCCCCAAAATCTGTCATGGGGTCTGACAGATGAAAATATCTCCTACGTTGAAAAATCACGGCATGGGAAAACAATATTTATTCCATCCCTGTGTTGCAACTTTGTATATCTTTAAAATTGCCTCCCATCATGAATGACTGCCTTCCCGGTTATCAATTCAAATGAACCGCCTCTTTTATTTTTGATATTATTAAACTCTATTTCAGTTTGGCAAAGACCTTTGTGTCTTTCGTTTTCCTTGCTAAGGAAATCGTTTTTACCGCCTCAGATATACTATTTTTGTACCGAAACTCTGGTCAGCCATAGATTTGTTTTATTGCATGAATTTGCGACCCGGTTTCGATCACGCATTGGCTGTTGATCCATATCGGCTTTGCTTGCTTTTTGGAGTACCTCACCGTTTGTCGAAAACCGTTGAGTACAGCACACTTGCGCAACCATTCTTTCGGAGTTTTGCCGGTTTGGTTGCTAACTTTGGTGCTCGTTGCTCAAACAATCGAAACGGTCGTTACACCCTGTTCGACACCAATTCTTCAGGTCACGGCAGATGATTTTTCGAAGCACGAACATCCTTTATCCCAGTCCATGACCCCTTGTTTTGAAGCCATGTCAACCAAGACAACGTTTGTTCTTATTCATGGCATTCTTCGGATGCAATTGCTGCCGCTAACAATGTTGACGACTATAATGAAAATTATCATGACTAGACAGGAGGTTTCTGGTTGCGCCAGGTTACCAATGTCTCTCACTCTGGTAGTTAGTAGTACCAAGTAATAAAGTGTTAGGAATCACATATAATGTTAAATTTTGGCGCAGGATTGTGGTCGAACCGTACTGACTTTTACGTAGTCTCTATTTTGTTCCAAATTCATGCGAGTTCACAGAGTTGTCGGTAAGCTCTTTCGGCAACGTTGGCAACTTTGTATATATCCGCCTGTGTTCCTGAACCAGCCTATTCATAAGCGCAATCAGTAGCAGTTATCTGAATCTATACATATATATAACAGGCTTATTGCGAATTCATTCGGGTGAACCAACTCACCTTTGAAGCATTGTTATGAGCATCCCTATAGTGAAAGTAGTGAAATAACTTTAGGAATCGCGTGCATCTAGTTCAATTGATGAATTTGACAGAGTAAGAAAAAACAACCTGTCAGCGGACTGGTGTGAATTCACTTAGTTTGTGTGTACTTTCACTCAGGAACCTACATAAATTCAAGTTTATGTCCACACAGGTCATACAAGTAGTAGGACTTGAGCACACGCTATAGTTTGACTTCGACTGTTATCTGCGGTTTAGTCACTATCAGCGACAGACCACTTGACGCAATATCCAACAGGTGCTTATATCCAAAATGGGAAATTTGAAATCACCCACGCTATCGAATCGACTTATAATTCCCGTATCCTTTTTCCAAATGGATCAATCCTTATACGTACCAAATGAGAAAAAATCCAAAAACAATACAAGCGAGATGAAAAAACTTAGGGATTGGCAGTATTTGCACTAAGTTAAATGTAGCGGCTGATCAGACTGTAAAGTCAGATATCCAAAAATGAACATTGCAAACAAAAGCGCCGGTCCGTCGTTTGACTTATGCACAAAGTATCAGACCGCCAGCACTTGGAGCACGCTTGTCCAAAAATAAAAAACCTAGTCTTGTGAGTAATAACAGCCTACTCTGAAATCCAACAGTAGTGAATAAAAATAAGAAACAAACTGAAGCAGCCTTTATCTGGAAAGACATTTTAATGTCAAACCACAAAATTCACGTTGTTGTCGAACAGTTAGGGGTGGAGCTACCATGGTTATGCAGTTGACACGCAAATTTCGCATATATGTGCTTGTTTTTCATGATTATTTAGACTTGCCATGACAAAACTTATAGCAGAGTTTTCAGTTTTTTTCAGCAAAATCTGGAAGCAAAATTCCACTTTGTATCATGGCTGACCTCCTCAGGAGAGACAGTGAACCCTCTCTACTGGGAGGGTCAGAGGTGGATTTTTTATCCAAGGTCTTCTAGGCTTACGTCTCTTGCTTGCACACCGAACAGCCAAGCTGAAGTGTCTGCTGACGGAGACCTCAAAGGTTCGAAGTCTCAGCAATATCTTAGTTCCTAGAGGAAAAATTTGCGCTGCTTTTCCAGCTGAGATTAGTGGCTGCTGGAATGTATCAAAGTTTCACTATTCACATGTTAAAAATATACGCGGAGAAGCTGGAGTGAGTTTTTTTGCATTCTATTGTATTGAAAAGTCAGCTAACTTACCCACGACGATATTCTTTCAAGAATTCGCCGATCGACAGCCCCCATTCGATTGCATACTGTGGAACAGTTTCGCGTCCAGGGGAAACCCAATTCTCGGGAAATCTGAAGAGAAATTGCGGATCTGTGATTTGTAAATCAATGATAATCGGTTGGTTGAGGTTGCTTTGCCTTACGCTCGTGTTGCTACCTTCCGGGGCACAATTGGACATTGTTGGTCAAGAATTGGGTGGCAAGAATGTATCCAAAATCAGCCGTTCGATTGTGGGATACAAGGTCATTACAGAGAAATGTAGTTACGAATAGTTTACCTCATTAGTTGTCTAGGAATTCATTCGCGTTGCAGTTCGCTTATTCCACTTTGAAGGGTTCATTTCAAAGAACAGTGAAATGCTCCTTGCAAGTGGCATGAAAATGAGAAAGTTCCTTGTGCTATATACAAATTAGGAATAAAACTGCCCAAGAACCTTTAAAAGTACACCTGTAAGTGTACCTAGGACTTATGTAAAGTTATACAAACCATTACAATTGCCTTCCAGTGAACACTGATGAAATAATGCATGTGAGTCAACGACTCATAATGGCATTTACTTGTTAAGTTCACCATGAGAGTACGAAAATAATGAACGCATTGGGTGCACCGCTAGCACTGCTGTAGAACCTGTTCTTCACAAACAAGATACTGTCCTGACTTAACACACTACTAATAATGTTGCTGGAAACTCTTCGACACCTCATAACCGGGTTTCGTCCTTCTTGGGGCCCATCAGGTAGGCGCAGTCGCCGAGTTTCCGTCAACCTTATTTTCTGCTTGAACCAAAATTGGCCAAATTTCAACAAATACACTCATGTGCATAGCGATTTAGTTTTGACGGGTGACTCACCTGGAATCCAGCTGGATCTCTCGTTTATGATGTTTTGAGTAGTGCATTACGTCTACACATGTATTGCGGTATTTCGAATATCGTGACAAATGCAACAAGAGGCGGCCTGGTGCAGGACATTCGGTTGCCTAAAACATCATAAACGAGGGATTCAGCTGGGTTCCAGATGAATCTCCCGCCAAAACCAAATTGCTATGCAAATGAGTGTATTTGTCGAAGATAATGTCCTGTTATCGCGATGGGTGTTTCCTGTGCTTGAACGCACAGAGGGCTATGGATGGCCCAGCGTTTACCTGTTTTGCAACACTGTGGTCCTAATGCTTACAGCTTCAAAGAAATCTGACACCTCATGTGTCGTGACATGCTGGGGCCGTATTCACTCAGTCTTGGAACATTACTATACCCCTCAACTACACTAGGTGACATTCACTTGTTGCATTTGTGCAGCGCAAAACGTCAATTCTTCAGCAAGATGGCTGTGAAATAGCCTACCGGACGGATTTGTGTCATCTTGTTGCGTACACGGTTCTAGTGAATCGGACTGTTGTACCGCCTTCGCTACTGTACGGCAGCGAGACGTGGAAGCTACGCACCTGATGTGTTGATCTATTTCACTCATAGTGTGCTTGCCCAAAAACCTTTAAATCAGATGTACCGACCGAATTCCCTGCATAGGAGACTTTCAAAGGGTGAACAATGTAGCCTAGTGCAGTCTAGTATGAATTAAGCTCTGTCGGTTAGGCCATTTGAATCAAATGATCAAGACTCGCATCCCAAAATAACCTGTGTACGGCCATCTGGAGACTGGAGTCCGAAATCGGGAGCGCTATTTGGACAAATTTTAAGGAGTTTTGAGAAACTTTGTTTTCGGTTTTGGTTCAAGAAAAAAGACCCGATACTCGACAGGACAGACTAAATCATGGCTAGCTAGGCGGGAATAAGAAGGTCCAAGGTGTGAAGTAAGACATGCGAACCATCTGGAAGAAGCTTATTCTTCCTAGAGCAGCCTTGATCAAGTGGACTCGTGTAAAAGGACAGAAGCATGTGTTTTATATGGTCAGCCAGGTGCGAGGCCAGCGTACTTACTGGTTCGTCTACTAAACATAACCCCTTGGGTCCCACGCAAGTTCCCTTCATTTCATGATTAGTTTCTATCCGATGTTGTCATTCTAAAGATGAACACATCATTAATCATATGGTATATCTCATAATACCACGTTATTGATTACCTTACGTCACCGAGTCTCTGCAACACTTGCGAATGGCAGGGTACTGTGGTGATAAATGAGTGATGAGTGCTGTTCATCACTGGTCTGTCACCATTTTTAAGCCAGCTGATGACTTGTCACAGGCCTGTGCAGATACGTATGCAGAAGTTACTTCCAGTAACTTGCACACAACACTCAGTTTTCCCACTTCAAATACGTACAGATGACCGGTGGCTTTGTCTTGGCTGACTGATTCGGATGCTTGCCATTCATTTGTGCATGATTTAAACCGCTACATATTACCTGTAAACAAGACCTTTTACTTCGTACGTGTAGAGGAAAAGAAATTTAAAAAATCGAGTTCTTCAACAGTTATTTTAAGTACTGCTGTTACTCCTAAGGCCTCTAAGTTTTCGCCTGCAAGGCGTGCAACATCTCTCTTCAAAAGACAGCCATTCTCACTAAGCAGAATGACTGGTTGTAAATTTCCCTAAATAGTATACTTCATCGTCGTCGATGATGGAGATCAATATATGCTCATTACATTCTTGAAACCGACAGCCTTAACCTCTTGCTTATCAGCGTACCTGAATTTAGTCGTCTGCACAGTTCCGTATAAACAAAAATATCGGGCAAATTATATGGAGATTCATAGCCTATGACAGCTCTCTTAAAACCAATTTACCAGACAATTAGAACAGGAAATATCTGTTTCAGCATTTTTCTGCCAAATTGTCAACAAACCCTAGACCAAACGGTGGGACGTCTTTTGTTGTGTATATCACTTCACCCTCGGAAAATGACTGTGAGTAGTACACCTACCTGCATGCTATTGAGGCGTACGAAAATTAATGAAACACCAATAAAAACTGGAGGCTTATCCCAGACCAATCTATTAACCATGAAAATATAATCTCTTGTTGAGTAAATGTGGAAAAGTCAATCGGGAGCCTCTTGATCATCCTTTGTGGCCTGACTTAATTCATAGTTTCAGCTGACCCTACCTTTAGGCAATCTACCCCTTGTTCTTACCTTTCCAGTTCGTCTGCTTCGTTTACTTCATTTTGGCAATTTGTTTCTGTCCTTCGACTTATTCTGCTGCTGAGTCCTAGAGTGTGTTGAATCCAACACATTTGCATACATCAAGTGATTTGACGTGACCGATTACGGCCGCCCAGGGCCCTACAACTGAATCCAACGTGAAGTCGCCAAAAAACTAAGCTAAAACTTTGAAGCTAGAGAATAAGTCAGTAACAGCACATGGAAAAGTGGAACGGAAAAAAGGACTTGAGTTCATCTATTCAGATAATGCGTTGGAAAAGTCACTAGGAACTTCCTATAGGACAGGGATGATGTTGCCTTGTTTCTGCGTATATATAACCTATTCAAACAACTTCGCCTGCCGGGATTCGGCTGACAAGTTTAACCTGCACGCTTTCGTGGAAATTGCGGCAAATACAATTAACTTCTGGTATCGAGTTCTAAACTGCTGTCACTGCTTTCTAACCAAGAGATAATGACTGTTGGTCTACGCTGTAAAGCTTTGGACAACACAGCTTACGATCTAAAGCGTTTGCGCTCACATACCACCCTAAATAGTGCTATATAACTGCACATAATGTTAAGCTTTTGCATGTAGCAACGCTTAGTCCTGCATTTCGGATGACTCACAGTTTGTTCCTTTTCCACTTTTTTCTAGTTGAGTGAGCATCTGTTCAACACAAAAATGGCAATTCATGCAACTTGAACTGCGATCTGCGGAAGCAAGTTTACTGACAGTCGCATGTGATTGGTCAGTGACGATGCGTGAAATTCGGTTCATCTGTCATGCAGTCATGTGAAGTCACGTGACTTTTAAAATGGATATTGGGTAAATTAGTGCAAACGAGCTGAGGCTTAATCGTGCGTATGTCGTTAGTTCGTTGGCAATTCAAGCACACGTGATTTATTACTTTTTAGAGATGGTGGATTGGCACGTACTCCAAATTTCGTTTCAGATTTCCCGTGAGTATCCAGCGGTCACCCATACGAGTTTTCCGATAATTCTGTGCCTCTTTAATCTGGAAAAAAAGTAAAAAGATAAGTATTCACCCAAACCTGTACGACAAAATGCTGCAACAAGTAGGGTCATCTACGCTTTGTTAGACAAGAGAGTAATGTAGTGGTTTGAGTTCGCACAGACGTTAACTATTAGTTTGACCATTAACTCTTACGCCAACCCTACAATGATCAAAATTTCATGATATAATTGTTTTGTTTCCAGCGGTTTCCAAGCAACTGATGTTCGTCGGGATTCAATAAGCAACTGTGATGATAATCAGAAATTATTTTAGGCCATATTCAAAAATCCAAGCTTTGGGTGTAGAATCTAAAAAGACTGAAGCGAGATGGATATATCGAAGGTATGGTCACCATTACTTAAGCCATCTTTTAGCAGCAAGTGCGGAGTAATAAGTTAAAAGTGGGGTTACTGTTCATAGAAACCTAGTTCAAGCTTCTATAATCGGACAAATATAAGTATATGCACAACATTTTGTACTATATTGCGTCACTTCTACCTTTTACCGCAAATCTTACTGAGGGGTTTTCTTGTGGTGCATCTGCGGCCGGTGTATAGAGGTCCATATTCTACACGGCATGCAAACCCTCGTTTTGTTACCATCATCCACGCTTGTTGTGACCCTGCCTCTCGACTTCCCCTATCTAGGCTTGGCAACCTGGCAGTATCCCAGCCCTCGTGCTTCCTTCGCGTTGCATGGCATCTGGGCACCGAAAGGATGTTACAGCTGAAAGACTATCTAACAAATCACAAAGATTTGTTTTTCTCCACAGTCCTTGAAATTTTCAGTGGTTCAACTGTGTCCCAGTGTTCGCGAACTGGTGTACAAAACTGCGCAGTGTACACCGTTAACTCGGCGACTGTAGAATAAATAAGGTTGAACTGGACTCATCAGTGTTATGATCCTGGAAGTTTCAAGACGGATTTGCATTGAAGGGACATCTCAATACAATTAGCTTGTAATATCATTATCATAACATAAGTGAAAACTCACCGCAGACCTTTTATAACTAACATCTGCCAAGATTTTCAGTTGTGTAGGGGTGACTTTCATATCCCATGGGTCGGCTTCCATGGTGCTGGGGTATAGAAATAGTTCTCCTCTGTATGGACAGACAAAAGAATCTCCTTATTAGCCGCTTGACTCATTTACTTCTTCTGGTTGTGCAAGATTTTTACTGGAAATTAATCCAAACTTCGTCCTGAACGAAATCTACATAAACACTCTAGGATTTTCTTACACTACCAACAATCTATGAGTAGATCAGAGGAGGAATAAAATTTACCCAATGAGTGAAACTTCTGCCTGAGAAGTTGTCACTTGAGGAGCCAGACAACAAGTGTGACCACCTGATGTGGATCCCATGATTGGCGAATGAGTGGCGCTATATCCTGTCTAAGTGTGATTTAATCACACTGCTGAACAGCCACTCATGGTCGAACTGTCAATTGTTCAATTTACAAGCCGGTGGTGGTCCGTAGTCAAAGTCTCCCTACTGGACGTTCGTGAAAAGCGCGACTCTGATGATTCTCAACAAAGATGGATCAGCTACACAGTGCTTCTCGGCTTTTCAGAATAGACCGGCTTTACAGGAAGAAATCTCTAATAAACGTTTGTTTCTAGGTAGCTTTAGCTGCCACCTTGTAAGAAAATGTCATTGATTTTGTCTTACATATTGGCCATGGTTTGGGTGATAGTGGGGTGTTCTTACATACTCAGTGATGATACTCACTGTAAGTTGTGCCAGCTGGAATAAAAATGTTTTGGCAGATTTTCTGTGTGGACAAAAAGCCAAATATTGAATGAACTGCAATTGTGCTATCCCTTTTAAATTGACGGGATAATTCAACTGGCCGCTCAACGAAGTTTTAGATGAGGATTTACCACGGCATATCTAGCGCTGATCATGAAAGAATACCAACTTTGTGAGTTTTTAAAGGAGACTGGGCCTCTACAAACGGGACAAAATATCCTAAGAGTCGATACCAGACTACTTTTGTGAGGCATTTTGGATCAGAAATCCCCAGCCCGCTCGTCTTCATTCAGAATGGTTGTAGTTACAATGCCCAACTCAAGGTTTTGCAACAGGACAGCTGCGATAGCTCGGTGGAGCAATCGATCGCGTAGGTTTTAACACACGTGTATTGTTTCTTCAGGTTTATCAGAACGGCTAATGTTTGCTGGCGCTGAATTCGAATCGGTGCCTATATTTGTAAAGAGTGTTCAAGAGTGTGATGGTTAAAGCTTTCCAGTACTTACCGCCGTGCGAGCATACGAGATGTGTATGGGAATTTCTTGGGGTATTTTATTCATTGGTGGATCCACGGCCTAACTATATCTGGTTTACGCACCACTACGTGCCAAGGACTAACTCGCCAACAGAAATACTCAAAGAGGACCTATTGTCGAGTTAACAAACCAAGAAATAGGAGACACTTTGGAGACACTTAATAAAGGGTCACAAAGTTGGAGCCAGAAAGGTCGGAACAGAGATTACTTGAGCACCGACCAGTAAACGAGAATAGGGGAGATCAAGGTGGAAGTTCGCGCGGTCACCGACGAATCAGGACACAGGATAGCGGATCAACCAATAGAATCTTCCGACCGAACAACCAAACGCAATCGAACATCAGCCCCGGTCAGTAGCAATTTCATTTGCTCACACAAAAACCCACGCACAGTGCACAACCATGTGCACACCGCTTCGCTCTACTCCGTTCCATCCTGAACAACGCATTGATGGTATTATCTCGATTGGTGATTTAAGGTTTGCAGACAAGTTGCCCAGCTAGGCGAACAAACCAACGACCACACTGGCTTAGGTTTACGCATCCCACATCATACATTTAAATTGCACGATATCTTAAATTCAGGACCCTTTGTCGGATTAGTAATGTACCATACCACAATCTTTAGTGAGTGCAACGAGTTACAGTCAGGGCTGTATTGTATGGTTGCGAGAAATGGACACAGCAGACAGATGGTCTGAGAGATCTTCAAGTTTTAACCGCGGATGCTTCAGAATGGTGTAATTCGTGAGCCGAACATGGCAGAAGGGCGCGAAGTAGGTTACGAAGAGTTTGGATGTTATTCGTACGGTCCATCTTCCAGAATGAGGTCCACTCTTTGCACTTGGCTGCGGAGGCCCCAAGAAATGGTGCTTGAATCAGTGACATTCGTGCTATCAGTTACAATCCAGAAAAACTGATTGAGCATTTGGGGTTGTGGGCTCATCAGAGTAGTTGCGATGGGTTCACAAAAGGTGCCTTTTTAGCTATTCTCCTTTCCTTCTTCCTTCTGAGGTTGTATGGTTCCGTCATGAAGATAGGTACGTTCGGTCGTCTTAAGGATTTTGTTTGCAGTCAACGTTACGAAATAAAACTTAAATTTCTGCGCATCAACGAATATCGTGCAAATCACATTTCGTAATTTTCCAAACTAGTGAATCTGTCAATGCCTCAGAACTGATAAGCACCGAATATTTATTCCGCTGTAATTTCGACAGCTGTTCTGTTGAATAAAGGTCCAACGATGTGAAATGACAATAATATCGGATGTCAAACAATTTAATGAGTGGTCTTGTCATCACCTCTGACCCCTGATAGTATGACGCCCTAACAGGGGATACGCCCCAACAATCAGCTGTTCAGCCGATTCTCTAATTGATGGCGATTTTTTGCTTGGGATTTCCAATAAGTCCATTAGCTACAAACAGAAAATGTACCCTAAACGTAGTGCATGCCAACGGCAATGCAAGACAGCATCTTATTCGAAAAATGAAATCACTGTATGGAACAGCTCCAAGCGAATATCTAGGCAAACATACCTCCTTGTCGTGTATGTGATAGGCAGTGGTCTGCATCTGTTTCCAGTGCAATCTTTTTTCGGTTGTGGTTTTACCTATTATCGGTAGAAATAGAGCCGAATCAGTACAAGTTTTTTATGAACCATAAGAATACATAGAACGACGGCAAGTCTGAACAACAGAGAGTAGACTTGTGTAGGCGTAACACACTAATTATGAGGTTAGGGAAAACTCCGCCCATCATAAACAACAGGTTTAGCTGGATTCAGTTGTCTCCTACCAAAACGAAATGTCAAACTCTGCCCATTTTGTGTCCAAGTAGAACATGGACTGCGCTCATCCGATGAGCCCCAAGAAGGGAGAAACCGATGGTGGGCTGTCGAAAACTTTTCAGCAATGTTATCTGTAGTGTGTCGCGTCTACTTAATGCAGTGTGATGTCACAAATATCGTGCCAGATGAAGCATGAGACGGCCGGTTGCAGCGCATTCATTCAAAGCAAGTCGTCATAGACGGGAGACTGAGCTGGATTCAGTTGGGCCTCCCTTCCAAATCAAATTCTTTTCTGAAAGTGAGTATTTGTCGATGACATTAGGCTTCTTGACAGTGCAACTGGTGAACTGAAGTCTTTTCATCGAATTTGCATGGAAGTTCCCAGGATACCTTATTCATCGGGACAAAACTACCATGATTTGTTTAAATTACGCTGAGGAACCGGATGAACTAAAGTAAGCAGCATCTGATTTCCGTACCTGCGCAATCATTACCAGGTAAACTATCACGTACTTTATTTCAAAAGTTCTTAAATTTAGGCCATTTTCCAAGGAAGATTCTAAAATCAACAGGTATTTTCTTAAAAGATTTTTGACATACATAAGAGGCTGGTAAACTGTAAACTCTGCAAGTTGAGAAGGATTGCAATGTCAGTAAACTTTTGTCGATTTTCATCAACTTTGACCCTCTCGCCTAAATTCTGCACCTATATTTAGAGGGATATCGCAAAGTCGGGATTTATTCACTTCTCAGTTCAGCAATATCACCTCTAAAATATGCCAATTAAGGTATAATCTCGTCTAGTTTTCCTTTCCTTGTATAACTTAAAATGCTCACCAAATAGGTACCGTAGAAACAGTTCACCTTACCAGTGGTAGGTTAATATTATCTGGTCTTATCCGAATTCCGTGAAGTCCTTCATTCCGACTCAAACTTGTCAAGGCCAGTGGTAACCAGGGTAGTCTTGAGGTGGACTTTCGGGTATGCGGACTGGTCATTTTGATAAGCTGACTTCCAAATTCCCCACTACTTCCGTTCCGACATGCGGTTTTAGCAGCAATCTACCCCAAACTACTCGGCAGCTTTTGAATGAGATCGATACAGTTATCGATCGCGTCAAATGCAACACAGATGAAGAGGTTGAAGTATATCAACAATTCAGCTAAATTTTGAGGTTAGGTGTTTAACGTTTGGCAATAGAACCATCATAAACAGTGAACAATTTTAAATATCCTGGAGGAAACTTGAGCATTGCTCACGAGGTGGTCTAACTCAAATGGGGAAATCATGTGGACTACTGGTATGTGACTAACCTTGTTGCGTAGTTTTTTGCAATGCAAGGAAGACGCAAATGATCTGTGTGATGCAGAGTAATGGGAACATCCAGTTTTCAACCGAAATCCATGGGCACGTCAGTTCTGAAACCTAAGTAGCTACTTGAGTGACATCCGACATCATTTTACTGTGTAGCCGCTAAATCAACGTGTGGTTTTTGGCGCAGTGGCTGGTGGGATTTCAAACAACAGGTACGATAATGTGAGAATTTCCTCCGACTTATGATAAGTGTTTAATTTCTTCGAAGGAATGGGTTGTGGACAAGTACAAAATTTCGTGCAATTTACCCCAAAATATGTGAGTCACATTTACTACCCTACCAGCTAAACCATCCCTGGTTGTATGGCAGTGAATCATCAGTGTCTACACTGATGTTGCTATCTCTGGTGATGATGATGATGATGACGATGATGATAGTGAACGATCTGAAGTTAGTTACGAGATGGCCTGGTGGTTAGTGCATGAACGTCTGGCCATAAGGTCGGTGGTTCGGACCCAGAGCCTGTTTCTGGACTGTTCTTGTCTAGGATTGGGGAACCTGGTCGTATCTCCGCCCTTATGCTTCCTTCGGGTCGTATAACAGCTGTACAGCAAAGGGTGGTGTCACAACTGAACTACCGTTAGTGTTACTATTAGGGGTGGTTTACTGATCCGAGTAGTGTGTCACACTTGACAATTTCACGACAGAAATTAGACGATTAGGAATGCTGACAGGGTTGACGACACTGATCGTAAAAAGATCACCTCTATGCTAATCATTTCCGTGTTAACTGATCAGTTTGTCCATCGTACACTCCTGTGACGTATCACTTGGAAGAGTGGAATGGCAGCTAGGCACCAGAAAGTTGTTACGGTTGAACGAACGAACTTTCGATAAGGTGTGTAAACAGAGCCAGAGTGGAGTAAAGCACGTGTAGTGAAAAAAAAACAAGCCCTACGGAAAAGGTAGACTGACAGAAAAGGTGTTGTGTTGAAAACCCATTAACTAAATGTCACCGTAGTCGGACGTTAGTTTAATTATAATTTTGCTAAAAATACTTTACTGATTTTCAGTAATAATTCATCAGCTTTAAAAACAATCTTTTTTAAGAAAACACTGTTTATTGCACTGGACAGTGAGTTCCATGAGTTTATTCCAAAATTTGATGAACTGGACGCGCGTTGCTAAGTGCGTTTATTGGAAAAGTATCTTCCGGGTTATTTATCATTACCTTTAGTGAATGCTCAGGGAAAAGGTCTGCTGGATAAAGAATTTATTCAAAAGCTTTGGTTACAATTCATGAAGCTTGCAAACTAAGGCACCAGTGTGTGGTCTTTAGAGAAGTACGGGTGTAACGGTGGGTACTACTGATGAGGCATGTGAGTAGTATGTGTGTTCTCTTAACTTCGCCTTGATCTAATGGAAGGTGGGATTTATTACGGAAGTTGTGGAACCACTTTGCAGTTTTTGCTTGCAATTGTGCGATAGTCAATGAATATCCAGGAGAGTTCAAGAAGACGCGTTCGAGAAGAAGATGGATATTCCGTTTTTAAAAACAACATGCAAATGAGAGTTTAACCTTCCTGTCCAATAGTCTGTAACCGTTTAGTTGGCGTTTTCTAATAAACAACTTCGCAGCGAAGGGTTTCCCTCCTTACATTTGGTGCCGTGACCAGGATAAGGATGAGGATCCCGTGGCCACAACCTTTCGAGGATGGGGATGTGCGGACCTTCCTGG
The DNA here is from genome assembly GCA_004794785.1 of Opisthorchis felineus. Taxonomy (NCBI): domain Eukaryota; kingdom Metazoa; phylum Platyhelminthes; class Trematoda; order Opisthorchiida; family Opisthorchiidae; genus Opisthorchis; species Opisthorchis felineus. The sequence goes on along the minus strand of SJOL01007915.1, from coordinate 199,105 downwards.
AGGACTTCGAGGATGTTGCGGAGGCGGCAGGACTGGAGACCGACAGGGGTAAGTTGGCGGCACTGAAGACCCTCCTCAGAGGCCGGGCGAAGGCGGCCCTGGATGCGGCCAGAAGAGGCCCTCGGAAGATGGACTGGGCCGCCGCGAAGGAAGCTCTTGCAGCGGAGTTCGACACGCCGGCCGACCGCCAGGAGGCTATGAGGCGGTTCAAGACGGCCAGCATGGGACCTGGATGTGACCCGACCGTGTTCTTCGCCAGCCTGCAGCAGTTGTTGGATCGGGCCTTGCCGGAACTGGACGGAGTATCGCGCCAGCAGTTGCTGTCCGAACAGTTCGTCGAGGGAGTCCACCCTGCGCTTCGTGCCCAGTTGCGGTTGGCAAGAGCAACTGGCCAGTTGAGTGTGGAGCACCTGGTGCGTCTGGCACGGGAATTGGCCGAGGCGCCACTGGCCACGTTGCAGTCGCAGGAGAACAGGGATGAGTCAACAGTGGAGGGCCTGAAGAACAAAGTGGACCAACTTGCCGGACAGCTTGCAGCAATCAAGACGGAATCGCGGAGGCACGCTCGAATGAGCCGATGCTACAGGTGTGGCATGCATGGCCACTGGAAGAATCAATGCCCTCATACCCGACCACCTGTACATAATAAAACTTTGGACTACTCCTCTTTTCCCGGGTGGGTTGCGATCAGTGCAGTCACACAGGCTACCATACAGGCCGTTGTCGAGATAGACGGGAAGAAGGAGCTGTGTCTGATTGATACGGGAGCAGGGGTATCGCTGAGACGGAGAGGGAACGAAGCTGTATGCAAACCGTGCGCGCTAGCCGTAAGAGCAGTGGGTGGATACCAACTGAAAATTGACGGATTGTCAATGCACTCAATGCGCCTAGGCGACAGGTCCGTGCAGCACGAGTTCCTTATCAGCCCAGACATTGAGCAGACAATTTTGGGAGCAGATTTTCTCAGGGGCACAGAATCCGTGGTTGATCTCAAGCGGGGAAAACTGGTGACCAAGTATGGCGCAGTCAAGCTTGAAGGTTACCCAAGCACTGCCGTGAACGAGCTGCATGTCCGAAAGCTTCCGTCCTGTAACATGCCGTCAGTACAATCCGTGGTCGAGGAATACTCCGAATTGTTCACAGGCGAAGAGGATCCGTTTGGCTTCTGCTCGTGGATTGAACACGAAATTCCGCTCTCGTCTGAATGCTTTCGACCTTACGGACCCCGTCCGCTGCCGCTCCATCTACGGGAGGAGGTCCATAAGCAAGTGCAGGAGATGTTGAAAAATGGCATAATTGAGGAGGCCAACAGTGCATACAACTCCCCGGTTGTGCTTGTAAAGAAGGCAAATGGAAAGTATCGGTTCTGCGTGGATTTTCGGCGTTTGAACGAACTGACCGTAAATCGGGTTGTAGCTGTCCCTTCGGTGGCGGATATTTTCGATTCCCTCCAGCATTCCCGATATTTCACGGTGTTCGACTTGCGTTCCGGATATTGGCAACTATCTATCAAGGCGGAGGACCGGGAGAAAACGGCGTTCACCGTTGGGGACACCCAATATCAATTTAGACGGATGCCGTTTGGTTTGTCGGGAGCACCATTCACATTCCGGCGCTTGATGCTTCGTTTAACGAAGGGTCTACAGAATGTTGCCGTGTACGGGGATGATATCGTTGTGTACAGCAATTCGGAACCAGAGCACGCAGTTCATTTGAAGGCCGTATTGAAGCGTATCCGGGAGGCGGGCCTGCGGATAAATGAAGCCAAGACACAGCTCGCTCGGAGTTCAGTGACACTGCTGGGGCATAAAGTGGGTCACGGAGAGGTTAGCCCACTGCCAGAAAAACTGGCAAAGATCGAGGACTGTGCTGTTCCCAATTCCAAGCGATCCCTACGGCAGTTTCTTGGGCGAGCAGCATACTACAGCCGGTTTGTCAAAGATTTCAACACGATTGCTGCTCCACTGTACGACTTGCTTGGGCAAAATCGGAAGTTCGAATGGACCAGGGAAGCACACGAGGCTTTCGAACGTGTCAAAGCGCGCATGCTGGATCAGCAACTGACCCTCAAACTGCCCAGGGTCGGAGAGATGTTTACTGTTGCAACGGACGCTAGCGACCGCGGTATCGGCGCTGTCCTGAAGCAGAGGCATGGAGTTATCGAATATGCCAGTCGCGTCCTGACTAACGCTGAGCAGAAGTACTCGACTATTGAGAAAGAATGTTTAGCGATCGTCTGGGCCCTGGATAAGTGGAGGCCATACCTGCTTGGACAAAGATTTCATGTCGAGACTGATCACAAACCCCTGGAGTGGATCAGGACCACCAGAGATCCTCGCGGAAAGCTCGCGCGCTGGGCACTCCGGTTGCAAGAGTACGACTTTACGATCCGGCACGTGCCAGGGAAGGAGAATCACCTGGCTGATTGGCTGTCAAGACCAGAGGCTGAAGATGAGGCCCCCAGGATCATGATCGGTGCCAATAGCCTCGTCGTCGAACTGGATCCCGGGAGGTTGGTGCAACTCCAACGGCAGGATCCTGTGTTACGGAAGGTTGCAGCCTCCTTGTTGGATGGACGGAATATTGAGAACGGAGACGGAGACAAGGAATTGCAAATGTTCCAGAGTCACTTTGATAGATTGAGTCTCAGTGAGGCTGGCATAATTTCTTGGAACGACACTGATTCTGATGTTGTGCTGCCCGTAATACCTCGCGTCTTGAGAAGGAAGCTGATCGTCGAATGCCACGAAATGGCACACACAGGGTGCACCAAGACATACGACTTACTTCGGCAGAGGGCCTACTGGCCCGGAATGAGAAGTGAGGTGATGGATTATGTGGTGTCCTGTAAGCGGTGCCAACTGATGAAAGGGGATACGACAGGGGTAACCAATCCCATGGAACCCATTCCTGTATCAGAAATCGGCGAGTTATGGTCTGTGGACGTCATGGGCCCCTTTCCGGTGACAACCAGTGGAAATCAGTATATCGTGGTGATGACAGAACACCTGTCGCGGTGGGTCGAGGCGGCAGCCGTGCCAAACCAACGGGCGACGACAATCAGCGGAGTGGTAATGCGTCACATCGTGGCCAACCACGGGGTGCCAAAAATGATTCTAACGGATCAAGGGCCTTGCTTCGAGAGCGAAGAGTTTAGGAGTTGCTTGCAGAAGCTGGGCATCAGACGGCTGAGGACGGCACCATATCACCCGCAAACAAATGGTCTTACAGAACGCAATAACCGAACGATCAAGGAGTGGCTAGCGGCCAAAGGAGGTGATTGGGAAGTGAACCTGCCGATGGTGTTGCTCGCTCATCGGGCTTCCATACAGCCAACCACAGGCAAGTCCCCGTTCATGCTGATGTACGGTCGACATCCGCGCCTTCCAGTTGATCAGGAAATTGGGTTATGGCCGGCAACACACTTGTCTCCAGAGGAGCTAGGAGAGGAAAGGAGGAAAGCTCGAGAAAACTTGTCCGCCGCTCAGGAAAGGACTAGACAGAAAACGGCAAGTAGAAAGGCACGACCATTCCCCATAGGCGCGAAGGTTAAGTGGAAGGATCATCAGAATCCTGGAAGGAGTGGACTGGGATCGCGGAAGCTGGGCAGCCGATGGCAAGGTCCGTTTGTCGTTACCGACCGCCGGGGGAACGTCTATACAATTCAAGACGGTCGGGGATCGAAAAGAGTAAATGGGACTCAGCTTCGGAAGTGGCATGATACACCCGAAGAGTTGCCGAACAGACCAGCTGCCGGAGCCGACCCAACGGAGGTAAATGGAAATCAGTGGCATGCAAGCAACCTTTAAAGGGTGAAGGTGTGTAACGGTGGGTACTACTGATGACGCATGCGAGTAGTATGTGTGTTCTCGTAACTTCGCCTTGATCTAATGGAAGGTGAGATTTATTACGGAATTTGTGGAACCACTTTGCAGTTTTTGCTTGCAATTGTGCGATAGTCAATGAATATCCATGAGAGTTCAAGAAGACGCGTTCGAGAAGAAGATGGATATTCCGTTTTTAAAAACAACATGCAAATGAGAGTTTAACCTTCCTGTCCAATAGTCTGTAACCGTTTAGTTGGCGTTTTCTAATAAACAACTCTGCAGCGAAGGACTTCCCTTTTTGTCTTCCGGGTAATATATCATTCCCTTTAGTGAATGCTCAGGGGATAGCTCTGCTGGATAAAGAATTTATTCAAAAGCTTTGTAGACAATTCATGAAGCTTGCGAAATAAGGCACCAGTGTGTGGTCTTTAGAGAAGTACGGGTAGTGGTCTGAGGTACTCAAAGCAAACTCAGATTACATGATGACCCACGAAGAGTACAGAGAACCAATTGAGATTGGACTGTTAGACCCCAGCTTTGAAACCAACAACTATATGCTAAACCATGTTTGTGTTTTTGAATTGAAGGATGTTCCTGTCTGTTCGAGCTTTTTGAATGTAATTTTGCCGCTACCCTCATTTAGATACTTTTTCAATGTGATGGGCTTGCATTCGTTTTCAATCACATCTAACTACTACAGTGGACAAACGTGGAGCGAGTAATGCCATATACGGTTTGCACAGAGGTGCGTCCGCGTTCACCCAAACGTTCCTCACTGTGTTGTCAAAAATCCGCGCAACGGCTTCCGTGATTTGACTTGTTTTGTCTTACTCGCATGTGGGCGAAATCTAAACAGATTGACGGGGGTCGGTATTGATCGCTGATTGATGGCCGTTGATCTGCTCGCTGAGCTTGCTAACCGGCTTGCAAACGTGCCGTCCCCGGTCGAAGAGACATCGTCAGTGCTCAGTTGAGTGCGTACATCCTCCTTACATAGCTATTTTTACAAATTTTTTTTGAAGAGTATCTAATATCCTCTCATGGGATTGGCTAGTTGGTATATCCCTCTTCTGAAATATTTTTCGCCCGTTTGCGATGTGCGCTGCGTGGTGGTCTCTATATCTGGCATTCCATTGGTTGGCCGGATAGCTCATTTGTGGTGTGTTAGGTCCGTTCCCGGTTTGTATCGCGTTGTGGTCTTTCTTCCTTGAGTTTGGTCAGTCTTGATGGCGACTTCTATTTTTGGTAGTTTCCTTCCCTCAGTCTGATTGGTCCGTCCTTGGCTTGTATCGTAGTCTCATATTCTTGGGTTCGATAAGGCGGCTGTACTTCCCCGACTGATGTAGTTTTTCCTTTCTCGTGTTTGCCGATTCGATTGTGCTTGGACGGTCAAGTTAATACTTCCTTTTGTTGAATCGTTCTGTATACTTCCTCGATTTCTCGGCTAGGTGCTAGTCCGGGAAAGTGGATTAGTCCCCCCTATTTTCATTTTGGTTTGCTTGCTTCTTTCACACACGTCCACTCCGGTTTGTTGTACGCCTTTGCATTCTAAAGTTCCGCAGTACTTTTGATCTCAGTGTTCGATAGTCTGGGTCGAAATTCGATTTTTTTATTGATGTTTTTTTCCAGTGGAGTGCCATACTTCCATGATTTCCCGTTATTTCTTTGTTCCTGCTGGAGCTAATGTGCAAACGTTGTTCCAGTCGTATTTGTGTCCATCTTGATCATCCTCCACGTAGATGAGTGAAAGTTGTTCGCGCCTTTTGGTTGCAAGTTTGTGTTCCTGTTTGTCGCATGTAGTGTTTATCACAACCTCCGCGCAGAATCTCATACACGGTGTTGGTCCTCAACATTGGGCCCAATGGTCCCTTTGGGTTTGACGGCGTTGTTTGTTGGGTGCTAGCAAGTTTGTGGGCTACGGTTGTGTTGTACTATCGTAACAACCAAATCAGTCATTTCTGAAATATTCTTGATGCATTGGAGCGCGATCCGTTTGCCTTCTTCTCGTGCTGTCAAGTTGTTCGAATTGGTTTTTCTGAGAGTCCACCAGATAAAGTTTCTGGAGCATCCATTTATTTGACAAGCCTTGTAGAGGTGTTTGCTTCCTCTGACTTCTGACTCCATAGTGTTACAGTGCGCCTAAATATGCTTGAAAAATCTGGAGTTGGTAATGAAATCGACGAAAATCACTAAAAATTTTAAACTTCCCTCACAGTACCAACAATCTATAAGTAGCCTAGTAGCTATTCACGCACTGAATGAAAATCACCTGAGAAGTTGTCACTCAAGCAGACAGTCAACAAGTGTGACCACGTGACTGAAGAATAAGTGACGTTATATCCTGTCTGAGGACGAGTCAATCACACTGCTGAACAGTCGCTCGTGGCCAACCTACTGGCCGCAAGATCAAGGGTTGGAGGCTCCCTACGGAAGTTTTGTGAGAAGCATATTGCTGAGGATTTCCAATAAGAATGAAACAGCTGTACAGCGCAGTACAGTACAGCGGGCGAGCTGGCTCAGTGGTTAGAGCGCGAATTTACTGACCCGAAGGTCCACGGTTCGAACCCGACCTCTGCCTCTCGACTTCCCCTTTCTAGGCTTGGGTAACCTGGCAGTATCCCAGCCCTCGTGTTTCCTTCGGGTGGCATTGCACCTAGGCACCGAAAGGGTGTTAAAGCTGAACAATTTCGATTTTCGATTTTACAGTGCTTCTCGTTTGTTCGGCATAGATTGGCTTCACTTACGGGACGAAATCTCCAATTACATCCCATTAAACTTATGCACTCATCTGCATACAAATTTGGTTTTGACGAGAGCCTCACATTGAATCCAGCTGAATCTCTCGCTTATGATGTTTTTATTTGACTGAGATCCTTCTAGTTATTTCGACCAAATTCAGGAACCATCAGCTTGTTTTGGTGACCAGTAAAACCCGAATGATAAATGCCAGAGCCTGGCTGAATGTTCAAGTTTGCGAACGGATTTGTCATAAGACTTATCTAGATTATGCGGCGTAAACACACAAAATCAATTTACTTCTCTTTCTACCCCCAGTCTGGATAGAAAACGACTTTCCCAACTACAAATCTATATAAGGATCTTAAACAAACGTGAAACATAAATTTCCTGGAAAATTGAAACTTGTGAAATCGTGGGTATTACCAATCCATGTGAGATCATATCAACCTACTAGATCGTCGAAAGTTAAACTGAGAGCGTGAGCGAATCGGATTCTTTTGTGTTTGTTAGTCAAGTGGGTTATGGTTGATGTGGTCTGTTTGGAACGAACAAACGTGTAAATCATTTCAGTAGAAGTATTGAAACAAAAATAAACCGACGATCCGTGCTTTGATTTCGTGTCCCTTCAGCCATCGTTTCATTCCCTTTTCTTAGTCGGTCTTAGTCGAAATCTATTAGACAACTCTGTTGAAATATAAGACGTTACATTTTCCATACTATGATAGGGGGAAAACGTGACATGCTTGCCCATAGAAGATCATGGGTGAGGCACGAGACCGCGTAATATGATTAGGACAAACTAGCGGCTGAAGTCATACAGCTTCACACCCAGTGAGACAGCAACAGGAGGTACAATAAAATAGTTGTCCAAAAATGTTATTGCCTCCTTCAAGGCTGATGTGATCATTGGCTACTTCTGAATTGTCGAAACCCAAAGGCGTTTGTCTCAAAACGCCTCAAAACTGATGAGAACCGAAGCCTCCTCCCGCTGTAAAGTACACTCAAAATTTCGACGCATGTTCTGTTAAATAAATCTCTGATGATGTGCAGTGACAATATTATCGGACTTCATACTGAGAGGTTTTGCCATTACAACTGGCTCTCGGCTGTATACAAACCAGCAATACAATACCTGGCCTCCTAACAGAGGATTCACCCCGACAATCAACTGTTCATCCGGTTGTCCAATTGCTTGGCATTTTGGCGCTTGGGATTTCCACTAAAAATTCATCGTCAATTCATCAACTACAAACAGAAAATGTTCCTAGGAAGCATAGAACGGCAGTAAGTCTTAACAACGAAGGGTAGGCCTGCCACGCGTAACACACTACTCATGAGGTTGCTGAAAACTCCCGTCATCATAACCGAGAGGTTCAGCTGGATTCAACTGTCTCACGCCAAAAAGAGAGAGAGGGAGTATTTGTCGAACGTTGTCCATTTTGTGTCCAGGTAGAACATGAGGTTGAGGGGAACTCGGGGACTGCGCCTACCTTATGAGCCCCAAGAAGGGTGAAATCGATGGTGACCAACCTTGCGAGTAATATGTTACGTCAAATCAATGATCACTTTTCTTCCACAGCGTTGGGAATTATCTGAATCATCATTAGGGTGAAAGTCCTGGTATGTGTCAGAAATCAAATGACAGGCCGGAATGATAGTTCCTCTTCTAAACTTTCTGTGGGCATATTTATGAATTCTGACACCTGCAAGGGACTGTGAGAAGAATGAACTTGTGAGTTTATTAAAACGTAAGATAAATACCTGTGAGTGTTAAATGCCTGATATACAGGCGTACACATGTAACACTGGGGGGAGATGAAAACTCGCACCCTAGACTTCCAACTTTGACTGTTCTACGCCGGAGAGTACCAAAGTTCGGTTAAGCTGACTCATGCACAGGAAAACCAAAAGCTTTGTCAGCAAATTATTTTATTGTGTTTCTGAAATTACGTATCGGATGCGGCCAAGTACAGATGGAACGTTAGCACAGTACCAACAAACTTTTGGTGTTCATGTTTGTTTAGCCAAACTAGACGTGAACAAGAAATTTCACGGTTTGTGCACAACCGTATCTCTTGGATCGGAATACGTGTGAGCAATAATCTCAGAGGATGATATTTCTATGGCCTGTTTCCCTGCAGTCCCAGCAGAAATATTGCGGAAAATGGAGACAGGGGTTGATTTTTATAAACTTCTGGGTGTAAGTATCTAGATGGAAGGATATTTTGAGGAGAGCTGAAGGTTTGCTCATTAATCAGGCTGCTTGAGGAGACTGAAAGTCGTTCGTTTACCCCGGGCTACATTGGGAAATTTCTCAATGTGATAACCAGGATCGTGAAACCAGGCGTATGTATGCAAGAATCTTTGGATATTAAAACCAATTCGCATCGCTATTCATATTTGTCTGGAAATACAATTGTAAATTTTGAACACATATCACATGCAGAATTTTCGTAGGTTCGAGGACAATGAAACTGCGTTAAAAATGCCCACTGTATATATATCGGTTTGCCTGGTACTTTTCTGTTCCACGTTCGTCAGGGACTGAAGGGATTAAATATCGACGTATCAGCAGTTATCCCTGCGCCGTTCCTTCCCAGGACGGGTGACCTCTTCTTAGACTAAATGGAATTTGGCTAGCGTATTTTCCATAAAACTGCTGTCCGATCTAATCAGGCCAGCAGGACTGGAAACCTGTTTGCATTGCGTGAATTCCATGGTACCAATATGTATTAATTTATATATGCATACCAATTCCTATGTAACAACATGTTTAATAGCAAACGTAGTGGTGAGTCATTTAGGTGTTGTTGAGTACTCGCCAATTCAAAACATTCCCTGGACATCGTCAAACGCACGTGCACTGGTCACACTGACCAATCAGGTTTGCGTGATTTAGGAACGGTGGTGCGTGTTTGGTCATTGAAATCACATCAATCACGTATGAACGGCTTCAAATTTTCTGTCAGCACCGACACGTGACTATTTAAGCAACGAGACTGAACAAAGTGACCGCAGGCAGAAATTCCAGATGTACCAGATATTCCATAATGTCTGAGTGAGTGTTGGAGATGTAGGCACTTGGGATGTCTTTGTGGTTGGGTCGCCCTAGCTCCCCCACCCTGTCCATTTGTTTCCGTTTTGCAAATAAACTGTACAGCAGTGAAGCTTCAGCGTTCTCATCCGGTGTTACTTTCAATGAAGCTGATGACGATGACGATTTAAAAGGACATCTACAAATCCGACCAGCTGAAATCGCTGAGTTCTTCACTCTACCACGTCACAGCCAGCGTTGCTACTTTTGCGTGTAAATGCATGTTAGCCATCCTAACAGTGAATTCTATGGAATAAATCTCTATTTGTTTGCATACTGATTATTTTAGAATGCGAAGGTTTTCTCAGGAATTTTGGGATTTATCATCTCTCCGAAGCCGATGTTCACGACTTCCCCCAGAGGAAAGCTGGTACTGGGAAAATTGAAAGAAGTTGAAGTTTTTAGAGGGGTCGGAAAGAATCAGTGAATGAATTGTCGGCTGAAGTTCAACTTCTGATACGCAGCCTGGCTATACAACATTGAAAGTTTACTAATTTCGTTGTCTTTTAAGGCAAATGGAGAAATATTTAGCAGGGGCTTTCTCGAGTAGTGTTGAATTGTGATCATGAGTAAATCCCAAAAGTACCTACTATGTCCTCCTGAACCAGTAGAACAGCATTCCTAAACTGAGCGCACTGGTGATAGATCATTTCAGCCAGTCTTTACTAAGACTGCGTCGCCCATATATACTTTTTTATTCGGAGGAAACTATCCATAGTGTTGCTGAGGACTCTTGGACAAACTACCTTTTGAGCGTTTTCGATCAGAGAAATGTAGCACGATATCTCGAGTGTTGAGCCAATTGAAACTTGATGGACTTTGGTGCAGCACCTTCATTTGGAGAATACCATAAAGGATAGGTTCAGTTGGGAATTCAATTGGGCCCCATGTTATTACCAAATCGGTGTATTTGGTATGTAATCTATCTCGTGTAGTCTTGGGCCCTGGTTCCTGTTTATAAGAACGGCTCTGATCTACTCAGTAGCACAAGGAATAACTGAATGATCATAGGTTTCAATATGACGGGTCAGTTTGGTTTGTATGCTCCGCAGAGTGCATCCCTGAACAGTAGCACCGGGACCGTCAAAGAAATTAGGCTAAGTTTTATGTGGCAATGAATAAAAAAAACAGTTAATTTTGGAATTGATGTCTGAGGATCACAAAAAACGAAAACAAACGTGAGCAGTCCTTCCAATCTCAAAAAGTTCAAACACAAACTGCTCACGAAAGGCACTCAATTTTAACTTCAAAGACCATTAACTATGCGCAATAGGCTAAAACTTTCTTTTAGCCATCGCAATCTGAGTAAACTCTCTAAGGGAGAACAAAGTATTTCCGACTACTACATGGTGAAAGACGCTCAGTTAATCGTTGTGCAGACTAGACAACGTGAGGAAAACAAAAACCAATCGATCATGTCTACGCATGTCAAGAAATTGGAGAAAAGTATGATAAAGATTTCACACGGAGGAATTCCAACAGCGGTTGATGTTCAGAGCACGCGGACACCAATCAGTTCCAAGAACTATCAAATTTATAATATGATACCAGAATTCTTCGGCCATTGTGACCCAACATTGGTAATTCAGCAAGTGAAAAACGATCGATTAACTACTCACATTTTATACTGATAGTGAGTGCTATTCTTGATCATTTAGGACATCCTATTGGAAGTCATCTCGTGACTTCTACTCTGTTAAATTTCGACTCGGGATTTCAGTATGGAAGCAATATTCCCCTTGGTTGATATGATGCTTTGCATATAAACAGACGACTGTGTGTAAAAAACAAATTTGACAATGCTGCATTACACATATGTAGGGGTAAAACACGTAATAAAACTGGAAGTTTCTGTTATTTATGTTGGACTGCAATCCACTTAAAACAGCAGGAATGACGACAGCTTTTAAACACTAGCATACGATGTTGTCAAGGTTCGTAAACTCGAGAATTTCTGAACTAAAAGGTCTTAGGGATGTAAAACTTAACGTGTATACCCACAGAAACACACGTAAGTCAAGCAAACTGAAATCATTGGTTTGATATAAAAATTCCGAAATTTGGACTACGATGGCAGCTGTTGAAGCTATCGTCTCAATGCCTTCATAACGAGTGCTGAAACGACCGTTGGAGCCAATCCCCGTCTTAACAGGATCGATAACGGCATGACGGCGGAACGACCGATCGAATTCTCAATGACTCACCGTTGTCCGTTATCTGGGACACTCCGACGACCAGTAGAAAAATGCGTGAGCCCACCTCGATTAGGGGGATTCGATGGATGAAACAAGTTTGGCCGTGATATAGTGTATCCTCCTGTCGGGTTTATTAGACCAGACGTCACGCGCAGTAAATTTCGTAGCAGTCTGACGGGGTGGTTACAGAAAATTGATCGAATGCGTCTAAAGTCACGATGACCACCCATGAGATCGGCGGCGGACAATAGAGTATTGTTGTCTCCCCGGCAATTAATCTCAATATAGACAAAGAACATAAATAAAACTAGGTAAATTTTCAAGCCAAAGCCCAGGTTGAGGGGGGGGGGGTTAAATTCTTCCCCTAAAACATGGGTTAAAAAGCGTCAAGAAGAGACTTGGCAATCGCTGAAAAGTGGGTGTAATTAGTTGTCCTTTCGAAAGTATACGAACTAAAATGCTGTTTAGGGATAGGTTTGGGACAACGTAGATCTGAGGGGCCAAAGCGTTTTCTTGCAAGTTCGTTCAGAACGACGGGTCCCGGTTTACTACCAAACAACGGTATACACATATGAGATTTGGTGTCAGGCATGAATAATTGCCTTTACTGTACACAGTAGAAGCCGACCGTAACACATGCGCAGGTGGTACTACTTCGTCGGTGATGCTATCGATTAGCCATAGGTCTATGATCTGAGGCAACAAGTTGGACACTACAGCGATGAACAGCTGAGTGCATTTCAGCGAAACAACCAGACGTATTGCTTGGTAAGCGAGAGACCAATAGTTTCGTCGCCGTCCGGATACGGTGTCTTCTCACCTGCATTATTTGTCCTGGGGTTCAAGGTTTCCAAAATCGACGATAGTGTGGACAGATTTGATAGTTTTTCAACTGTGTTTTCTTCCTACCACTGAGATCAATGTGTACCGAGAAGACGAGAAGCACTGTACAGCTGTTTTATTCTTATTACGAAACATCAGCAATGCGCATCTCACGAAACTCCAGTAGGCAGTTTCGAACTCGCAACTTGACTGTTTGTTCACAAGCGGCTTAACAGCAGTGTGATTAGCTCTCACTTAGACAGAACATAGCGCCATTCACAGTTCAATAACGGAAACCACATCACATGGTCATTTATTGACTGGATTTGCTATTTCGTTAACAAATCACTTTCTCAGTATTTACTGACTTCAAATCCTGTTACAACACTTCGGGTTAACAGGTCTGTGCTCAAGTGAACCAAGTATCCGCAGACGCAAGATGGTACCGGAAAGAGCGGCTGGGATTTATCTAGTTGGATATGCCAGTAGCCATCGTGTGCAGTGTGGCAAATCCACCCAGACTTTATGGACGACACCAAGCTCAACCAAAACTTGAATGACGAAAGAACTTATCAAAATAGCACCTTCAACACCAGTCCAGGTAACCAATTTTGGGAAGGAGGAAAGCCTTTTGACATGTATCCTACCAGTATACATGATACAGATTTAACTTGGTCTAGATATTGACCATTCAAACATCTTTGGTTCTCCAAATCGCTATTGTTTACCGCATGATTCCACCGTACGTACCTACCTTCAGACGCATTGAGATTGACCCTTTCTGCCAACCTCTGAGGACAAAGGAAATCCAAAAACACCAAACGCTGAGCCTAATAAGGAATCAAAGAAGAGATGAATGGAACTAAAACAAAATGACATCCGGGTTAAAAGGTGAAATTCATTGGATCGAAAATTGCAGCGCTCATAAAGGAGCATCATATTCGACAACCAAACGAGCCAAAATACTGGGAGCTGTACAGAGAGAAGACACGCAAACCAACCGGACAGGCTCATGAAGGTAAACCGCACGTTGGGAATAGACCAAAAGGAATGTGGATCACGACGCAATGCAGGTCACGATTGGACCGACCGAACAGGAAATAATGGAAGGAAATTTCAGCATGTAGTGGAGCAATCAAACGCAGACCACAACGCAACACAGATTACCATTGGATCAGTCAGACTCCAAGCGAGATTATTATAAATAGCTAATCAGGTTATGGCTTAAAGCTGCTCTTTGTAAAGTATATAAGGGCAAGCATGACGTGAACTACTCAGCCAGTAGCGCACTGATACTGTCTCCTCGACTAGTGACGAAACATCCGCAAGTCAACTGCCAAACCCGGCAGACATATCAAAAGCGCCCTGGTCACTTACCAGTGCTTACCTTCATTATGAAGACTAAGAAATTTCTCACATGAAAAAGACACGTTGCACAGAGAAGAGTCCCCTCAATCACTCGTTTAAACAGGACATAGCGAAAAATAAAATAATATATGATTCTTCTCCCTAGTTAACGAGGAAGTAGATAAACTGTACACTTTACGCGTACAACGTACTTTCGCGAACAATCTCGCTGACTGGTAAGGCAATGGCAATGAAGGAGGAACTGTTTACGAGAAAAAGAGTAAACTCACATCGATTTTCAATAAAAAACGGCCACGCAAAAGCATATGACACCAAAATTTGCAAACTGCAAGTCATATCAAATCAACAGAAAAGCTAAGAAAAGCTCATCCATGGTTAGACGACCACTGTTTCTGACATGCGTGTACGGTAAAAGATCACATCTCTCATCATTGATCAGTACGGTTTATAGTTGGTCTTCCAAAACCAAAGTGTTACCATAGAAAGTGGGCTTGGTTTTTCCGATATTTTGCTTTGTATTCCAATAACACCTGATTAACGAAGGGTGAGAGAATCTGTGTTATAGACCCAGAAGTTGTGAAACAGTCAGCGTCAAAAAATGAGCGTCACCTTTTAGCTCACAAACCGTGCACCAAAATGCAGTGGTTGCGGTTGCAACATCTTTGTTTCTCGAGGGAATAAGAGGATGAAGCCCGTCAGGGGGAGGCGTTGGAGGCGCTGGCCCAATTTGTGCACTCACTATAAATGGATATGTTTGTCAAGCGTGGCAGGATGTGAGAGCTTCGAGTTGATGCAAGGCCGTGATTGTGTGACACAGCTGCCTCCCAAGGTCACTAACCATTGGTTTGTCTCGTCCCGTGGTCACCATTCGGGGAGAGAGCACTTACCAATGCCACTCAGTTGGCTGGTGGGAGCTTTCGTGCTTCTTTGCCAGATTATGGTTTGAGTGACCCTCCATTGCCTCCATTCGATGCAAGGCTAGATGAAGTGGGTGTTACTAGGCCACCGGTTCACTGGCGTACGAAGTGCGTGGCCTAACCAATGTAAACCAATTGATCTATCGTGGAAGAGTGGAACTACTCAAAATCTGTCTGCCGTACTTCAACATTACTGATCTGGTGTTGTCATCAGAGCTACACCACGCCTCTGAAACACACAGTGAGATTCTCAGAAGGTATTCCTCACTAAGCGGCCACGTTTTTGATACACAAAGGTGGACAGATTGGACCGCATCATTATACACTCTATCCTTGACGGTGAAGCTGTTGTCACGCAAGCGCCAAAAATGAGGTTAGCAAACCCTGTCATGAAATGCCTAATTCCTTAAGTGATTTTGTCCCTTGCCGTCCAGCCGGGATTTCTGCGTGAACCAAGTTAGATTGGTTAAAAATATCCTGTACCCTTGGGAAAATAACTTATCCCGACATATTTAGTGGCCCGAATGCGTGCTTACCTTCCGTAATGATTAGTTTTGATTTTAGTGATGTTTACTGCAAAATATTTTCATTAAATATTTATTCTATACGTATTCGAAAAACTATTGATTTAAGTTGGTGTCCCCAGTTGCTAATTCAACCAGCAATATCGATGGAATGTCGCTGCAATAATCAACAGCAAAATGTATCTGTTTTGGTGCAATATAACCCAGCATTACTCCACAGCACATAGCCCAAAGCGTCTGGAAATCTACACATTTCGGATTGTTGTTTAAATTTCCAGAATTCTGAGATTTATTTGTCGCTTTTACCCAGGTGTATTACCGAAAATGCTATAATGAGATGCAAACGAGTGCAGTATTTATGAGGAGCATTTCCTTCCTACCTGTCAAAAGAATCATGATTGGACAAAGCACAGTTCACGATTTTTGAGAAAAGGTGCAGCCGGATTCACTAGGGTGCACGAACTGCAAACCGGAAGAGTTCATAGATGAGGTGGGTGTTTCCAGGATACAAAAGATTAGTCCCCTGTGTCACCAAATTAGTTCATTCTATTTTGCCGGCAATTCCAATACAACGTGCTGCCTTCGACGTTGTGCACATGCTTGCAACTGATGTATGAAACTACTCAGATGTCTACATAGTCATACAGGATGACCAGTATTCACATTAGTCTCCTCAAACTAGTCCCCTTTCTGATGCAACTCTTCTCGTGGTTAGTGCGTACCAAACCGGGGAAGCAGTGAATTTGAATTTCGTGTGCGTTCGACATATCCTTGGACGTGCCGAGATTTGAATTCCAAGCCTCTGGTACACGAGGAGATCGTTCTCACAGTGATCCACCAACGTACCCTGGACGCAAATTAATCCTGATGTTTGAGAGACCAGCACGTTCAACATGGTTGGACAACCCAGTTTATCCGTTAGACTTACCCACCCAGGTAATGTTACAGGTGCTTGAAAACATTTACTTTGGTTTGTCTTGTGTGGCTACGGTAGTTACTGAGTTTATAACACATCACACTCAGGATAGGAGAAAGAGTGTCCAATCGAGAGTGATGTGAATGCAAATTTAACGAATTCCGCAGCCATTCTCAACAAAATATGAAACAGTTGGTTGCAAATGGTCTGAGAATGTCACACTGTGCCTGTAAAAGTATGCTTTCTTAAAAATTAACCGGTTGATAGGGAGTACGATGGGTAAATACTGTGTGCAAGACACTTAAAACACCCGAAATTTTCGACTTTTCACATCGATTGGTTCAATGTTTCTGCTACAGCTAGTTGAAAAGTTGTATATCAGTGACCTCTGAAACTTTCCTCAATCAGGCGATCACGGGCAAGAAAATGGAGCGAGGAAACCTGTCCGGATTATCAAGTTTGTCGTCCTTCGTTTGACGTATCCTAATCATTTCAGTTGTTGGAGGCAATCTTCCACTCTGACTGGATAGATCGATAAGTACACACCAACCTGGAGGTTGACGAAGGTGACGCTGAAAAACATAGGCACTACACAAACTGCTGTCTTGTGCTAATTGTGCGAACTACTACTCTGTGTTCAACAAGTCACAACTGAAGAGTGTGAGTGCGCCGGCTGCGGCATTTGGCATACATAATCAGTCCTAGTTCATGAGTGTTAGACATATTCGATGTTTGGCGTGTGTTGTGCATACATATCTAAGTCATTTTAAGAATGGTAATGTTTTAGCATACTTCACAGTCTGGTACACCCAGCAGCAGTAACACCAAGGGGTACACAAAGTATAGTAAACGCCCGAAAAAGGTACAAAACCCATGTACAGCGCGTTATATACAGTGCATACAGTGACATCATCCTGGAAAATCGGGCGCCTTTTGGACACGGCAGTGGCAACAACCATTCAGAAGACACTGAAAAATGATTGGTAGTTGGGTCCATCTTTTCGACCAATCAGAGCTCTCCTTGACGCTGGACCGGCAACCGGTCCTCTGACCGATCACGTGCGGATTAGGCTTATTGGCCTATTGGCGCAGGATTTCGCCTAACGCAGTTGGGAAAAACTACACCAGCTGCAGCGTGTTTTGCGTCAGCACAATTTTTCAGAGTGAGAAATGTTTGATGGTAGTGTGAAGAGATTGAGTAATTTTCGGTTGAGACTTCGTCCCGTACGTGAAGCCAATCGATGTTAAGAAGCCACAGAGCACTGTACACCTGTTTCATCTTTATTGAGAATCATCAATAGTACACACTTCATGACCCTCAGAAATTGAGCGAAGCGGTTGCTGTAGGACAAAGTTGGGGGGGAAGTTCCATTCTGAAATGAAAATGCCCGGTGACATCAAATATCTGCTATTCCCTTCAGCGATTTTAAACTTTATTCCTATGCATCTGAAAATTGAATATCCACCGCTCAAGCCTGGCCATACAGCGCTTGCTATATCCTGAATTGCATTCCGAAAGAGAACAAGCATTTGTTGTCAGCCTCAAACAGTGCTGGAGGTACAGTTGTGAGTCACGCGTGAAGAGGATGCCATAACATTCGCCTCTGGCAATGTCCAGATTAAACCAGCCACTTTTGTCAGCGTTCGCCTGATTCATAAATTTTGTTGCGTACGTCCAACCAGTGGTGCTTCAATGAAAGCCAGTTCCACCGAATTCGTCTCACAGTATATTGAGGTCGAGAAGTCTCAGTGGTTAAGACGTGAACTCATTGACCAGAAGGTCCTCGGTTCAAACCCAAAATTCAGCAATCCCAACTGGTCTTGTCTCGGCTCGGGAAAACTGACAGTCTCAGCTCTGATGAACTTTCGGGTGGCATGATAGCTAAGCACCGATGGGGTGCTACAGCTGAGCCATTATTATTTCATTTATTATATTGAAAGAAATGCATGAGTCAGCACCGTGGCCCGTCTGAGTCACGTGGCCCGTCTGAATCACGTGGCGTACTATTGCTGAGGCTGGTCACTGACCGTAATAGCGAGTTCATTTTCTAAGAGCTTGGTGGTTTCTGGGAAGTTTCTACCCATGTACATGAAATCACAGCTACACACAAGTGGATAAATAACACGTTAGGCAAAGTGAGCTGTGAATACACTACTCATGAAGCTTCTGAAAACTCCTCGACAGGCCACTACTGGTTTTGCCCTTCCGCTTCGGGCTGGCTCATCAATTAGGCGCAGTCCCCGAGTTTCCGTCAGCCTTTTGTCCTACTTGAACCCAAATTGCACGAAATTAGCAAAACACACTCATTTGCATGCCGATTTGGTTTTGATGGAAGACTCACAAGGAACCCGGCTGAATCTCTCGTTTATGATGTTTTCAAGCAACTGAATGTGCTGCACCAGCCCGCCCCATGTTCCAGCTGCTACGACATTCGAGATATCGTGAAACATTGTATAGACATAATACACTACTCATGAGGTTGCTGAAAACTCTTTGACGGCCCACAACCTGTTTCACCTTTCTCTGGGCTCATCAGGTAGGTGCAGTTCTCGAGTTTCCGTCAACCTTATATTCTACTTAAGAACACCATTACGGAGAGATTTAGCTATGTCCCAAGCGAGTATCCCGTCAAAACCAAATTGTTATGCAAATGATTGTATTTCGCCAAGCTGCGAGTACTTTTGACTAAAAAATCCTCTCCTTCACACTAGTCATGAAACAAAAGATGATGGAACAGGCATATGGTGACCTCCTTCATTAATACAGTGCAGAGACTCACCAGTATGAGGAAACAGGGGTATCGAAATTCACTTTTGAATAGCTTCTGGACATTATCAAATGTAGCCGAGGAAAGAACGCAAATAACTTTTGTGAGAGCCAAGATAATTGTAAACAGATAGTATAGCACCGGAATACAACCTGTTAGGAAACAGGTGGGTACAAAATTGCCATATCTAGAGAGAAAAACAAATTCAGTATTTGAATTCTAGGCAGTCAGCGGTCTGACTGTCCTCATCTCGGTCAAACTTTGAGGCGCAGAGTTTAAGTGACTAAGATTGAATGATTAGAACCAACATCGTAGACATTTTTTGAAAAATCATGAGTAGGTAGAAATTCTTACCTATTTTTGGGCTTTAGGCAAGTCGAATTCCGGCTTTTTCCCCACAAGTACGAAACACGTGAGTAGTGACGTTAACTACAAGACATGATATGGTGAATTCCAAAAGAGTATTTGCGCCGTGTTGGGATTAACTAGGTGAAAGTAGCGAGAGCGTTCACGTGTACGAGTAACCGCACCTAAGCGCTTGATGATCCAGAACTCATGTGATTTCTCAGTCTAGCCAACACGTTCAACTGTGCCCAGAATTGTGGCTACACTTGACAGCAGTCAAGCGTTATCCCAAGTTTGTACACGATTTCACAGACATACTTCAATCGGGTGGAAGCGAAACCAACACTTCCGTAAATTTATTTTGGGCCGGAACAGTTTCGTAACATACAGTTCCACCACCCGATAGTATCATGATAAATACAGCTAGTTTCCGAACACCGTTGGTAGTGTGCGGAGATTTGAGAATGTACAATTGAGATTTCGGCTGGTAAATGAATCCGATCTATGTGGAAAAACCAAGAAGCGTTGTACAACTGTTCCATCCTCATTGAGAGTCATAGGCAGTGCGTATCTCACTAAACTCCATTAGAGAATCTCGAATCTGCGACCTCCTGGTTAGTAGCTAGGACACTTGGCCGTTCAACCACAAATGATTATTCAGCTTAGCGAAATACACTCATTTGCAAACAAATTTGGGTTTGCAAGAGACTCAACTGGAACCTAACTGAATTTCTCGTGTATGATGTTTTCAAGCAACTGAACGTGCTGCGCCAGGCCGCCTACTGTTTCAGTTGGTACCATATTCGAGATATCGCGATACATGTATAGACGTAATACACTACTCATTAGGTTGCTGAAAATTCTTCGACAGCCCAAGACCGGTTTTGCCCTTCTTGGGGCTCATCAGGTAGACGCGGTGCAGCACATTCAGTTGCTTGAAAACATCATAAACGAGAGATTCAGCTGGGTTCCAGGTGAGTCTCCCGAAAAACCAAATTTGTTTGCAAATGAGTGTATTTCGCCAATTTCAAGCAATTTGGGTTCAAGTAGAACATAAGGTTGACTGAAACTCGGGGACTACGCCTAGCTGGTGAACCCCAAAGAGGGCGAAACTGGTCGTGGGTTTTCGGATGATTATTCAGTTTTTTTTATGACTAACTTGCACTTGGAAATGTTGAGGAAAATCGGCCAATTCAGACTGGGGATAATCGTAGGGTGACTAGGTTAACGGAAACATTCCACTTCGTCAACCACGATTTTTTGCGTACAATGCCATTAATTTCAAAATACCCATTTTGCTGCAACATCAGCCACATGATCCTGTGAAATATGCTCGACTGTTCTCGAAGATTACTAGCAAGAGTTTGCGCAAGGTGCATATCGATCCCCGTCGTTTGTACAGTCTATTCGGTGCCGTAAATCGATCGTTCTAGTGTTTGGATAAAGCACACTTCTTGAATGTTCGTACCCATCCAGACGATGGATCAGATATTTGCTGGTGGAATGCTGTCACCTAGATTGCGTCATTTGTCAGGTCTATGGTTTTTAATTTCCGGCACGATTCAAGATGGGCACGGCTGATTAGCTTCAAACAAGAATAGAATTCGAATGCGAATTCGATTTCGCTTTTTGTATGAACCAAACTGGAGAACTGAGGCGAACGTGCGGGGTGGCGCAACCATGTAACAATATCGATGCCTGTAGATAAATTTTCCAACTTACCTTCTCAACCTTGATGAGAAAACACTATCGTCGAGAATTAGAGAGTTTCAAATCTATCTGGTTGGCTCGATAGCTACAAACTGAAGGAGTAGTTCAAAGAAAACCGGAGAAAGCTGAGATTGTAGTTCCATTTTGAAAGTCTGGAATGTTAGAACAGAGTGGGACGTTCGTTCGCAAAATCATTGAAAACCAAACAATTGAGCAATTTAGTTAAAAAGTGAATGCATTGCGCAACTGTCGAATGTGCTAGGAAAGTCTGGTGATCAAGCGGATGATGCGGAAAGCATGGAGAGAAATCCAGTCCGATTGAATCACGTCTTGACAAGAGATGAAGCTATGCATGCACTGTAGGTGAAACCACTTATAAAGAATCAAAACTTAGTTAAATAAGCTGCTGACAAACAAAGAGATCAATGTGAAACACCTGCAAAATAATATGTCTTAGTGGTTTGATCCTCTTGAGATTGACTGGTTGATTAAAACGCCCTATGTTCTCCATTCTAATGACTGGTATCCTTGCATGCGCCGGCTAATCTCGCCCTTTGATTTATTGGTTGGACGCTCACTTCAATCAAACTGAGTTTAGCGTTTGAATCAAGCTTCCCTGTCTCTCCTCTTCGTGCCTGACCAGGCTTCGGCCGCAGTTTTGGGTTCTGTAGTTCTGACGTTCTCTTGTTCTTAGTGGTTGAGAAACGGGTCCCAGTTTGATGTCCTTGTTGACAGCTTTTTTGGTGGAGAACCTTTTTTCCATAAATCCATGTTCCTCGTACGTTCTTCCTTGAGCCTGTGTGCGAAAACCGTTCCAGTTGAATTCGTGTCCTTCTTGGTCTTTGTGCAGAGAGATGAAAAATTATTGATCGTGTCATCTACCAGGGAGCTTGTATTCATGTATTCTTGTAAACAGCTTTCTTCCCGTTTCTTCTATGTAGTGTTTGTCGCAATCCTTGCGTTGTATCCTATATATAACGTTATTCTTCGTCGTTGGATTTAAATTTCTTTTTGGTACTCTGCAAGGTATTTACGGTTTTGTAAGCGGTCTTCTCATCGTATTTTTTTTAAGAGCCTCGAGCAACTGACAAGCAATGTGATCAGCACCCGTAACTCATCCTTCTATCATGGAACTTACGTCACTTGGTCACACGATTTGACTAAATCTTCAACTAGTGACTTCTTAGATGAAAGTTTTATTCACTGGACGAATTTACTGATGGTAGTGTAGGACGACTTAGGAAATTTAAAGTTTGTGTACTCTAAAAAGTTTGAAGTTTAAAAAAATTTAAAAATTTAAATTTAAAAAAATTTAAAAGTTTCCCGCTATACTATCACGTATTCTCTATAAAACGTCATGATTCTAGTTAAGCTTGTTCACCAGGGACAGAATTCTGCAGCTGTTTTAGACATCTGGATGGTGATGCACATAATCCAGTGTTTCTTCTGCATCAACCGAGTTGCGCTCACGATATATCAACTGTAAAATCAATATATGTGTGGGTTGTGGGAAGATTTTTCTTCTAACTCAAAGCAATTAAATTTTGGTTCTCTTGACAGAAAGAACTGACAGGTGAAGTCAGTGAAAAGTCAGTCTAGAAAACTATTAACGTTCGTGTCTGCCAACGTTCACCTTTCGATTTCACAGAGAATAAATCCAATCTGCGATGCTAGACTCGTGTAGACCTGTCAAAATTTTCTCAACTTTTTTCCAGATGAATGACCTAAATCCTTTGACTTGTGGGAGATGGACGTTCAGAATTTAAATGATAGCCCAAGGCATAAATTATACGTTGAGAAAAGTGATTTTCCATGATTTCAACCTCATTACTACCCCTTTCTATCCTTGAGCGAAAAAGCCAAATAATCGCCGTCTTTGCGTAATATCCTGAAAATCCCCGAAAAAACAGTCCCGAAAGTTTACGCTTATCTGTGTTGCTTGCGGTCAATAATAGGCAAAATGGTCGTGCAGAATTGAAACTATATGGATTCCACAAAAACAGTGAGGAGCCTTGAATGATTTGGTTGGCTAGAGGGACAAGGCAGCAATAACATTGTTTACCGAACGACTTATATATATCTGTGATTTTCCCACTAACTCTTTGGGGTCTGTCAGCATTTGGTTTAAAAACGCGTGCCGACAAGAATTATTTCCGATTCAGGATGACCCACCACCCATAGC
>SJOL01007915.1:75111-173381 GCA_004794785.1 Opisthorchis felineus | reverse complement strand
GGCAGCAATAACATTGTTTACCGAACGACTTATATATATCTGTGATTTTCCCACTAACTCTTTGGGGTCTGTCAGCATTTGGTTTAAAAACGCGTGCCGACAAGAATTATTTCCGATTCAGGATGACCCACCACCCATAGCCAAACAGTTAAGTGTTCAAGCTACTAGCCTGAAGGTCGCGGGTTCGAGTCTCCCTGCTGGAGTTTTGTGAGATGTCCACTGCTGATATTTCCCAACAAGGATGAAACAGCTGAACAGCGCCTCTCGGCTTTCCAACATAGCTTGGTTTCACTTACTGGAGAAAAACTGAAAAACATCAACGCTTGCTGAAGGTTCTATGGACGCTTCTCGTCTGCTTCATTGTAGAGAATTATCAGCAGTGTTTAGCGCACTGATCTCAAAAGCGGGATTCGAAATGGTGCCCACCCGCCGGTACCCTGAAAATACCGTTCTGTCACAAGTAGCTGACCGACAGTGGGGTTAACTCGTACTTCAACCGAATATAGCGTGCATGCAGTGCATGCCACGTGGACACGTGTTGACTGGCAGTATGAGTGACTACTTCTGGGGCGAAAGGCCCACTCAGATTTGTGATATGTTTTCGATCCTGAAATGACTTTTAGGTTGATAACAGTAGGAGTAATTTTTCAACTATTTTCAGATCTCATCAGGATAAAGAATTCACTTAAATTTGGGAAGTTGGACGGTATCGTAAAGCTGCTTCATCTCTGTTCATAATTAGAAATAGTTTTTGCTCAGGATTTGAACTCGCGACAACTCGAGAACAACCGCATTAGAGTAAAACAGGTTGTGACATTACACAAAGTATCCGGAGCGTTCGTCTTTGAAGATAGCTTGATTTTGATTATGGAGAGTTTTGGCAGCGTATACGTTCTATTGGTATCGTATTATATCACAAGTATAGTACCGAAATTTTGATTCATTCAGGCCGTGGCTGTTTGTCTCTAACTACTTGTGGACATGGCCCCGTGTAGTTGGAAAAATTAGGTAACAATACCGGAAAGGAGACACTCAACTGGTTGGAAAATCCCGGCCCTGTTTAGCTTCCATCTTTCGCCAATGCTTATGAACCGGTTTGGGTTCCTGACCTCTGACATGGTGGTGGGAATAAATTACATTCCAATAATTCCAATATTTTGGAGGTTGAACAAGAGGCAGAAAATGCTGTATTTACAAAACAACGAGGGTGCCGTTGGATTCCAGTACAATGTTTGTACAAACAACGATAAAGGTGCAAGCCGACAGCAAAAGCTGCAAAAGTTCAAAGTACTCAGTAACTAAGTGTGATTGCCAACTCAATAACTGTGCTTCCAGCGAACTCTAAATGTTGAAAAGTGCTATCTATGTCCCACTAAGTCAAAGTACACCGGAATCGAGGTGTATCGGAGGAAAAGCGAAAAGACCAGGTTGCATAACAACAGCAACAACCAGAGAAGTCAAGGGAGCATTTCACGTCTTAAGATAAATAGCGTCCAAAAAGAGTTGTAGTGTTTTGCACTGTTCTGTCACATGTATCCTTGTTATTGTGGAAACACTGTTTAGCCCAATTTATCTAACGGACAAGGCGGGACGTCCTGTTTAATGAGCGCCTTTTTAAGTCACGTGGCGGTTGGGTAATATATTTTACAGTGCTGGGTGAATGAATAATCGATCTGGAAGGTTCTCGTGAATCGATTTTCAGTTAGTCAATTATTCTCGGTTGTAGTCAATTATTAGTAACCTGTTCGATTACTAACAAATGTTTATAACGGTGGCCGCATAAAATTAAGGCAACGAACCTTTTTCCTCAGTAAGTACGTACACCTTAACACTAGTAAGTATGATTCTTCATTATTTTGAGCCAAAAGCCTTCAAAAAAAAAATCCGAATGTCCCAAGTAACCGAATAGCTAGTTTGTAATTGGAGTTCTGTACAGTGCCTACCCGCAACTTAATCTCAGAATCGCATTCTGGAAGATGGAAATATCCAAACTCGTGAACGTGATCACTTTATCGTTGGCCACTGCAATGAAATCCATGAGTTATCAACTAAGTGAACACGCCAATCACATGGTTAGGTTCATCAAACTACGAAATCTGTTAGCGAACAACAACAACAACAAAACAGCAAGTATAATTCATCTATCTCCATTATATTCTTTAGTGTCCTTCGCGTCTGTGTATTCATCCCTTTCCACTTTTCTCCAAGGTGACTGGCATCTGTCCATTCATCTTTCAGTCACACGCATGGAAGATCTGGCTAAATCTAGATGAATAACCGGTGCAAATGTAGGATACAATTACCGGACACAACTCACCAAACGAACATTCTGCGTCGAGTATACTGCCCAACCGAGTAGCTGGACGGCAAACCTACTCACGTGTCTCAGGCCAGGCGAAATGGCGTAATCAAATGTCATCTGACCACTGTAAAGCTTTAGATATCAAACGAGGGCGTCTTTCCGCAATGAAATGAGGCTTTTAATTATGTGAGAGCCAGTCATGCTGCCATTCAGTCGCTCATTGCCGACCGGTTCAACAACTTGCTGGAACGTCATCGGTTTCGTGAGGTGCGTGCATAACAAGACAAAATCTCAATCGGTAATAATTTTTAACCAGTTGTATTTGTTATTGAACCTTCGGGCAAAAAAGTTTATGTCACCACATGGGTTATTATGCACCGGCACAACACTAGACCATGAAACATTCTTTTTTAACTTCCAAATGGGTTATGAATGGATGATTTGCGTTTGAAGCAAAATGGGATCTTTGCAAAACTTCTCTCCATTAGAAGGGATATTGTGGCCCTTGAAACGTACAAGGATAGCGTAAAACACTTAAGACATGTGTGCTCGCATGCCTAGCAAGCTTGACTGCACAAAACTTGTAAAAACACCTTAGTGTTGTCAGATTGGAGATACACAGTGAACACGAAAGACGAATTTTCTCTGGAAATGAAATTCTCGCCTAGTCTTTGTAGGCGGATCATCGTAGGTTTTTGAGACTGTAATTTGAACGCAGAGGCTCATTGGGTAAGTACCACAAGCTTACTGTTATCCTGTAAAACACTGCTACATAAATAGCTCAGTAGTTTCGTTATGAACAAAACTTGTAAAACGGTACGGTTAGTTGGATAGGTCAGAAAACCTGTCTTTCCTTTTACATGCCGAAAAATTCAAGTCTGCTGTGTATTAGTCTCACACAGGTCACTGATTTATCACACGCACTACTTAGTTTTGTCTGCTGTTCCCAAATAACGAGCGGTTAGACGTTCCGCTGATTACTTCTCTCCGTCGTTTAAATAGAATTGAGGCACTGCATTTGTGAGTTTTAAATTGATGAGCTGAATGTGCTCTTCACATTAGCAACTCATTGACGTATATTATTAGAGAGCGTCTATCGAAGTTCGTTTTCGGGCAATTTGTTTCCATTTGGTGGACTTCTGCCTTGGGGATGATCTTCCACGACCACTGAGTGTCAGTGTTTCTGTTGAAGACTCTAAGCATGCCAGAAATTTTCAATAATCCTAAGCAATCTTCAGGTTATGCAATCACGACCCTGAAAAAATCTAAGGACAGCCAAGAAGAGGTAAGCTCTAGTAGCTTCCTCATCATTTTGCGCACGAATGATGCCTTCTCGTTTCGTGAGGAAACGTTTTGCAATTAATTGCAAGGCTCGGCGAACAGATTAACCGCCACCTGATCAGCAGCCAACTAGCGTACCCGGGTTGCCAATATTTTGATACATTATAAATATCAACTGTGTTGTAAAATAAAGCTGACGGCCAGAAATACCAATATTTACCTCCCTACAAGATTGCGACTCAAACCTGCCTGAGAACCAAGGAATAAAATGACGGTAGATACCAGGTCCAAATAGTTTGAAAGTCAAGTAAAATAGACTCAATTACAAATCAATTTGGTTTTCACAGGAGACTCAACTGAATCTCTCGTTTATGGTATTCTTCACCTGAATGTGCTGCACAAAGGCCGCCTCATGTTTTAGTTTGTACGATATTCGAGATATCGCAGTATATTTTTTTCATATAGGAAACTACTAACAAGGGCTGTCGAAGAGTTTTCAGCAACCTTGAGAGTAGTTTCCTTTATCAGGTAAAATAGTTTATTTCAGGACAAAGTTTGCCACGGTTAGAATGGTTTTCTGAGTGACCTGATGTACAACAAAATGGACTTACACGTGCTTGATTCCATACTTTCGAAACATATTACTTGCTACCGAAGTGGCCTTGAGTAATTTGCGTACCGGTTGTTCCATCAGCAAAAGACGTATGAGATGTTCGCATCCGCATCCGCATCCGCCTACTAGGTGAAAAAGTTCCTATTCGTCCCCTGTAAACTTCCAGATCTTAGTCGGGTGTGCACAAGTTAGAGAAGCACCCTCTAACGAAGGTCGAGTGGCACTGAACAAGCTACCCGAAGCGACTCCCCGCAAATTTCCAATGATAGCGTATTTGCTAAACAGTTCCGTTCGGCATACCTCTTTGAAAGTCGGGCCAAAAACTGAGGTGACAAAATTCAACCTGAGGTTTTCAACACAAGAAATAGATTGTTCACTGTTTGGCTTTGCGTAAACTTACCAGTCGGAATATCAGTAACACCATGTTACTATTCAGAGACTTCATGAAGTCATTCCTCTACTAGAACAATTTAAGTAGTTCCCTGCTGGCTGTAATAAAACGAACCGGGCGACAACTCGGGCCTGCATGATGTTGCGTTTGTTGTGATCAGACCTATGAATAATGTCCTCATTGCTTCGAAGCAGAGTATCCTCGACGCTTTCAACTGTCCACGTTAGAGGTAGTATCAGCTAGGCGATTTGATGGACTGGAATGACGCTCCTCCTCGTCAGTACATTTCGGACCAAATTGTCAGAATGGTGACAGACGCAATAAGTTTGTGACCATCGACCTAGTAGTTGCCTTTAGTGTAGATCTTCAACTCCCCCGGGGAAAACCTATTGACTTGACACGTACTTGGTGGTCACTGAGCTTTATCAGATGAAAAATAAAAGGTCCTGTAAAGCCGATGAAATTGGAAGCATTCGTGCAAATCAAACTGAACCTTTAAATCTGTGCCGGATGAAAGAGACATGGATGCCACTCAGTCTCAGTAAAAACACCAAACGCTCTCAATAGGACAAATGGTTGCATCTTTACCCAGTCTGAAAATTGAGTGGTTTCCGTAGACGACAGCGTTAAAAGCCTCGAGTTGACAAAGTACTGCAGATCGGCCAGGCTATGGACATGAGGAAACTGGATATCTGTGAACTGCACGTCGTTATCCAAAAATTACGTCATACGAATGGCTCCAGCAAGATCCGAATCCCAACATCTTCTGTTGCGTAATGCCATATCAATGAGGTGGAACGCTGGGTGGCATGCTTTGAGCAGCCGACAAGTCCACCTGTCAAGTCAGCTTTAAGACCTCCAAAGAAACTCAATCTCAATACCGTATGACCACCTACAACTAGCAAAGGGAACAAGAGGTCTCCGCGATTAACTCCTGGAGCGGACATCATCATAGCTGAAGTCTACAATTCTCCCAGCAGTAAGGCTTGAGCCATTTAATCTACCTGTGTTTGTCAATAAGCAGGACAGAATCCATGCCCTTCATGAGCACTAAGGAACTCCCCCGCCACCCAAACAAAAAAGTGATAAGACGGTTTAGGCTGATTAAGTCTGTTTGATACTTCAAATAAAATAGATACTTCTCCATCGCAATATTTCTCCCAGGAGTAAACTAAACAAACGTACAAGTAAACTATGATTGAATGGGGGCAAAGCAGAAGTGTTGAACATCGATGTCATGCTGTCGATGATGATGATGATGATGATGATGATGATGATGATGATCAGGATGATGATGATGATCAGGATGATGATGATGATGATGATGATGATGATGATGATGATGATGATGATGACGGTGATGATGATGATGATAATGATGATGATGACGATGAAGAGGTGGATGAGGATGCTGCGGATGATAGTGGTGTTGATGATGATGTGTGACTCTGTTGAAATACACCTGGTAAAAATACTTGGTACGATTTCGGTGAAAGTAGACCCTTGAGCTGTACCTTTTGCATTGTGCACCATAAGCGACAGCAACCTGAAAACGTTTGTTACGAATTCAAATACTGTTCACAATATAGAAAAGAACTGAGAAACGTTCTTAAACATGGCTGCAAGTTATGACTTGTTTGGCGTCCGTAACTTTATGTTCTGGCTTCAGGTGATTATAAGAAGAGATGTTATGCATTTCCATGAGTTCATGGAAAAGAATGCTAGATAAACTTCACGGAGACTTTGTTTTGATTATGCAGTTAGCAAACACTGAACGGTAAAACTAAAGAGTACGTTGTTCATGACTTTTGTGGTCAACCGCCAGCCTAATTTACACTATGGCACACGACTACAACTTCAATGTAATCGGAAATTCTGTGAAAATTCTATGGAGATTCTCAGAGTCTCTTTACTAACTCATGGAATGCATAAACTTGGGATTCAACAGACTGGCTCTTCATTTCTTGGAGCAGCTTTGCCCTGTTCCAGGCGATTTACTTCTAAAAAGTCGGTCTTGTTCTTTCCAAGGCTTATTAGTGGTAGGCAGGTCAGGTGATCTAATTAAATCAACCACCAGTATTAACTAAAAATAGGCTATTTATCTTCTTTAGCCAGATAAGTGGTGTAACCACGAGAGTTGGGGAGCTCGGAAACGCATCTCAGCATCGCCCTACCGTGGCGGCCATATGAGTTTGTATCTTGCAAAATTTTGTTCGTCATCTGAAAACCTGGACTACCATCCTGTTGTTTGCCTTCATATCGCAGGATATAAATCTGATAACTTTATAGCCTGCTTCAGTCAGGCAAATGTTTTGGAGGTCCTTCGCAGAAGTTCAGTCTATGAGAGAGCCTCATGCCGTCATCCTTATCAAGATAGTATCAAGCTGTCCTGTAGCTGCGTCACAGATGGACTTACAAGTCGTCCGCAAGTGCACAATTGCACAGTGTTGCAAAATATTTCGCGTAGCTAGTGTACTCAATACGCGGTCATAATCGATCAGAACCTGATCTCAGCTGTTTCTGACTTGATATTTTCTTCAAAAGCAACTGACAAACACAAGAGAATAGCAATGATATTGCTTGTACCGTTAGACTACTTGCTGAAACGTACCCTCCATTAGAAAGGCCGCAGTGTTCTAAAGTGACTTTTTTCATTCACAGAGACGTGAGGAGAGGTCCGAGTTAGCTCAGTGGTTAACATACAAACTTACTAGCCGGTAGGTCCGCGGTTCGAACTCAATCCCGGCATCTCGGTTGCTCCTGTCTAGGCTTGTGACGTCAACCTGACAGTATCTCAGCTGTCGTGCTCCCTTCCGAGTGTGTGGAAACCTGGAATGGTGTTACAGTCGAACGATTATATTATTTACATAATTATTTATTCGAGGACATCCACCAAATGAGGGTCACACAGTGGTGGGTTTGGCCATGACGTGGTTTTGTGTCGTCTTCCTTACGGCGATAATCGCTGGATGTATCCTATTTTCGTTCGACCGATAAAGTGGGCAAATAACCAAGATTAAAACCTAACGGCTGGGAATTTTTATATTGTTAGCGTTGTTTCAAAAGGCTTGCAAAATATCTTAAGTACACAATGGTTTGTTTTATCGACAGTTCGCTTCTCTTATGGAAGTTAATTTGGTAGGTTTCTGGTCGTAACCGTCCACGGTGACGCACTTAGAGTTGTCTGGTGGCAGTAATTCGTTGGAAAGTTTGTACCGGTCCACCCCGTGTGCTCTGAGCGGATTTTGCCAATACAATTTTAGGTCAGCACTCACTGGGAACTCTGCCGTTTGTGTAGGTATTTGGATGTTTCGCATTGTCACAATTGCGAAGGATTTATCGACCGGTCTTTCCACTTGATTCTCTATTTCATTTCCTTCTATTTATTGAAATCTGGGAATGTTTTCCTCGAACTTTTCTATTTAATCACCACCTCGGGACATGATTATCACTACCCCATTGGCCAAAATAAGGTCACACAGCTGCAACTCAACTCCCATGTTCGAGTGAATTTAAATCTGATTGGATGCCAACAGGGACGCTACTCAGGAATCAACGATGGTTGCAGAAAACAATATAAATTGGTGGAAATATGGCGCGCGTTAGATTGGACTGACCCGGAACAGCATTGTTGAAGTGCGCGCACAATGTTTGGCGCAAGGCGAAATTTTGTCTGTCTCATTTGCCTGGTGCTCATACTGAGCAGTGCAGCTGCTGGACCACAGGAATGTGAGTATCCAATGTGTTGTAGATAATAAAATGTATTTTGAAATGTAATCAAATATACCTTCGATCAAGTAGTACATGCTGAATTCGAATTCAACTTTGATGCACTTGTACTTTCGACCAAGTGTTGTTTTGCTCTCTTAAAATAACCTAAGTTGCTGTCACATACCAGAAGTATTCTCAAAGAATGTCCACTTTAAACTGAGTTTGTTGGGTTAATGAACCTGATTTACCAATCTACAAAAAATGGGTGATTTCTAGTTGTTATTGAGCTCTGAGTTTCACGAAGCAACCATCAAACGATTCGAAAAATGGAGATGTTTTATTGACCTACAGTTTTGTAATCGGCTTACAGTTTAGCGAGTATACAACAGGGAGGTAGACACTGAATCACTCTGAAGACAGATTCGCAAAACTGCACATTCTTGCCGAAAGCGATCAACCCATTGAGCTGTCTATACTGGCTTGTTCTGCCTTGTGGGGGGGCTACTTGGTTTGTTTCTTGAGGACCAAAAACAGGTAAACCCTTCTTGAAAAAACTAAGGCCAATTCTGTAATTCAATGGTAATTTTCCAGCGTCCTATCCATCATCTTGTGCAAACGTGGGCATAATCCGTGGATTTATTGAAGTTCATCTAGTTAGAAAAGTCTGACAGATTTATGACTTGAGCGACAACAGCATTTGAGAGCTGTTCACACTTAGATTTACAGGCGTACTCACAAGTACTCAAATAATTGCACTAGTTTGAGACATCTCAAAGTAATAGTTTTGCAATAACCTGTGAAAACTGAAACACCGTTGTAACTATTCAATGGCAAATGCTTTCAAATAATCCGGGGGCGTTGTCTTGTCATTCGGCAACTAAGAGCCACTTGAAAACAGGTTGTACGAACGATTTCCATGATATAAATTCAACATAATGTAACAGCTCTTCCAAGTGGGAATTTGATGGAATTCTCACCTATATTTTAGTGGGCAACAAAACTTTAAAGACAATTGCTAGAAAGAATAGGAACAGCTTCCGGTCTATGTAATGCTTTGATTTGGAAGTTTGAAGTACAGTTGGCTTAACTGAAAGTAAATATGATTTCTTGGATACCCGATCGATTTCGCTTTTACCCGAAATGGGACATGCATACTCTTCGCTTCGATGTAGAAGAGTTGAAAAGCAACATTTGAAGTTTGAAAACACCAAAAACAAAAGAATGGACTAAGAAATACACCGAATGGAACTGCGGCCAATATACGCTGACCCCAATTTAAAATTTTGCCAAATTTTGCGTTTTGTTTTGCATTTTAAAGCAAAGAATACATACTATTAGCTATTTCATAACATTTTGGATTTCCTTCCTATCCAGTCGATCCGCCAAACCATCTTCAAGCGAAAAGGGCCTATCACTTTTTCAGACTTCGAAGAACGCCGTATTGTTTGTCCATCCCACCAATGGTCCGAGAAGCTATCAAGGTAAGTCAAGATGTTTGCGAAATGAGACGATTCACTTGGGTACCTAATTGCACCCAATAAGAGGGTCTGTCAGGAACATTGCAAATAAGACTGCTATAAATTTAAACGACAACAAAAGAAACTTTTGTGCAACAGATAAACATGCGCGCTTTTGAGCGCTCAATGACATTCATAAACCGTCGTGCGGAATAGACAAAACAGTGTTCTGGTTGTTTTTGGAAGCTGAACACGGTTGGAAAAACTGAGTGTCTCGAAACTAACTAACTATGTGTAGTGCTACTTTAGAAATTTTGTTTCGATAAGGGTGGAATTTTTTTGTGTATTACTGCAGTCTCTATACTAATTAACTGAGTGACTGCTTCACCCTGGCAACTCAAACTACTACTACCACTCTAATTCAGTAGTAGTGAGAGTTCGTTTCTTTTTTACTTCAGTCTGCACGCACCATATCAAAATTGACGCCTTTGATGCTGGTCATTCTTTCCGAAAAAAAAACAACGACATCATCGGAATCATTTAAAGGGTTTTAATACATTACTCTGCTGGTCTGTTTAGGCTGGATGTCTAAGCAATAAAGTTAAACAAACACGGATATCTCGATCAAGAATGGGGTTCAATGAAGTTCTTCTGGCTTTCCGTAATGTAAACGCCCTTTATATTTCGTTACCGGACAGACCTGGGTAATGTTTGACCAATTTGAACAGCGCCGAAAAGTTCTATCAATACACTCATCTATATACCTATTTGGTTTTGGTTTGAGATCCACCTGGTACCCAGCTGAATCTCTCGTATATGATGTTCTTCAGCTGCACGTAGAGAGCCTCAAAAATGAGAGATTCAGCTAGGTTCTAGGTGGGTCTCTCCTCTAAACCAAATTTGCTTGCAGATGAGCGTGTCAGTTGAACTTGTTGCAATTTGGGATCGAGGAGAACATAAAGTGTACGAAAATTCGGTGACTGTACCTGCTTGATGAGCCTCAAGAACGGTGAAACCGTGGGCTGCCGAAGTGTTTTCAGCAACCTTGTGAGTAGTGCATAGTTTCGATACAACGTCGAATGGTTTTGCCTCATATCTATGTTTTACACTTTAGTCGCCGCAGGTGAATATAACTCATTGGTTTGCCATCCAACTATGTAATTCTGAAGACGCATGGTCAATCACTCCATACTAATCATATTTCAAACGACCTTTAGACAATACATAAAAGGAATTTGAGACAATCAGAGTAGAAAACTGCTCACCGTCGAATGCATGTTTGTCGCTGTATTTTCACACCAGCTGAGCTAAATTCTCATCGCAAATAATTGTTATCGGAACACTGTAAAGTTTAGCTAGCAGAAACGTCAACAGGAAATGAGATTCCTGCTCGGAACCCTTTAAAAGCGGCGCCTGTTGGGCCTGTCTACATAGTTAAATGGCTATCTAGTCCTGAAATTTTAAGAAAACCTCTGAGGCCTATGTTTTCTGGGATTCGAAGGCACCTCACGTTTACATTCTTGCACATAATTTCAAACATACAGGCTGCGTTCAGTTTCCGTTCCAATGGTGTTCAATAAAACAGCTTTGTTCCAATATAAGCAGTGTAAAACGACTATCCGAAATCCTTGGACCAAATTATTGTTCGTGACATTGTTAGTCACATTCCAGTGACTAACTGATGAGTCCCAAGCTATTGTGTCATACCACCTATTTTATGGATCTCATTGAAAAATTGGCGCACAGATGAGTGTGCATTTGGAATGATGACACAACACCTGTTGTTTTTAGCAGTTTATGTATTTCATCTTTATGCCAGCTGTTTCGAGTTGCAGAATCATGGCAGGATTATGTACTCAGTGCACTTGTTTCAAACAAATGCACTTCTACATCCTTCTCAGGAGCATTCAAAAGAGATGATAAAGTCCTCTTAGCCTCTAACTGGGTGGGAAAATAGTGTGCAAAATCGCCATTGATTCTTCAAACTTGAAATGTACGTAGACGAATTTGCCCAGTAAGCCAGTTTCAACTTTCCTTCGCGAATGCTTATACTGTCATCTCAGATGGTTGCTTAAAACCGGTTAGAGTACCTCTCAGTTTACCTTGTGAATTTGAAGGAAGCTTGTTGAGATCTTAATCCCCGAAGTTCTTGACCTAAACATGGGTGTTTAGTTCAACTGCGAAGCCAGTTGTCCCCCTCTGTACAGAAAAGACTGACCAACATTCAGGAGGGCTTACATTTGCCAGCTCCCAGAAGGTACCTTTCCTCTGAATGGAACCGTTTGGGTAGCCTCAGCTTGAAGAGTCAAACGTTTCGATTTTTGGACAACTATTCAATGAATGCGATGGCCGGCTGTAGTCATCGTGGATAAAACACAGCAGTATGCTTTTATTAAAGTTTTCGGAAAGTTTCTATCACACGAATTCCGACAAAATTTTTAGATCGGTTATGAAGAGAATTTGTAAAAGGACGACAAATCTTTTGTTGATGTGCCGATAATTTAAAAGTCAATCCCTTCTTGGCTCTCATCACTTTCCTTCGAGAATGTTTAGAGCTTCTAACGCGCGTTTTGCCTGGACAGGCTGCTAAGATGAGAGTTTCCCTGGTACGGCTGTTTTGGTGTGAAAGATCTATCTTTAAGCGTCGTCCACTTTTATCTATTTGCTTCAAACCTTACACAAAGTTCAACCTACTCTCTGAAGTTAAAACCCATTTGAAGGCTGCTCCTCTTTCCCTTATATTTTTCGTTTGTCTCCCTACACCCATAACAGAGCTTCCGCCATAATCAAAACAGAGTTCTGCGGAATTGATGACCCGGATGGTTATGAATTTCTGTATTTTTATCCGTGATTTCAGATGTTTACCACACATAACTATACTAGTAATTTCAAGCAGAGCAGTTTCGGGAACCCACACACTGCCACCGATAGTTCTAGACTGAATGGTCATCCCCTGTCATTTGGGGTCATAAAGTCCGACAGAGTATATTAAAATGCATTGCGACAAATCTCCGCAGGTGAGTTGCTCAGAGCTGGGGGGGGGGACGAATAAGCGGACAAGAAATGCATTGGTGTTTTGTAAACTGTTGCCATCCCCATGTAGATAGCCTGTACTTGGTACGGAAGCTGAAATTTAACCTGATTATTGAGGTTATTGTTTCTAGCATGTCATTTCACCGATCGGTCACATACAACACGATATCGCCTAACAACTTCTGTTTCATTTCACTACAGAACCCGTGTGAACTTTGCCTGGAGGACCAAAAGTTATTGGGGCTACCGTGTATCGAATGAACTCGGTTTGGACAAGGCAAGAGAATTTGACAGACAATCTACACCTCACACTCTGTCGATTTGCTTCTCATCCGATCATCAATCAGTGCGTGGTGTGTGTGTGTGTGGATCGTTTCCTGTGTCGCTAAATTTCTGAAATATCTTATACTTCCTCTTTCAATGTGTCAGTATAAATGACTGCAAATGCTGCAATAGACCGATGCAAAAACCATCTGACACCTTCTGAAGTTCCATTTAACGGCTGGTGTGGCGAAGTGGCGTTGTGCTGTCGCAAACGAAAAACTGTACTCCATCGAGATATCCTCCTGTCAGTGAAGCCATCTATGCTGAAAAGCCAAGAAGCACTTTATAACTGTCTCATCCTTGTAGGGAATCATCAGCAGTGCGCACCAGAAGAAACCCCATTAAGGAGTCTTGAACCTGCGACCCCCCAGCTAGTAGTCTGAACACTTGACCGCTCGGTCACGAACGTCTGATTAGCAGTGTGATTAGCTATCATCCAGACAGGATGGAGTGCCGCTCGTTCACTTGGTCCACATCATGTGATCACGCGGATTGGCTGACTTCTCGAGTGACGACTTCTCAGATGGACGTTTCACTCATCGGGGCCAAACGGTGAAGCGTTCAGCCACTGGCCAGATGGTCATGGGTTCGAAACTCTCTGGGTTTCGTGACCGGCGCATTGCCGATCATTCCGAATAAGAATGAAGCGGCTGTGCAACCCGTTTCTTGCTTTTCAGCATAACCTGACTTCTCTAGCAGGTCGACATCTCTATTGAAAATCACCAAATAGGCTTGCGGCCAGAGGTAGAACACTTAACTTTTTGACCTTGAGCGGCTAAATAGCAGTGTGATTATTCCTCACATGAATTTAGGACAAAACGCAGCTCGATATTGAAAGCTACGTAACTGTAGCAACGTGCGCGCACACTCAGAGTGTGTTTTCACATTGCCGTGTCGATGGCCTAGAAAACATCTTGATAGGATAGTCTGGGAATAAATGTTTATCACCTTATGCCTTCTAGCAATATCCGCCGGGAAAGAACGAGTGGAACAAAAGCCAAATTACAAGAGCACCTGGAGAAGCAAGGATGACTCAAACTATATTGCCGGATAGAATTCAGAAACTTGGTAATTTCACGACTTTGACCTGAAGTTTACAAGTAATAATACATATGGCTTTGGAGTAACCAGTTATTGTACGCGGGTTTGAGGTAACTCAGTGGTTAGAGCGCGAATTTACTGACAGGAAGATCCGTGGTTCGAACCCAAGCCGGGCAAATCGACTGCTTCTGTCTAGACTTGGACAACCTGGCAGTATCTCAGCCCTCATGCTCACTTCGGCTGTTATGGTAGCTAGGCACCGGAAGGGTGTGACAGCATTAGGTCTGCATTGGACGGAGTGAAACGCGGCACAAGATTTCGCCATGGTTCTGCTTGATGAACTACACATTTTCTAGCTCTCGCTACAATTTTTGAGCTCAACGTATTATTTCCGCACCACACCAGGCGTTGAGATTGCCCGGACACCCAGAGAACATTGGCTTGAACTAATGTGCAGCAGATGGAGGCTTTATAGCCTAGTGCTTAAATGCGTGTAATCACGAAAATGCGGCGCTGGCGCTGTTGCCCCATTTTCCCAACGCTCTATGCTACTCTAACCTCAAGATATCGAGCCGGTTGTTTTGAGCGAATTTGTTCCAGGATGGAACGTATGTCCACGTGAGTTGGGTCGTCTCTGAAGTTCTTAGGTCCATTGACGGACTGCCTGACATTACATTTGTTTACGATCTTGCCACATTTCATCAACCTGCTCAGTTGTTACTGCGTCAGCTGTTCACAGAAATACCCGTTCCACAGAGTGAGTGATTGGCTTTTCGCCAAAAATGAATGACAAAGAAAATTCTCTATAGTGAGCTGGCGGAATGCAAGGAGCAGACAAGTAGATGGTCAATACTTCGGTAGGTCTGCAGTTTAACAATGCAGGCGGTAAGTTGATACACGCATTAAGTCATACGACTGTGGATGATTGAGCAGAAACAGACCACGTAAGAGTGGCAACGCCCTAGAAGACAGATAATTAACAGTACCTTTCTGATGTGTTTCTCCATGGAAGCTACCATCTCAGTTCACAGTAAACCAGTTATCGAAAAGGCGTAGATTTTGGGTTCACAGACTGCACGGCTCAGGTGTTCTTTGCTGGTGCGGTGGGAGATAAAACGGAACAAATTTATACGGAACAAAATCATAGTTCTGAAAGTGGAGGACAATTCAGTGAGGCGAGTAAGGAAGTCCGTGGGCAGACATCTTGAGCTAAGAAGTACGACTGGCATCATTTTCTTGAATGAAAACTGCCCATAGGGTTGTTGAAAACTCTTCGACAACTCACAACCGGTTTCGCCTTTCTTGGGACTTATCAGGTAGGTAAAATCTCCGAGTTTCTGTCAGCCGTATGTTCAACCTGGACCCACAAAGTTTGCCCAATACGCATCGGCACACCGATTTGGTTTTTACTGGAGACTCACCTGAATCACAGCTGAATCTCTCGTTTGTGATATTTTTCAATCGAGTGTGCAGCCCAGAGGCCACCTCACGTTTCATTTAGTACGACTGACTGGATACTGCAGTATATTTTCTTGAAGGAAACCACTTATCAGGTGTCAGCCTTTAGAGTGTTCTTCAGAGTGCATCATTGACACTGCGTGGAAGTGTGTACCGCTAGTTTAGGCCACTGAAGTTCATTCCTGGACTTCCAACTTCTGACGAAACTGAGAACCAATCATTTTTGCTCGACTCACAACCCACCTTATACGTGTAGAACCATCTGGGATGGGAATCCGGAGGCAGCCACGAATTTAGTTCCCCGACAATTGGGCAAGTGCCCCCATGGAGGGAAAGTCGAAATTTTGGCAAAAATATGTAAAAAACATCATGGCACATGATTTTTTCCAGAGGATACCTGACCTAATACTGATCACATATACTCAGAAAACTTCTTGCTTGTCATCATTTGAGAGGGAGGCTTGATTGCCTATCTGAATTCCTGTTGGGCCGCATCACTTTATCACAAAATGTGACAGCCGAAGATTTTCTCTGAGGTACACGTGCTCCACATGCAGGTAGCTTGGCCTAATGCAACAATTTGAATTGTTCGGCGAGCACACGAAGCCCAAATGGGGTTCAGGTTTGAGAGAGAGGGAGTCAGTGAGCTGGTTCACTTGTGTTCGCCTTATGACCAATCTAATGCATCGGTTTCGTTGTTTGAACAAGAACACAGTGACGAACAATAATGTTTTTGGGATCTCGTCACCAGGTCAGTACATATGTAGTGGTTAAATTAGGAGCGAAAAATGAAATACTCGACGAAGATTGGTTAGTGAAATGCAAAACGTGGAGACACAAGCGATTGGTTGTCTGCGCCCCCACGTCGCATCCAGTTGGATGCCTTGACACAGTTTAGAGGGCCGGTTGATTCGTGTCACATTACCAAAGCAGACTCAGCATTCGTACGAAACGTTTTTGACAACACAGTACCGGGTTTCACAGGCGTATAGTGACTGCCTCGGGCGTAGTTAAGCCATGCCGTGGGATAGATACTGACAGTCTATTGGGTACATGGTAAATGACATGAAATGGCTCATTCGGAATGACTACGTGCCCGGGGACAAGTAAGTGGAACGCAATTGAATTTTTTGGCTGAACTGTTGAGTCTAATGGTATTCCGGTGATGATCGTTGTCGCTGAGCTAATAAGCTAACGACTGGTCGAATACGTAGGTTTGAGACTACAGATTACATTGGGTCGGGCTGAGGTCGAATGATTACCAAGCAAAATGAATTTGTCGACAGTTACTCTCAGTTGACGTGGGTTTCTAAACAGTGACGCAGAAATGTTGCCTTGTTAAAGAGATTACCGGACTGCAGGAAGTATTTTCCAGACAGTTCGCAGATTTACAACAAACCGAGTTCCGGTTAGCAGACTGCTACCAATCAGAAAGTGATCCGGAAGTTCGGGGTAACAAATTCTGACGAAATGACAAAGAACTGGATGTCAAAACTAATTTTTGGCATCAGTGTGTCCTCCAAAATTCTGAAGAATGAAAATATTGTGAACTGTGTGAAAACGTGCACGTGTCGGATATTGAATTCGGATAGGTGGAAGTTTAAAAAATCCGTTCGAATGAAAGTTGGTCCAGAGAATGAGTGAGGGAGCTCCGATCCCGGCTTGTGGGCGGGACGGACCTCTAGTATGCACCGATCACAGAGTAGACTATGTTTAACCTGCATCGAATTCCTAAATTTTGATCCGAGTTAGACCGTTTGGTCCGTTCATGGTACGAGACTGATTATTTAGACTGCGGTCATGTTTTCTTAGGAGAATACGTAACAGTACAGTGCACTTTGTATCACGAAGTAAGGCAGTTCACCAACACAAGTGCTTCTATGCTTTTTACAAGAGCCTTTCTTCCCAAAGTTGAGCGGGATAGCGTCTTATGATTGGCAGTTAATCTCATTCAAGGGAGCCATGAAACCAGTTCATTGGGCACAACGAGGCACTCAACGAGGCATTCACAGGCTGGTCACAGGACTGGTCATGACAAACCTATAAAATGACCACAAGATATCTCGATTTCTACTCTTCTCTCCAAGCTACCTGAACTAATTTTAACGTTTGAAGTTCTTTGTAACCTCTTGCTAAAACATATTTACACATTATCACAATGAAGGCTGGCTGGTAAATTCAAAGAGTCCCTTCGGGTTTCGAACGCAGTTCATCAAAGAGACGTTCGACGACCTTATTCAATAGGTAACCTGAAATTCCTCGCGGAGTAAAGTAATCTGTCGCCTAAGAATGGACGTGAATTTCGGAAGTAACTTTCGAAAAAATGACAACAGTCCTGTTTGGAATGAATGCTGGTGTGCGAGTGAAATTCCAGCGGATATTTCGAGTGTTTGTTGATTTATCTAACCTAGGGTGAAAACTTCGCACAGATGAAAATATTATTAGGACAGGAGCGCAAGCATTTGATGTATGCAGGTTTTGTTCTATTCATACGATTAATAGCTCCCTCGTGAGTGGTGTTCTTTTAGTCCACGTGCTTCCAAACTGTCACTATTCGACCCATGTGTCTGTCTTTTCATAGTTGGTAAATAGATAAGGTGTCAGACACCCTTCGAACGATAGCGACAAAAGACGCAGAAAACATTTACAAGCTCAACTCAACTATCTCAATTTTCTGCCGTATATGCTGATCTTGGATGCATGTGGAGACCATGATATTGGCCCAGGATCATTCACACCTAAATCCGAGTTTGACCCACGGCAGACAAAGTATACAAGTGATTTCGTTGTCAAATTACCTTGACAGTTCCTTAGTTCTCTCTGTCATATGTATTTTCAACTCTACTGCAATATACTAATCAACTGGAGTGCCACCAACCTGAACCAGTTTGGATTGAATAATGTTTGCCGCATGTATGCACCGCTCTGGTGGTGTGCATTACTTTCCTGGTCAATCACCCTGCGTCTGATTCGTTCGGCTTCGGAAAATCCCTGAGAACATTTAGGAGTGGGACCAATCATCTTGTACCCCGAAGCATCCGGCTAAACCAAATAATCCATGTTTATCAAAGTGGTATTGTTGTGGACCATAGTTTTCTTAATGCCTTCTTAATACCGTGAACCCGAGTCTGGATAGCCGCTTGATAGCCTGATGCGCTTAGCCAAACCAGAAAGCCGAGGAACGTGCGAATCAGCTAATCTATTGAACACTGACGCGTACAGGCGTGACATTTGCAGCCGAAAACGGGCTGCTTATAAACCCCTCGTGGAAAGTTCTAGGCAAGCCAAAAAGTGATGCTAAAATGAGAACTCATCTGTCAAGGCCAAGTGAAGAACAACCAATTAAATCTGTCTCAGCGAAAACGGTTATTCCATTGGCTATTGTATAGTCCAGTTACGTTTGAAGCTGGTTCTTCTAATAGGTATCGAAGTGGTTTATCAAGGAGAGTAGGCCTTCGCTGCAAACACGAACTAAGTAGTTGCAAATCATTGGACAGGAAAGTAAACATCTCATATGCATATAGTTTTTAAAAATTGGACATTCTCACGCGTCCTCTTGAACTTTCCTGAATATTTATTGATTATTACACAATATTAAACGAAAACTGCAAAGCAGTTTTACAATTTCCGTAAAAAAACTTCACTTTCCATCAGATGCAGGAGTGGAGCTTAGACACAAAACCGTAGACTACTCTGTGTAATGCTTCAATCTTCGCTCAACTAAAGTTTTGGGGGGCATTTCAGTCCGAGAGACCTACCACCACCACCACCAACACTGCCACCAATGAAATACAAGATTTCACTGGTAGCCGTCTGATACCGCAGACACCCCCCAAAATTCGTTGGGACCTAACTTACTCTGCGGAGACCACTTAAGTAAACCCTTCTATGCCCTGCATATCCTAAGATTTTAGTATGTACATGCGCCAACCTTGTATACTGAGGTCACGAACAATCGGTGGTTTTCTTGGTCAGAATTCGGTCTAACTCTAATAGGTGAAATTCGAACCTTTGTCCGTCAAAGAGACAGTAAAAACGTCAAGTATTCGAAACAATCAGCGGGTCCACGACTTGTGTGACCACATGTTAGACCTGGCATTCATCAAAACCAATTAGAACATAACTCACTCTATTATGGGGTTTATCCAGACTTTTAATTTCGTTCCTTTCGTTAAGGAACTGATAAAACGTGTCTTTTTTCCAAAGATTTTGACTACGGCAGGTTGATGTTGGTTCACCATTATTAACGTAGTGTGTCAGCATGTGGTCCGGAGTCGGATCGGACAGACATGATAAATCACATTATCCTAAAATAGTGATCAGAAAAACCTATTAGAGTCTCTTCTGCAGGCTTTTTGACATGTTCTTTTCTCAATGTCTTCCCGGCACATTCGACAGCTACCAACCATCCTGGAAGCCGGGATGACTGATGTGT
Organism: Opisthorchis felineus; assembly: GCA_004794785.1. NCBI lineage: Eukaryota > Metazoa > Platyhelminthes > Trematoda > Opisthorchiida > Opisthorchiidae > Opisthorchis > Opisthorchis felineus. The sequence continues at coordinate 153,335 of SJOL01007915.1, read as the reverse complement.
CACTTGCTCGAAAAACTGAATTCTAAGCCATATGTTTCGAGGACTACCATCATCCGTTAAAGAATTACAGATCAGGTCGAATGTGGTGAATTGAATACAAAACAAACAGCAACTTTATGAGTAGTGTGTTACGTGTGGACATTAACGTATTGCGGCATCTCAAATATCGTACAAACTGAAACATGAGGCGGCCTGGTGCAGCACATTCAGTTGAAGAAGAATGGTACAAACGAGAGAGATGAGCTGGATTCAGTTGAGTCTCCTGAAAAACCAAGTTCGTATGTCGAAATTTGGGTTCGAGTAGAACATAAGGTTTACGGAAACTTACGGACTGAGCCTACCTGATGGGCCCCTACAAGGGCAAAGCCGGTCCTGGGCTGTCTAAGAGTTCCCAGTAATCTCATGAGTGGTATGTTACGCCTAATAAAAACAAACGGTTGTTACCCTCCACAACCGACTGAGTGACAGCTGAATGCAGGTCAGAATATGGTGCCTTGGAAATCTCTCTGCTCCTGAAGATAAACAAAGGTGTGCTCAAAGAAGATATAGCCCTGCGCAGACGAAATGCATTCTGAAAATCACTTTCCCTGGTCGAGGATGAACTTTCCTGTTAGCTGTATTTGCTACAGACGATGTGACGTTCTGACCGGAGGCTGCCGAGCACCGCAAGCCGTACGTCTTGGCAGACTTTGCACAAACGTCACTTTCACTGGGATTTACCAAAGAGAGACACTTGCAGTAAAGTGCTTATACTCGCCGCCGGTTAGACGAATTGACCACATCTTGCCTTCCCTACAGCATCTGAGTCAGTTTCAATGCTTCTAAGTGCGAACCTAAGGAAATTTACAGCATGTCTGGATTCCCAAGGACTGAAGCACGGACTCTCTGCCAGTCATAACAGGTGTTTTAAAGCTTGTTTCTTGTTTCGGTGATACACTGACCTGTCCTCGTCGTGCTGAGTAATGCTCAGTATTGTCATAACTTTCGTCATTATCCACCGGTACAGTGCGTCTTTTATTTCTTTGACCCCTGTTTGCCTGTTGTCCCGGCCAGTTACAGTCTGACTAGGAGAGAGTATAGCCCAAATTCATCTATCACCACAGTTTAGTTGTTTGAAGAGGACAGACAATAGTGGCGAAGTAGAGTGCTTAAAAATGAACCAATTGCTCAGAGAGAAATTACAATCGTCACTTCAGGAAATAATCAGCCCGTATAACGACTACACTGGACCAACCTGGATAAGACACCTTGTAGGATGCCACGGACAAACAGGGATCGGACTAATCGCTCAGGATCACTCACCATCTTTTTGCCTTTCCTGCTAAAAATATGTAATCGTGGACAGAATGTCATTAGGCCTAGATTAGTAACGAAGGTATGAAAAGTCATGACTGTTATCAAGTTAGGCGCTCTTTGTGGTAAATAGTTTATCCCAACTGCGAAAACCTCAAGAGGGTTGGAACAGCAGGCGCACGAAACGTTTCGCGCGTACTGTGATTGTCACCGTCAGCAACGTCCTGTTGACCGACCCACTTGTAAGTTTGAACGGCAGTCCACGAGACTTTATTAGCGAATCTCCATCATCACACGTTTGCTGAACATGTTTTCGGTGAGGTCTTTTTAAGTCATACAGTTGCAAAGGTTAAGAGAGCGGTATTTAACAGATTTGAATGAGCATGGTGTATATGAACAGGAAGTCGAGTGAGAGACGACATTGGCTACCCATCAAACAACAAATAGTTCAGGTCACCAATAGGGTGGTTTGAGGTTATCAGCGCGGGTAGTGCTGTGGTTGTGCATTCAGCACAGGGTGTATGTGTGGGGGGAGGTGAGTTGGATCATGGAAAGTATGACACACGAACAAAGCGTTTTCGCCAACTAAGGATCGGGTTGCAATGTCGTATGGCGATAGCTTCAGCCGCTGCGATTGTGCGTTGCTATACCAATCTGGATTGATTAGCAGGTGCCTTGTAAGCAATACGGAAGCTTTGGCTGGGTATCACGTTGTGCAACGTGTCTTCTAGATGTGCTACTGAGCTGGTTATCGTTCTCCTAGTTCCAGAAGCTAGCCAGGGTGGATTTTGTTCCTTCATTCTTCGGCCGAGTTGGCTAGTCATGAGTCCGATGTATTCCGCTGCACAGCAGCAAGAGAATGAATACACTAACATATTGTGAGCGTGCACAGGCACTCCATCTTTGAGATTAGAGGAGCACAGACGGTTGCTTGTGAACACATACACCCTGTGCTGAACGCACAACCACAGCACTACCCGCGCTGGCAACCTCAAGTCACCCAATTGGTGACCTGAACTATTTGTTGTTTGATGGGTAGCCAATGTCGTCTCTCACTCGACTTCCTGTTCATATACACCATGCTCATTCAAATCTGTTAAATACCGCTCTCTTAACCTTTGCAACTGTATGACTTGAAAAGACCTTGCCGAAAACATGTTCGTCAACCCATCTGTGTTCTTATTATAAATGGGAACTTTCGGAACATCACACGTTTGACACACGTTTGAACAAGCGAACCTAATCAACCTTGATCGACATAGGATTAACGTTCGAGGCGTGGAAATAATCACGTGCCAAGCTTGTCGCCTTCACTTGTTCAAACTGTCAGTTTAGTTTTTCCAGCGTACTCCAATGCAGAAGTTCTTAGGCTTTCGCTTCGCAGGCCAAATGTCCGAATTTTCACTACCGGTAGGAATGTGCGAAATACACTCATTTGAAAACAAATTTGGTTTTGCTAGAGACTCACCTAGAACCCAGCTGAATCTCACGTTTATGGTGTCTTTAAGCAACTGAATGTGCTGCACCAGGATGCCTCATGTTTCAGCTGGTACGATATTCGAGATATCGCGATACATGTATAGACATAATACACTACTCAGGTTGACGGAACCTTGGGGACTACGCATACCTGATGAACCCCAAGAAGGGCGAAACCAGTCGTGGTCTGTCGAAGAATTTTCAGCAACCTTATGAGTATTGTATTACGTCTATACAGTAGGAATGTGCTGTAATCATGCGTCCTATTAAGAGCGAAACATTAGTTTGTGTTGAGTGAACTGGATTCGGCTGGGTCCACTGCTTCTCCGTTTGGCGTTGACTGGCCAGATTATTCTCAACAGAACAGTAAGTGGGCCGTGAAAAAAAGGAGAGATTTGAGCACAAATTATACCACACCTGCAAACACTCAGAACGCATTTGAAAATCAGACTGTTATACATCAATTTAGACAACCATTACTGGCTAATTCCTCGAAATTTTTTAAATAACAAATTTAACAACAAAAACCGGTCGGCGTGTTATACTGTTCTGCACACAAAATAGTCTTTCGTCACCTTAGAGTGACGTGACAATTGGCGCCATAAGTAAACTGACGGTAAGAATGTGTTTAGAAGATCTAGCTACGTCATGCAACCTGCCCCTAATCCTATAAAATGAGGCGTTTCCAAATCTTCATACATTATACGATGTACGCATGTTATACTAACTGCGTCCCCCTACAATCATCAAGGTGTATCTCCTTATCAAACCCTATGTATAAGCTGCAACCTGTGCCAGAGGTTTGAGAAAGATGGTTTGTTGCAAGTAGTCGGTTTTTACGAGGACAGATGTTTTTCAGACTTACTAGAAGATTGGGCTGATATACTTTTAGATCCTTCAAAGTCTCATCTTGGAAGGACTTGCTGTAACTCAGTCCCGTATCAGCTGATGCGTCCCAACCAATTAAAGCATTTTACCTTCCTGCTCTTCTGGCACTAAATAATCTTTCCTTCCAGCAGCTAGGAGGCCCTTCACCTTGCCTCGGCGACTCCTAGGGAGTCACGATGTGTTCATGGTTCAACGAATCAGTCTAGGTTTGACGTCTGAAAAACTTTCATTATTCTGTCGGTCGCATGAGATTCAGCAGAATTGATGGTGTACTTGGCTCCTACAGTCCAAAATTCAGGAACAGCGCTTTGTCAATGAGCTCCTCACAGTTCTTTTGTAAGGTAGCGCAAAGCAGAACATCTATCTTCAAAAAATTTCGGACACTGATCGTATGCCAGCCACATAGGAGACCAACATCTCCGTCTTCGTGAATTCCAAATTCCTCAGACATAATTAATCTTTTCGTTGGGTTTTTGACACGCACACACACACACAGAGCTAATCCATCCACCGTTGAAGTCAGCAAGGACTTACAGAAGTGCAGACGATCGCGCTTCTCAAAGCTCCCGCATATTCCAGACTGATCCTCATCATCAGCGTTTCTTCAGAGAAAGAAGGTTTAGTAAAGCGGTTGTCTGTCAACTGTATACATCGCTTTGAACCCGTCAACCACTAATTGTCGCATATGAGTACTGCAAAGCTCTCATCTGTCTGTTCTCTCTGGCTGCCTGTTTTCACGCAGTACGGTTTTTCATATTTACTCTCAGTGAGTCTTACATATGTTCGATTTCGGCCTTGAATTTTGGCCATATTCGACGTGTACTTTTTGAAGACTGTCTCCTGTCTTATTTTGATGCGTCAGCTCTGACGGCAGTCCTATTCTCTTGAGCAGGTATTTGTGTTGCAGTCTGGTCAGCATGTTCCGACGGACGGAGTTTCATACTATTGCCAAGAACCTCAAAGCCAAACTCACCAAACGGTGCACGCTGAGAGCCAAAGGGAATTAATTCCGTTCATGATTATCTTTGATAGCCATATGTTTTCAAACGTCAAACAAATTGGTCGCTAAACCAGTCGACCGATACAAATTGAATTTCGTGTGTCCCGACCAGCTGGCATTTTAATGTGAAACCATCAAAGCAAGTTGCCAGACTGATTAGAAATTCCGAAACTTCAATGAGCCTTTCTACTATGAGAAACACCGAAGTTAGTTGCTGAGTAGGCTATAGCATAGTTTTATTAGATATCACATCGTGTGGGTGTATGAACTTGCAAATGGAAATTTCGCCAGGGCAAAAAATTAAATCTGAACGATGGGAGTGAAAAGAGAAGGGAAAAGTTGCTTCCTTTTTTAAGGACTCTTGGAGTCCCTGGCATGGATTGTTAACGATCGAAACCGTTTTTTTAAGCCAACTCTAGGCTTAGCAGAGGATGGTAAAACTCAGTAACAGTCGCTTCATCCCTAGTCTACGCATTTTAAATAAACTGAACCAGTTTTATTGTCCACGGGACGTTTTCGGTATCGTTTACCTAACCTAGTTGGAGTACTTTCAACTATACGTCTTATAGTTCCCTATTTAGACAGAATAAATGTCATTGAACATTAGCAAAATACACTCGTTTGCATGCCAATGTAGTTTTGACAGGAGGCTCACCTGGAACTCAACTGATTCTCTCGTTTATGTTGTTTTGAAAAACATCAGCCCACGATGTAAACGAGAGATTCAGCTGGGTTCCAGGTGAGCCTACGGCCAAAACTAAATTGGTATGCAAATGAGTGTGTTTCGCTAATCTCATGCAATTTGGGTTCCAGCAAAACATAATGTTGTCGGAAACGTAAAGACTGCGCCTACCCGGTGAGCACCAAGAAGGGCAAAACCGGTCGTGGGCTGTCGAAGAGTTTTCAGCAACCTTGTGAGTAGTCTCCTGTATGAAAGTATACTGCGATATCTCGAATATCGTACCAACTGGAACATGAGGCGGCCTTAGTGCAACACATTCAGTTGAAGAATAACATAATCTAGAGACTCATCCGAGTCTCCCGCAAAAATCCAGTTGATATGTATATGAGTATATTTGTCACAAGCAGTCCAATTTGGGTTCAAGTAGAACACAAGGTTACCGGAAAGTCGGGGACTGCGCCCTAAGGAGGGCGAAACCGGTCGTGGGTTGTCAAAGAGTTTTCAGCAACCTTATGAGTAGTGTTATTGAACATTGTTTTGATATATTATGACGACAGATTATATGGGCCGAATCCAAGCATTATTCCCATAATTAGGCGTTCCTAAGTTCGTGCACTTCATGGCTTAAAGAATCGCCAACACAATTTCCTGGTTTGCCATCCTATGAACTATTTACATGAGGTCATCTTTAAAAAATGTATATTTTAGGACTTTAGAACACCCAGAAGCTCATGCCATTTACCACACCTGACAGGGAAGAAGATACACAATCGTCCTCTTTGAAAATAACCTTGAAGGTGAAAGAAACTCGGCGCAGCACTGTCGCCTATCCGTGGAACATGTCTGTCTAAGAAACAAAGGTTAAAGTCAAGTGAGGGGGGTTCTCTTATTTTTGAAATGAACTTGCGACCTTTAAAAACAGATCTATTGCTTCAAACATGAATGTGACCTTAGCGAAATACACTCATTTGCAAACAAATGTGGTTTTGCGAGAGACTCACCTAGAACCCAGCTGAATCTCTCGTTTATGTTGTTTTATTCAGCTGGGTTCCAGGTGAGTCTCTCTCAAAACCAAATTTGTTTGCAATTGAATGTATTTCGCTAATTTAGTGCATCTTGGTTTCGCCCCGAGAAGGGCGAAACCGGTCGTGGGCTGTCAAACCTTATGAGTAGTGTATTACATCTATACATGAATGTGGCCTGATGATTTTTGTGTTCTGAAATGTTGACCAACGTCAGAAAAAGAAATGACCGAGATTGTCAGCATCCAGATGTTGCTGGTTGGCATGACGTCTTCAAATTGTCAAGATGAGCAATCGCTGGCGGAGGAATCGGGTGAAATTGCGCAACTATGCCATCGTTTGGGAAGTCATAGATTTGACCAGAACTGAATGACTGCAAAGATCAGAAAGTGATCTTGGGGATTCCGGGGTCAACACTGTGACTGCGGCGCTCAGAACCATGAAATCTGCAGAAACCTCTCGATAAAGAGTCAAATACTGTACTGGATAAACGCATTACAGTGTTTGACAGGCCATCTTCAAGGTGATCCGAGACATACGAATGACTGCTGGTCATTCGAACAAGGGGTCAACCGAGATCAAACGGATAAAGCTGATGGTGAGATCAGCGTGACCAAAGATAATATAGTTCCAGAAGAGAGACAGATCGCTTACATTACAGCATGTTGACGTCTCTCTGCAATCGACCAAGCTGGATGATGTGGTCTGCCTCACAGACAGAGCATAGTTGAAGCACAATTAGACGGAAGATTCACCAGACCCGGCCACCCGAGCCAATCGAGGCCAAGGAGGTTAGGAATTTTTGTTTGTTTGATGTAGCAGACTTCGGGGTTGGTGGTGACAAGAATCGATATGCGGAATTTCAGTCGACTAAACCGGCCTACCAAAGGCACAGGTGATGGAGTTGAATGTATTTCGGAACCACGATTTTCGAGCAAATTCCCAGAGACAGTGGTAATGTGTTGTTCACTGTTCGAAGAAATCTGAACCCAACAACCACTAACCGAGATGGACCATACTTGTACGGCCGGGTGAAATTTGACTTAGAGAGTTAACGACTGATTCGGGCGTTAATCATGGTACTGATTGCGGTTTAAACAATGAAGTGGGTTTCTATATTCTGACAAGCCTCGACTGATTGAAGATATATCCTTGTGCCTGCATCGTCAACATTGATTCTGGTTGAAGGGAATCCGAGGACGGTAGATGGTGAAGGGGGGTTGATCGTGCCGTCTCCTGGTTAATGTGTAATCGTATGAACCTTGTGGGTGTCTTGTTTTGGCCGAATAATCACTTAAGAACGGTAGATTTTGCTGAAATGGCGAGGCGTTTCACCTTGAAGTAGTTTGGGTATCGACATTTTCGGAAGGTGAAGCCGCAAATACAAGTGGGACACTTGAACTGAGCTTTAGTGAGCGCACCAAATCGATTGTGCCCACATTCTCCTTTTGAAAAGAACTCCAGCATAATTTGTGAAGTCCTTGGTGTACAGCTGGAGGCTCTAGATACCCCTTCAAGCATCTGTTTTACGATATGCGTCATCTCCGAAAAATCAAGGTCACGTGATCGGTATGTAGTTGTGTGGCAGTCATGCTGCACCGGATAAATAGTCTTCCTTTCGCTGCCATGAGCCAACCGAATGTTAGAAATCTCTGTGTGGTGGTCCTTTTTTTGAAAGTAACTTTGGATTAAGATTTGAATGGAAACTCAGAAGTTAACAACAGATGTGGAACCACCAGGATCGATCGGTTTACTAAGTGGCGAGCTTTCTGATTGGGAGTAACGTTCTACTGAAATTGATGTAAGCCTCATCCTCGGGAACACATAGCATTGCTTTTAGTAAGAGTGCTTCCAGGCATTCAAGTAAGGTCAACAGACTCCCTCCTTTGCTCGAGATTTGTTCTGGGAGTATACTCTATTGATTTGGCCGTTAGTACGGCTCACTTGTGCGTATTTTTGCAGATTCTGTCTGCCGCGCAGCTGAGATTTTAAGCTGCATTGATTGTTTCAGCCCGTTTATCAATACAGTGTATTGAAGCTCCTGGCGTAGCGTGGGTGAAAGCATCGGTAAATGTTCGCAGAATCAATGTTTTCGGACCTGTTCCCACTGAGATGAGCGTTTGAGCGCAAGAAACTCACCAGACAGATATGTTACCCCTCATTGGGTTCATTCCAAGCACAACAAATGGCAATATCACGCCCACAAACAAGTGGGCACCATCGAAGAAACCTTGTAAATTGTGTTATCACAATGTAGCAAGCAGTACAAATAACCTAGAATTTTGTGGGTAACTCTAGCTGGGATTTGGTTGTCACAGTGTTTTCAACGACAACATAAAGCTCTACATATCTACATATCAGTGATGGGGCATCTGCCCAGATGATATCAATCACAGGTACGAAACAGCTTCTTCATTGTACTGTCTCTACATACTGTCCTTTCGCCATAAGTCACCGGCAGGTGTCCCATTCCACAGTTCTCCAACTCCCATACTTTGTAAGTACTCTACGAGTGTTCTGTTAGCCAAGACAGTTTCTATCAGGCAGAGTGCGGCCATTGTGCAGCACGTTGCGCTGAAGAATATCATGAACGAGAGATTCAGCTGAGCTTCACGCGAGTCTTCCATGAAACAAATCGATTTGCGACTGGGTATAGTTTGCGAACTTTGTAAAAGTAGGGTAGAAGAAGGAATAAAGTTTGACGGAAATGTGGAGACTGTGATTACCTGATGAGCACAACGAAGAACAAAACCGTTCGTGAGCTGTCAAAGGGTATCAGAAACCTTATGAATAGTATGTTACGTTTATACATTGTTTTGCGATGCTGATATAGCGCAACAACTGAAACATGAGGCTGCAGAACATTCAGTTCAGTGAGAACATAAAAAACGAGATGTCCAGCGAGGATTCGGTTGGGTCTACCGTGAAAACCAAATTGATATGCAAATGAGTGTATTTCGATTGGACTCTTCGTATTCATTAGTAGTAACTTTCTTAGATCGATAACATAAGAGATTTAGCTCTTACCCAAACTGGTGACACAAGATTGGGTGCAATACTATGGGTCCTTGAGACACGCCGCAGTCCTGTACAAGTGATGGCTAGTTCCAAAATGAAATCGGAAAGGTTTCGCATATAAAGATGACGGTTTTGCTTCGATGCATAACAAACTTTGAACTTGTGTTGTGTAGCAGATTTCTACTGAGTACTTTGATGGCGACCCTATGAGTGTTTAGTTCAGCTAAAAGTTCAGCTAAGTGGATGAATACTGAACGTTCCATGTACACGGCATTCAAGTGGTGAGTTTTTCTCTCAGTCATCACGAAGTTTGTCAAAACAAACCGTTATTGATAGCTCAACGCAAATCCAATTCGGCACCATCTCTATTGTATTCTATACAACTGTGGTAGGTCCCCATAATGATGCAAAAGATAATACACTAAATGTAACAAATTCGGAATTATTTGACTTATCGGGAAGCACTAAGTCAAATTTATGAGCTTCACAGGCAACCGAATATTGCATCGTGCAAGCATAAATTATTGCCAGTATCTCCTGTACCATCCGTTAATGTACGACCCCGGTGAATATGTTTACTTATGTATAACATATAGGTGAGATGCTTACTGTCAACTTCTAAAGTTCACCTGTTCAAAGCCAAACGGATTTTTATAAGTAGTATGTGATTTTGCTTACCGTAAACATGGAACACAACTTCAGAATTCATGCAGAACTCAAACGAATCGAAATAAAAAAGACTGCGTTTAGCTGAGAACGCGAGATGGTGTGTGTGTGTCCAGGCATAATAGCAATTTGAGGGTATTTTGAAGAGATTTGATATATTTCAATCGAGATTTCGTCTTGTCAGTGATTTTATTGTATGCTGAAAAACCGAGAAGCGCTGTAGATCTGTTTCAATGCTTCTCGACATTTCAACTGACATGACGAAATCTTGATTGAAAATCCCCACATCTTCTCACAACCATCGATCAATGAGTAGCTCAGAGGACGAGCAATTTCTCAAGGTGATTGGAACTCCCTTCTGAGAAGTTGTCACTCGATTGGACAGTCAGTACTTGACCACGTGAAGTTGTTCCGTTGTTGAAGGATGATTAAGAATAGAATTTCAGTTAAATCTTGGCTTAATCAGATGTAAAAAAAGACGGAAGAAACGCAGATTTACCTCTGGGGGCAACGTCCCAGTCGATGTTCAACAAATCAGCATTGCAGTCTGTTCTCCCTATTCAGTTGCCACCGGTTCACAATATTTCCGGTGTTCTGTGGCATAAAAACCTGACATCATCTCTCTAACCGAATGTTCCAAGAAGTTTTGCGCAATGCACTACTCATAAGGTTGCTGAAAATTCTTCGACAGCCCACGACCTGATTTGCAAATGAGTGTATTTCTTGAGTTCCAAGAAGTTCTTCTTTCAAGCAGTTAGTTGTGGGTTTTTTCTGCAAATCAATGACACCGTTCTTGAAGGCAGACACACCGCTGCTAAAACAACATGTGGTTGACATGGAAGAGGACTCTGTTAGCTGGCAATTCCGGTAACTGTTTTGAGGATGAATACCTCATTTCTCCTATTGAGTTTATCATTGGTGAATTTGAAGCTAGAAACCGAAAGTATTCTGAACAGGACAACTAAAGTTGTCAGATGTATTCTTCCTTGGCTCTGATAACGAATGGACCTGGTGCGAACGTATAAGTTGGATGATGTGGGAATAAGGACGACTAGTTTTCAGTTGTTAAACACCGACGTGAAATCACGGTATAATTGAACCACACCATGGTTTATCTACGGTAAAATCGATTGTTCAGGTCACAATTGTTTGCCTCTTTCCATTTCTGCTAACCAGCTGCCTCTGTAGTTAATCCGTCGGTAGGCGTGATTTCCTATGGTGTGGCATACAAAGGTGTGATGTTTAATGATTTGTGGCCGCAATTCACTCCCTATTACGCTGAATACTGCCCCGTAGCAATGACAGCCTTCTGTGTAATATCGTGTGAAAGTCAATAAAAATCATCCCCAGTTTGCTCCAATGGTCTAACGTTTTGTCAGAAAAACTTTTTGTTAGCGTAATTCTTGGTCTACCTGGTCGCTGTCTTATTGAAAAAAAAAACAATTTCAGAGAACACAGTCGCTGAAATTCGGTCAGTCTGGTAATTTGTCCGATGGGTTTCTAACCACATGCGAACAGAATCACGCGGGTCTCGGCAAGAGCACCTCGCTGCATACCCACAGTGGCCAGTGAACTCGCGCTATGCTGCAGACACAGGTAATCGAATATTTTGAAGATGCTCAGGGTCCTTGGGTGGGAGGGACCAAGTCTCACAACAGTAGAGTAAAACTATTTTTGCATTGTATACACGGCCCTTTGACTTCTGAGTCAACGCAAAAGGAGGGAAGCACTGGACTCGAGCTTCGCTCTTATTAGAGCTCATCAGCTGTGCATATCCTTCGCGATGCCGGGGTTTGAATGCACTGCTGATGAGCTCTAATCAGAGCAAAACTCGAGCCCAGTGCTTTCTCCCTTTGGTGTGGACTCACCAGAAGAATTACGCCAGGACAGGAGGATGACTGTATAGACGAGATGTGAATGTCAGCAGTACCTACCCATGCCCATGCCAGTGTTTGAACTCCGCATATCTGAGATGCGACAGTGATGTGTGCGTGAATTCTACAAACCCAACAAACTCTCACAACAAACTTGTATTTCCTCAGACACGTAACGAATGTGTTCAGTGACGGAGAGGAAAATAGGACAGACGTACGAATAGAAATGCACCGGAAATTCTAGTCCAGCTTTGGATTACCTCAGTCAGACACTCTATCAGGTCCTCGGATATTTTGATTGAAGTATGGTACTTCCTGGTGTTCAGCCGTCATTGCGCTCCTAAGCTGGGTGAAGGCCATTACAAATATACACCTGGAAATAATCTGTACGTATAGAAAGGAATGACATTATTGGTTCCGCCGTGCTAGGTTTGACGTGCAAAAACATGAGACACATTAGTCCATTTCTGAACTCATATCATCCTTCTTACTGCTACCGCTGAGGCAACAATGCACGACATGAAATTAATTCCACTTGAGTTCCACTCAACATAGCTACGTGTGCCCATAGCGTTTATTTCGTCCAGTTTCTGGCTTAGTAACCACTAAGTTGACAGTTTTCTCTGTCACTCAAATATAACGTTGTGAAGGTGACAGCTGAGAAAATGCATAAACTCAGGTAATCCCACAAGAATATCTTTTGTTTTTCATGCGTTTTTTTCTAAATTACTTTCCGAACCAGCGATAAACCCACCCATCTTCAAAAGCTTTTTTTATGAAACGTCCAAGTGCAAAAAATTTCATTGATACTTGACGTTTTATCCGTCTAAATCACGAAAATGAAATCCTTTCGAATCCCTGGAGGCAAACTCAGTGAACTGAAACCATTTTTAATGAACTAGGATGGCTTAGAAATGATTTGCAGAACAAATTAGTTTAGTTTTTCAAAAAGAATCAGACGATATTGCCACAAAAACGTTACTTTTCAGAATGTAGTAAACAGTCTGCAAAGCATTTTTGGCAGGCTGAATTCACGTTGTGCTCGAATCCGCTTTGAGAGTGTAAGTTCACATCATCACAAGTGATTTACCGCAAGTGCACGTGTTGAATATTTCCATCCATACCTTTTCGTCCTACGGATGGTGCTCCGAGGTGATTCCAGCCCATAAAGCCCCTGGTTATAGAAAGTAGCGTGAGCAAATACTACTATATCTGCATCAGTAATGTGACACTCCCCTTTAGTGCAATGTTTTTTCATCAAGTTCCTCAGGATGAGCACTTGATACATACAGCAAAATTCACGCACACATCAAACTTGTTGAATGCAATAGATCACCTTTGCAGACTTATGTCTCATCACCTAGTGGGTGCAAGTTTTTAACAGGAATTTTGAATGCTGATAAAATGTCTTCCTCAAATCAGATCTCGATTCGGGTGAGGCTTCTTTCCATAAGTTTATATTCCAAGAAGAAAATGCACTTTTAACTTCATGGTAGAAGATGGCATCAAACAATGTCGAGATGTATCAGTCATCAATGTTATCAAAACTTTTCAGTCGGTTCATTTTGAGTCGATTAGAAAATGCATCAACTAACGAAAATACGTTTTTTCCATCATGCGGGGTTTAAACAATAAAACCCAGCTAAAAATGATGATCCGCTTCTCTGTGGTCCATTTTGATACATTTGAAACACAGCGAATGTATGCCACATGTAACTGTGATCCAAGGAGCTGCCTCTGTTGAAAGAAGCTTTTGTAACCTTTAAACTGTCGTCCTATTCCAAAAGTAATCTTCGTAGAAACAGGACCCCTCATCTCTGCAAACGACTTTGTATTCACCTTCATTCTTGCTCCGGAGTTGAAACGCACAAAAGGATTCCGCTGATATTCGGCGCATAAACAGCACAAACAAGAGCAACTCACTGAGCCTTAAAATGCGGGAGTCGCGTTCATACTAGCAAAGTACTGACAGGTGCGTCAGTCGATCGACACAACCAGGACAGTTGCTGGATCGCCGCTTATCCAGTCGGTCAAACTAAACCAGGTATCAAGCATGAACACGTTTGCCCATTCATTCGTGGTACCACGCTTCGTTCGCATGTCAAAAGCTCCAGCACGCTCAAGTATATGCAATGCTGATGATCTCTTATTAGACCGAAGCTCGAACCCCTCCACTGATGTGGACTCACCAGACCAATGGAACCAGATGGATCGTTCAAATGAGTGATGTGAACTTGAATCCTGAGAATAAATGACGCTAAACTGCGAAACCGCGTCGCTGGTCATATAAGGATTTTTCTGCATGTCTTGTTTAAAGAAAGGCTTAAAAATTCGATGGAGAATAATAACACAAACCGGTGGACGTATCAAAGTGTAGGAGAGTTCATTGTTGACGGCGTTACACATCACGTCTTAACAGCAACTAAAAATTCGGCTCGTATCATACTTGCTAGTGAATCGCGATTTACCTTGTCTGGAGAGACTATTTAGATGGAATGACCACAGATGGTCGCTACTAGGGGGTAAGAATGCTTTTTACAGTAAAAGACATTTGCCTGACTATTCATAAGTTACAAGCGTTTTTAAAAAAGCCAATTCAATCACTGGTCAGTGCGCAGAAATTTCTCTGGTAACCAATCGCTGTTGAGTGTGAAAGTGTGGAACTTTTAATGCAAATCAGAGATGCGATTTCTGCTGCATCTACATAATGAGTCCCAAACAGAACAGCCTTCCGAAAACTGGTTAATCCTACTTTGTAAGACAGGATTGGTTTGACTGCCGGCCTATTCGGCAAGTTTGGCAGTTGAACTGAAAACGTTTCATCACCAATAGGGGTGACAGCATTAGTGCGGATTTGATTGGTTAACTTCGTTCTCCTCTGTCTGTATTTATGCAGATTCTTAACAGTATCTAGTAACTCTAAACTGATTGGTTACTCCGGAGGTAGCGTTCGCACAATTTGGTTGATCAGCTTGGAACCTGAGTTGCGTCGTGACCTCATTTCCCCGTATCTGGTTGGTTCACTGGGCACCTTCAATTCGAGCATGTTGGTCTCTCCATTGTTATTGGACTGCTTCTGTCTCACATTCTAGTTCACGAGCCAGTGAACCTGCAAGCCGTTGCGAAGTTTCGGAATTTAACACTAACTGATCCGTGGTATCTCACTGTAACTATCTCGTACTCTTTCACGAAGTGGTGCGGGTTCAACACTGATCGGATATTCGTAAGACCTGAACTAACAGTGATCCCCAGTAAACTGAAGACACAAATGCTGTGTTTTTAGCTTTCAGGATACTCATTAAGTAGACAAGTAAGATCTTTCAAGAAAATACGGTGCTCATCGTCAATAATCTTGTTCTGATTAAACCACAACCACAACAGACATTTCCCCAGAGGTGTCACTTTCATCAAATCTGATTAAGGTGACCTTAAATGGAGAAGTCAACTTGGGTGATTTTGTCGAACATAACTCTAACCAGTTCGTTCCGCACAAAGAATGAACACGTCCAACTCCGGGAAAGTGCTTCCAGGAGGAGAGTAAAATGATCCAGAACAGAACTGGTTTACTCTGTGAAAGATGAATCTCTTGTAGAAGAGAAACCAATCTGTTTACCTTAGTTCAGAACTCCGTGTTTTCAGATGTGCCAGATCACTGTATAAACCACGGCCGTTTCTATTTGCATAGAGGAAAAATAAGTAGTCAGTGAAAGGTCTATTTCTAGAGCAGATGGATATCATTCGCTTAATAGGATGGACCAGTGAGAGGCTCAGTTTGGGACCCTTCTACACGGACGGAAATAAACAGAGTTATTATCAAGAATACTAAGATTTTGATCTTTGCCTTGAGCAGACGAATTTGTTTCAAGCACCGAGTTTCAGCGAAAAGTCTGCCCTATAAGGGCACGTGTAGCTGTAATTATCAGCGAGTTTTGCTATCAATAACAACCAACACGTATTCAAACTTACACCAATCTCCTCTGGACCGCAGTCCTCCTGTTCTGGTGCAGTTATTCCGATGAGTGTACATTAAGTATGGAAGCACTGAACTCAAGTTTCGCTGTTATTAGAGCCCATCGGCAGTGCATATCTTTGGCCATGCCGGGGTTCGAACTCTGCATATTCGGCATGGTAGGCAAGCGTGTCCTCAAAACTCCACCAGCGCATGCTGGACAAATCTGAAGTTTTACATTCAAACAGGCAAACACATTTACTTCTGAGTGGGGCTGAGTAGCTGTCCTGGTTGTGTCGATTGATTGGCTCGTCTGTCAGGACTTCCCAGTCACATAACACCGCAGATGCTTTAAACCTACCGGACAATTTTTGGATTAGCCGTAGGTGGCTGCAGGATTTGTAGACTTCACGCTCATAACACTTGTTTGAACAGTCGTGCTGCTGCTCTGGTGCGTCCACATCAAAGGGGAAAAGCACTGCACCAGAGTTTCCCTCTACTGAAGAGGCAACATATTCCCTGGAGTGCTTCGCAAAAAACTGATTTGTTTCAAGCAGGTAGGTTTAGATTATAAAGCTGTCGTATGAAATCTCTCGTAGGTGGCAATTACCAGAGAGTTTTACTATCCGTAATAACTAACAAGTAGTTGTTAGTTACACTGGTGCACTGTGGTACACTGTCACGTTGTATGTGGCTATCGAATCTTTACTACGACAAAGTTTGGGAATACAAAGATTTGGAACTGAGATGGTGTTGCCAAATGCCATTTCATTGAGGTGGTCCTTAAGGAGACCAAGCGTAATCTTGAGGAAGATGTCTAACAGAGTTTTGTGCAGACCACTAAGGGTCTTATTCAAACGAAGAGGAAAAAAGCCCTAACATCCAGTAGACACATCAAGCGACCTGAATAAATGCATCAGTATGCCCCCCCCCCGATTTAAAATACACAAGGAAGAAGGTTACTTATTGGAACTGAATTTACACACAACGGAATCCGCAATGGAACGGCAGTGCTACTCAGAAGAACGAGTAGAAAATGGCTTTCGTATGGAGGTACGACTTAATATAGACGTTGCAAATTAGTCAAGATGAATTTTATTTGCTATATTGTGCCTGATATAATCTGAGTCTCTCCTTGGAGGGGCAGGGGATACGACCCGGTTCGCTTTATCTAGCAAAAGAAATGAGATCACAGATTTAACTGCCTACCCATGACTTGGTTTTATTCAGGAAGGCTGGTTGCTGCGCCGTAGATATAAAACCTCTTTCGCTAAAGATGTTCCTTCGGTTGCGTCCTGTGAAAAACGCTTGTTGTTTTCACAGTGTAGACACCCGTAATTTCTGAAAAGGTTTCTCTGCTACTCAGATGAGTACTTGTTTAAAAAGACTAAGGATTGGTATTGCCTACATTCACTTTACCAGTTTTATGTGGTCGTCAATGATTCTGAGCTACTTGAAGGGCTAGTAAGCCTGTAAGCAGACTATTCATGGTCTCAGTGGTTAGACGTTTGATAAAGTCGAAACCTTGGATGATGAGGGGTCGCAAGTACCCAAGGAGTAGTGATCAAAAGTTGCTTTTCAGATCACACGGGCATGGTCAATACCATCGTTACTGACAGACGCCCAAGATAAGAACAATAGTGCTTCACTATCATACGGCCCTGTTAGTTTATTTGAATGAGGTCTTGTAGTGAAAGAACTGGAACAGGGTTGGAGATATAGGACTGGACTAACTAAACATTCAACACTCATTCGAGCAATCTGGATAAAAGCCGACAGCCTGAACGCCGCTGAAAGTGGTTAGCAACCATATCGTTCAGTGTCTCTAGCCAGGCACAGGTGGGGCCATGTGGGTCCCATCCTGGAAGACGAACTGTAACATGAGCACCCACACTTTTCGTAAGCCCTCCATTCCCTTCTGCAATGTCAAGTTCCATCCAGATCTAGGTTTCCGTAACTCTGAATTAGGCACGGAAAGCAACACTCTTTCTGGTCGGCGATGTCTCGACACGCGTAACACACGGCCCGGTTGATTTAGATTGCATCGACTCTTGAATGAAATGTCATCTGCTTCCACCGAAACCATTCCCCTGATTACCTCTTTCCAGAATCCTGGTTCTAGCCAATTCCAGCTGTTGGTCCCAGACATAGATGATGCAAGACCGGAGGAGTGATCTCAAGACATACAGCTAACAACATTACAGCCACCATTTTCATACTCTCTTCGTAGAGTGCGTAGCGTAAATCCCTCAAAAGTTAGATCCAAGTGTTAGTTGGAATTTCTTCCGGTAAAGTTAAAACTTCCAATTGGAAACATCCCTGTGCTTTTCAGAAATTACAAACTTACACTAACCTCGCTTAACTATTGAAGAAGCATTTTGGCTGGATGTATCTGTACCTGTCGTAAACTTTGCAGATGAACTCTTCCAGTAAACCCATTATATTCAGTGACAACAGGGTACCATAGCTTGACAAAGGAAAACATGATACTTAACATGTAGCAGTATGCTATTGAAGAAGATGCTGGTAGCTGAGGTCGCACAGATGGCCGTTTGTTTGTTCGCTGAGCTGGGCAATTTGTTTACGAGGTTTTCGTCACCATCACTGTGTTGTTAGGAAGCGTAGCAACGGACCGATGGTTGCGCCCAGCTCAGTCAACATAGTACCGATCATGTATAAGTTTTTCTAATGATAGACTGCGCATAAACATAGCTTGTCCTCACTTGCGCACGGTTGAATCACACGTTCCGTTTCACGATGTTTCATTCTTCTTCGTCCCCTTATCGTTTATTTCTACACAGCATATATATCTTCCTACACCAAGAGTAGTTCCCGTGTCTTGATGAGGGAATTATTACTACAAGTCAGTAGACTACATCGAGAAACTACTCGTATCAAACTGCATAAATTCACCGAACAATTGCATATAAATAACAACGTTCACGTGATTCCTGTTGTTCACATCGGTGTACCCCTCTAGTAGATTTGTATTGATAGTACAACAATCTTTTCAGTCATTACGGTGTACATATGTGATAGACAAAACTCGCACCTGTATCGGTACGCACTGTGGAAAGACACGTAAAAATCAGGACAAGAAACACATCTGGCCAAAGTGAAGAACTAGTGGATTAGTATGTCGATGATACGCATGCTGTGCTGTCAACAGAGAGGTGATAGACTCACGTTGCAGACTGTGATGCCACACATGCTTGTGTGATCAATGGAACAATCAACAGAGCCTAAATAGAACAGTAAAATCTGCATGACAGCAAACAGGCCAGTTTAACAGGGGTGCACATTGTGGACAAATGTTCACTGGTGTGAACAAGACTTGCGATTAATTCACAAATCTTTTCCCACAGGCTGTCTTGTCGTATCCGCTTTTTGTTAATTGAATAAACTGATAATCAACTTGGTTTCAGTAAAATTTTACATCCAGGGTGAAAAAAAGTCTAGCGGAAACTAGTCAATATGTAGATGATTTCTTTGGCAACTTAGTGCAGTTTTTTGTCCAGGATGGATGTCCGAATCATCAATATGGACACTAGACTAAGACTTGTATGAGTAGCCGTTTCTGTAATCTACTCATAATCTCAATCAGTAGCTATAAGTGTGCATTTTGCCTCGTTTGTCCGGCTAAGAATATTGTTTGCTTGACTCACACGTCGGCAGGCTTGCTCCTAATGTCATCATTATTCACACACAGTGTTGTTGACCCTTTAATACCAATATAATCAGACCGGTCAACGTTGTAGGCGACCAAGTTTAACCTTGAGCTTAGATGCAACCATTCTTATCATGAAATTTTGAACGAATATCAAGCAACAAGGATGTTCATCGATGAAATGGGAAACAGATTTTTTACCCCACTTCATCCGAGGGAAAAACATCGACAAGCGTAGGATGATTTGCCTGTAGGATCAGTCCTGCGGAAATAATAGCGTCTGGAGTAAAGCGCTGGTAAACGTTGAGAGTAAAATTGAAATCTTGTTGGGTGGTTGTACACAAATGTACCTCTGTATTGTGTGCAAGAAAGTGATTGACGGGAATGTCAGCTCAGACTAGAAATATAAACTTGTGATCTACTATGGGTGCGTTACTACCAACGGTTTACTGAGAAGAATTTACAAGAGCTTATCGACGTGGAAAGTTATGTTCGGCTGTCTTCACACCGTGTACAGTATATGGTTAAGTCAGGCAGATGGAAATCTCCAACAATTTGCAATTGTTTGTCCCGTTTGTCCAAGAGTCTAATATATTCAATAGAGATTTCATCCTAGCAGTGAAGCCAATCTATGCTGAACAGCCGAGAATCATTGCACAGTTCTTTCATCCTTGTTGAGAATCATCAATTGTGTACATTTCACGAAACTAAGGGAGCTTCGAATCCGTGACCTTCCTGTCAGTGGTTGAAAACTCAGTCGTTTAGCCACGAGTTGCTGATCAGCAGGTCTCGTTTACTCCAAATGCATCACTAACATCGACGTGGTAATTAAGTGGCTTGGAAGTGAACTCCTCATCAAGTTTGGATATCTTCGGAGTTCGTTTGAATCTCATGGTCCTACAGTCCTGGTATGACGTTCATTTCCCCCCTCTTATATGACGTTTATCAGCAAGTCGCCTAATTAGGTGAACAGTCAGTTAATAGAGGAAATGTTCACGGATTATCTGCGTTCTGATTACAAAAAAAACAGGTGATCCAATTGCGGATGCGAAGTTTGACATAACAAACGGCACATTCAGTAATTGTTTTGAAGTAAAAAATTCCTTTGGTCCCTTGTTCTGACTTGTCAGACTCGGTAAACTTGTAAAAATCTTCGAATTATGCCTTTGTTAACCAACCATCAACCGAGTTGTGTCACCGTGGCCTAATTTTCTCACCAACTGTACAAACCTATATATCTCCGCTGCCATGGGTCACGCGCGAGAACCGAATTTTTAAGCGCGTTCGTTAATGTCAGTCACGACAAGTCATTACGGTTTCCAAATGATATATTCACTATTATCCCAACGCAGAATAGTTTTCCCGACTGCCAGTTGCTAGTCAGTATATCAACCATCATGCTCACCACAATTTAGAACCGTTCACAGGCCACCGGCTTTGAGAATTTAAGGTACAATTACTTTGTCATGGAAGAAATGCATTTTCAACCTATCGCGAATCACTCTTTGGTGTGCACATTGCCAAAATACGCACATACAATACCATAATGATAATGATCGTTGATCGATCGTCCCAAACTTGAATTGTTGTCGAAAGTTGCCTATTTCCCACCTTGAATTTGATGACAACTCCCACTAAGGACATTTTGAAACTACACTTTATGTGGATGTATTGGATTTGAAAGACATTAGTGGAGTAACTGTACACTGCATATGAATCAATAAGCAGCTCAGAGGGAGGATGATTCGACTGGATGTGTGAAACTGCCTTCTGAGTAGTCGTCACTCAATTGGCCAGTCAATACGGAACCACGTGATGTGGTTTTCATTATTGGATGATGAGTGGTGCTATGTCCTGCCTAAGTGAGAGCACATTGCACTGCTAACCAGTCACTGGTGGCCAAACGTTTGAGCATTAAACCACTGGCCGGATGGCTGTGGGTTCGAACCCGTCTGAGTTCTGTGGGATGCGCAGTGCTGATGATTCTCAACAACAGCTCTACAGTGCTTCCCCGGTTTTCAGTATAGATTGACTTCAATGACAGGATGAAATATCCATTGAAAATTGTATATTTCCGTTTATCTGAGATATTCACATTTGTGGCTGTGTCCTGGTAACAGCAATCACTGTGTTCAATGGTACTTTGACATGACATGCGGCCAAATTAATCTGTAACATGTTGGTGGAGGACAGGCACTTCCGACATTGTCACTGAACCAATGACTCACCAATTGTGTTTCACACTGTCTAAGTAACGCTTTTCATTACGTCCGACTTTCTAACACCTAACACATACTTTTACCGTAGATATGAGAACCGCACTTGAAACTAGCGATGATTTGTTATTTTGAACTCAAATAACGCAGCTTTTATGCTGGTCAGTTCACAATTCACGATCCATTGTGAGTGTTGTATGTGTGTGTGTATGTGTGGCAGTAATTCTGTAACCGAAAAATGTCAGTAAGTCACAATTCAGATAGAATTCGACCAAAGTCCGACATAGGTGGGAAAATATGATCAGTTGCAGGTGTTTTTAACAGGCTTGTGTGTGTGTGTGTGCGTTCGCGATTTTCGCTACCTCTATGGCCTTTCAAGTCTCCACATTGGAGTTGAAAAAATTCAGACCCTTTCCTTACTCTGGTTACTTTCTGTTCGACGAACGGTGCTCTTTTGTTTGTAGGATAACCCTTTTCATCAACCCCAGTAGCTCATCTTCAGTGAAGCAGAAACCTACTACTAACAAGAAGGGCTGGAAACCTAGCAAAAACCAATTAAATTCAATTGATGGAACACTACTTATAGGGTTGTTAGAGTGATCCCGTCTGCTGGTCGGAAAACCAATTAATTTTAGAGGCAACAAAGACAAACAGCGTTTGTCCGACTTTATTTCCCGTGGAACACTAGGTAGTTCGAGATGATCACTGCGCTCTTGAGTCGAATTTTTAGCCTATCGAAATTGGTTATTCTTAAATTAGGGGGAAACCTGAACTATTCCAAAAATGGACAAGTTGCATGCTTGTTCGCACGCAAGCAAACCCGCCACGAAAACAGCAAATTTTCACATGCAATCAATCTGTTTTGCTACACAAACAAAAGGAACCCCTTTGTCCAGTCCCAGCTCACGCAGAAGATAGCGGTTGGAATCTTACCGATTAAGAGCAGCGTAATCATGGTTTTGCCGAGCATTTTCGTCAGAAAGAAGTGGTACATTCGTGTGAGTGGCTTTTGTCAAGTCACTCAAAATTTTACTCACGGCTCAGTTGGTTTCAGTAAGTCACTGGCAGTAAGTCGCGGGAAGCTGTGTACATCAAAAAAGTGAAAATTTAGAAACCATCAAATTCTTAGTTAGTTGGTTGTACTTCCCAAGTTGCCCGGAAGATCACGTGATTAGAAGGTATATTTCACTTTAAAGCATGGGGGATTAGTGTCTTGTGAAAATAAGAAACTGCAGGAATACGGTGGTTTACCCTATAAGACATGACTGGTGGAACATTCTCAATTGAGGTTTACCTGTTCAAGTATTCAGCTTGTTCCTGCGTTTCTTGGAGAGCATTCGAGCTTCGGTAAGTTTTTGGGATCTTTTTGTTTAAAACTAGTCTTGCTTTTCTGAGGTTTTTGGGAATATAGTTTTGTTACAACTGTAATGAAAAAAGAATGATTGTTGAAAGTGAAGAGCTCGGTTTTTCTGCCAAGGCCTGTCGAGCGGATTGTACAGCTTTTACCCCGGTATTAGAATCAGTGTTCTGTTCTGTGTTGCGTGCTATGCTCATGTTCTCACAGTTTCTGACTGATCGTCTCTCCGGATTTCCTCATTAAACGGAGACTGTCAGTTGCCATATGGTCCTAGGCACAAGCTTTTTAGTACGCTTAAGCTAACAAACTAGTCAAAGGTCTCGCTTTCTGTTGTATTAAAGCCTAATCGATCAGTGGGCTGACTGACTTTCATTCACTGGTATGTGGAGGAGGTTCATATTTTGAATTCCTCAGTGAAAAAAGTGAACCGCTTTTTCGACACCCTGGAATTTTCGTTCGCTTGGAGCTCTCGGACAGTCCACTTGTAGATATGGGAAGTTGTTAAGCCATGCAACGGCACGAGCACGTAGGACTAGCCAACGGGCAACAGGTTTCGAACGGAGTACAGCCACATAGTATTACGCATCCAGACATTCGAAGGTGCACCTAAGATGATTTGAAATTAGCGTGGTCGACCGGTTGAACAGCATGACGTGGTCGAACTACTCCGTAGTATGTTTCATCAAATCGCAAATCGTCTAGTTTTCACGTCGGAGCTGATACTGGGGCAATATAATGAATAAACCAGGTTAACCGCTTCAAGAAAGCCCATCGGGGGGACGGTTGATCACACCTGATCGTTTCGCTGTTCCAGTTCTTTTGGACAACAAGTGATTTTCTTTATAGCAGATATTCTCTTTGAACGTGTTTCGAGACCGCGCCCAGACAGGCTTTGCAGGGCTTTGGGGGGGAACACTCAGTTTTACCACTGGTGTCAAGCCTTTGATTCTGCCTTATGAGTGGCAGTCCACCAACCGATGGGCGCATGATCCGCGCATATGCCTAGGGGAGACAATAGATGGAGCGTTCTGTAAATTCAGAGCCTACCGACGATACTGCAACCCTTCCAATGGTTGCCTCTTATAAGGTTAGACTGATGGGAGAGTCTCAATGCTTTTGCTTGAGCTGACTGAACTGCTGACTACGTGGGAGGGAGAGAGATAGGATCCTCCAAGGATAGAACAGCTGAATTAACGGGCGTGTCCAAGCCGTCATTGAACGATTGAGCTCACCAAAACACTGACTCGTTACTGGCTCGTACTAAACACCTTTGAGCTCATCTTTCAGTGCGTGAGTCACCATAGTGCAACTCAAAAGGTGAGGTCCCTTCTTTTTACCGCAACTTCAGATTTCATACTCAATATATCGAACGCCCCGTGATCATTCTGTATGACAGTGTAATTTTTGTTCTAAACAGTGCAAGATTTCGTCCCTTTAAAACTAATTCCTATTGATGAAAGGATTGGTCACTATTGTTGAAATCGCTTGGCCTTTTCTGAGGGGTCCAGTATTTTGCTGATAATTGCTGTTGTATCCAAAACAACGTGATCCTTTTAGGGAAATTGCCTTCAATAAGAGTGATGAGCTTTCAGGACTACTGTGTATTTGAATCTGAGAGAACAAAACATATTGGGATTCTGAAGGTCAAAATCCGATAACTATTTCCTGGAGGGTTGTATTGATCACTGAAATGATTCCTGGGTGGTGCGCTGCTGGCGATTACAGTGACACCCCAAAGATGCCTACAGAGTCACTTGGATTGGAGGTGCTTGGCTCCCTCCGTAAGTTATCGCGGCTCTTCCATGGACAGGTCGACACAATATTCGATGAGCTGAGGACAGTCAAAAGTTATATTGGATGTGTTGTACTTCCATGAATACTTTCGGGGGAGGTCAGTTCAGATTAGAAGCGCAGGTTTTTAGGGGAAAATGTTACTTTTATGGACATAAGTGTAACCTTACAATCCTATTAACCATGGTAGTTTTGAAAGTCACTCTGGCAAATGGCCCACGTTGTCAGATTTTGAGACGCAAATGAACAGTCGTTATGCAGTCGCATGGCATTGTCTGGGCGACAAGAAGATGCCTTTGGCATGGTTAATGTGACGAAACAAACTACGGATTATGACACCAACCCATTCTAGCAGCTGCGTTGTTCCTAAATTGATTATTGCGTTAAGATATGTGAGTTTTTGTTGTGGCACCGACAACAGAACCTGGACAGCCAGCTGGCTGGCATACTCGTCGCTGGGCTTGGAAATTGGCTTGGAAATGCCCTGACACCGTTGCCAGGGCTGGTGACAAGCTTGACGAAAGAACCGGCAAACACCTGGTGAGCTACCAACGAACCCATCCTAGCCACCGAATTTTCAACACATTAGCGAATCCCCGTCATTGAGGTTCTGACGAGTAGGCAATGAATGTTACACCAGCGATAAGGCCAACCAACGGTTGGAAGTGTTCCAGGGTGCGGCAGATCAGAGCGTTTGATCCTTCGTTGCACCTGGAGAATATAACACGTGGTGAGTTTGTTCATGCCCCAATTTTAGTGACATAAGATCTGCCGTGAGGTCGCCGAGTAGGGTTACCATCACAATGATTTGAAGGTTTCCGTATTCGGTAAGAGGTTTGGTGGTAGACTTACAAGCAAAAGCAGTTTCTTGGAATTTAACGACGTTGAAACTGGGAGAGCCAAATGATCGTATCCTTCTTTAAACAACTTATTTTGATCCGAAACTGCACCGCACTTTCATGCATCTTAAATGAAACTGACAGTTGACAGCTTTATCGAAGTTACCTTCGCCCTTCCAATACAAGTAAATCACTTGAAAACCGAATACATCATCAAGTGTAAGGCAAACATCAAGAGTGAAGTGAACCCTCACGATTGATCAATACTTTAGGTCATTAAATTTTTTCATTAAAGTTAAATATATGAACTCCCTTCTCTGTCGAGCGGTCTAATCAAAATCGTCCTAATAATCGAGCTGCACCTTACTGTCCCCAAGTATTTTTGATGGGCTAACAATTATGTCAATAGTGTACCAGTGTAACGGTGGATATTACTGATGAGGCATGCGAGTAGTATGTGTTTTCTTGTAACTCCGCCTTGATCTAATGGAAAGTGGGATTTATTACGGAATTTGTGGAACTGCTTTGCAGCATTCGTTTACAATTGTGTGATAGTCAATGAATATCCAGGAGAGTTCAAGAAGGCGCGTTCAAGAAGGCGCGTTCAAGAAGAAGACGGATATTTAGTTTTTGAAAAGAACGTGCAAATGAGGGTTTGGCTTTCCTGTCCAATAGTCTGTAACTGTTCAGTTGGTGTTTTGTAGTAAACAACTCAGCGGAGGACTTCCCTCCTTACACCGGCTACCAGGTACTTTATGTCGCAGATGACTGCCCTATGGAGGTATATTTACTGAAAGATACACAACTGTGAAACACTACATCGGTATTTCTGTTTTGGTTGTCAATGAGGGTTGCTCATTTGACCCGATCAAACACACCCATACGATTATTGGTTTGTTGTATCTCTCCATCTTTATTATAACTGCCCGTCGTGACCCTCTCAGAGGTCGCTTTACGATCAGTTTGTACTAGCATATAGTGTCACTTGGCCTCAAACCACCCGGGACTCTCCCACCAGTAAGGCTTGTTTACAAATCATCTTCCGGGTCCCGAATGAGGTCTTTACTTTTCGGATGACTACTGCCGTTAAACGTACGTAATTTCCACCTTTGTCGGACATCGCTACAGTAGACGGATGGATGACGATGAGAACAGTTTGCCAGTGGATGCCTTTAACTCTCTACTTGGTGGATGAAAAACATATTTGTGACCTAGCCACCTCAGTTTATTCATTATTTATCGCAACCACTTGGCACAGTTAACACATCTTTTGAACAAATAAACCTTCAAAAATTGCTCAGTTAAAAACAACCGGTTGTTTACCAAGCACTTCCTAAACTTTCATACTATTTCCTATACAAAAAGTTAGATGTTATAAAAACGATATCATTCCCACGTGGTAGACGGACAACAACAAACTGACCATTGAAAGTTTGAACGTACAAAAGGAAAAAATGACTATTAAGTTGGTTAGATGGTTGACTGATATAAAGTATACATATATGCATCCGCTCACGAAGTTCGTTAACTGACAAAATGCAGTTAATGAGACATAAACGCTACGAATTATGATGTCGCGTCTGACGGGCCATCGACGGAACATTCACACGATTGGCATAACTCAATACGTGGAGTTTGACTGAAGATTAGTATTCTTGGATGAATTTATTCTTGATCTCAATCAAACTAAGTTGAGGAATTCGGTTTTTTGAAGAGAACATTGTGACTCGTTATGCAGTACTAATGTGTGTCCATGTATTCTTTCAGTTTGAAACGATCTGACATCTGTCCTTGATGCCACAGAGTTGCGATCCGAACAGTTTGGAACGGCCAAACTGATCGATACGGTGAAAAGGATCGTTTTATTGTACCAGGTGCTAATATTTCTTGTTAATCTGTGGACTTTTGTCCAAAATGTTGGCATCGCTCAGGACAGAACAGCAATCCATTTGTTTTTTCTGAAGAAACACTACTCATAAGGTTGCTGAAAATTCTTCAACAGTAAACGAGGGACAAGTTGCGGATTTCTGTCAACCTTGTGATGTCCCCGAACTTGAATTCCATTCCAAACTCATTCCCAGAATATACTTAGTTTCAAATTTATCTGGTTTCAAGGAGAGAATCAGCTGAATTCTAGCTGTATTCTGCGCATATTATTTCCTTCATCTTAACAAAGGGCGGTTTGTGTTTCATTTGGCGCTACACTTGACACGTCAACGTATACATTCTCGAAGGAAGACGATCCACGAGACTGCTGAGTACTCCCTGACAGTTCTCGAGCTCATCGTCTGAAGAATATCTTAAACGAGAGATTTAGCTAGGATTCCGCTGGGTCACCGGTTATAACCAAATTAGGTTGCAAATGTTACCGGTTTATTTTCGACTTAGGTCAGAAAATTTAGCAGGATATCACATAAAACATGGATACAAACAATTGTTAGTTGCATTTCGTATATATTTCTGGAAACATTTCTGCTCAGCACGCTCCAGCTAGGATCTGATAAGGTATAAATGTTGGCAGTATGAATACATTTGCAAATTTTAGTTGAACTGTCGTCCTGCATATGAGGCCAGTCTATGCTGAAAAGCTGAGGAACACAGTACAGATGTTTCATCCTTACTGGGAATTATGAGCACTGAGAGTCTCACGAAACTCCAGCATGGAGTCCGGGATCCACAACCTCCAGGCTGGTGGTTTTCAACACTTGACCGCTCACACCTATCTACTAATGGCTAAACGGTTACCTGTTAAGACTACCGGCCAGGACGTCAAGGGTTTGAAGCTCTCTGGGGTCTAGTGAGATTCACACCATGGTACAGTTGTACACTCCTTCTAGGATTTTTAGCAGACTGGCTTCATTGACTGGATTAAATCTCAATTAAAGTGTATAAATGGTTCAGTCAGCATTTGATTCAGCTGAAGAAAATTCTTACAAAGCTTAGATAATATTTTATTTCATTTTATTTCCCGTGTAATTCCTTGGCGTTGAGTTATTCGGACTTAATTAAACACGGACAACGTCACATTGATTCGTGAAAAAGTCACCTCGAACACGAAAAAGTAGTTTGTGATAAGGCATATCACGAAATCGAAATAATTTGGACGAAAAGGCACACCAGGTGTTGTAATTCACATGTGGAGCTCAGGCGCGTAATTGTGAGCAAACCAAACGCTTTCGGTAAGTCACTTGACACAGTACACGTTAGAGATATCTAAAAACGAATAAATGTAAATATTCGTGGGTTTGATCATGCTTTCTTTACCAAGGACGTCTGTGGTGGACAGATAAGCATTTCGATTCAGTTCTATTTGTTTCCCGTTCAATCCCTGTTTTACTGTGGATCACGAAATTGTTGATTTACATCAGCATGATGCATATGCATATATATTGTTTCGCAACTTGGTGTGACTTAGGGTTGACCTTGTAAGGCAGAAGCAGTCGTTCCTGAAAGAGCAGTATGCTATGTGTTTCGTCATAAATAGAGCTCACTAGGTAGATGTAACAGGGATCTGTCGCTTGATATCTCATCCATATCGCAAGGAGGTCCTCCATCTCACTCGTTTTTTAGCCAAATGAGGTTTTGATTCGTTCGGCAGACGCGTCGAACGTTTTGCCGTCTGATTCTTTGTTATTAACGAGATGTCCAGAGAGACTCACCTTAATCCAGCAGAATCTTGCGTCTATGATATCCCTCTCCAACTAAATGTGCAGCACCGGGCCGCTTCACGTTTCAATTCGTAGTATATTCAGGTGAGCCTCTTGTGGAGACTAGATTGGTAAGCAGATGAGTGTAGTTGTCAAATTTCGTGCAATTTGGGTTCAAGCAGACGGTATCATTGACGGAATCTAGGGGAATGCGCCTACCTGATGAGCTCCAAGGAAGGCAGAATTGGTCGTGGGCTGTCAAAGAGTTTTCAGAAACCTTGTGTCTAGACAATAACGTATCGCGGTATCCCGAATATCGTGCCAACTGAGACATGAGGCTGTCTGATGCAGCACATTCAGCTGACGAAGAACACCGCATGCGAGAAATTCGGCTGGGATTCGAGTGAGTCTCTGGCGGAAAAAACCAAATTGACATCCAAATGAGTGCATTTGTCGAATGAAATATTTTTTACAAAACAATCAGTGAAATACGACCAATCCTCAACGGCTGACTCGACCAATAGAATTTTTTGGATTCAAGGTCGAATCTTATGAATCACCTTCCACTTGTACAACCATGAAACAAACGTCGACTTGGAGAAGTCGCCTTCAATCAGATGCTCGTAAGGCTTCACCAAATCTACTTGATGCCTGAATATCAACAGTGAATGAAATTGTTGCTCGGGTTCAGCATTCTGTTTAGTTTGTTCCCTGAAACGCATCCTTATTAGTTCGCGTTGCTTCCTCGGTAAACTGATCAGATAATAACACTGAAGTTTGATTAAATTTCATATTTCTCTTGAGTTTTCTATGTTTAATTCAAAAGAAGAATTCTAGAAGGCAGTTAAAATTAAATGACCTAGTACCCCGACAGACATCTGAAGATTACTCGAGTTTAGACCTCAAGTACTTCCGAAATTTGTGCGTTTGTGCTGGAAAAACAATGCGCACCGCGCGAAGACCACCTTGATTTGATAGCATAGCACGAAGGCACCCAAAGAATCTGGTTGGACAGTCTTGCTAATTGTGTGAGACATCTAAAGAAAAACAATGCGTATAAACATTGACCGTGAAACACAATGTGATCAGGTCGTGTTTAACATCTTCCAAAATCCTACGGAGCAACTAATGGATTTGGTCATTTGTTTAATGACTTGGGGAGTCGAAAAACACGGGGAAAATGACCCATCTGCTGGTGGATTTGATCCACCGACCATCCGCTTACCAGGTCTTGTTGTCTGTGGATTGAGCGTCACGATTATGCACCCAAAATTAACAGCTGATTCGTCACATCTCTGCCTGGTGGACATGCAGCTGATAGCTGTCAGTGCCATTTGTGAACTTCTTGTGTGGCATCAAGCGACCTGTTGGAAGTTGATATAATCCGGGTATCCAGAATGTTCTGGTGTGAATTGTTGAACAGAAAAAGTGTATGCCTTGAGACGGTCTGTTGTGGAAGTTGCACAAGTTACTCACTAAGTACGCTGACAACTGCTGTTTCACTGGGTACTGGCTGGAGAGTTCAGCTTTGAGGTGTGAAGGAGACCAAGTGTCCTCAGAGGTTGGTCGGCAAAGCCCTCGTCCGGTAAACGCAAGGTTGGCGCTCTGCGTTCGTCCCAAAGTGTACCTTTGCGATCTTTCTACCTGTACTAATTCAGCTTCTTATTCTAAGATGCAACAGCCCCCCCTACATTCTAACGTCATTCATTGTGTTATCGTCGGTCGAAATGACGTCTGATGGTTTCTTTTGTGCTAAAGTTTGTCTTAATGTAGTTTTAAAACACCTAGTGGTTGTGTAGATATGTCTTCAGAGATAATTAGACTTGAACTATTTTGGCACATCTGTCCAATAAGAGCTTTGGCGTTAATTCATAATCGACCGATAAGCTGTGTGAGTAACTCGAACGTAGACAGGATATAGTGCCTCTTATCCTCCAGTCTCAGAAGCCATATCACGTGGCCATGAATTGAATGGCACAGCGAGGGACGAATTCTCAAAATGAAGCTACCTTCACTGTGTGAATGATTCTTCCTCTGACCGCCAACACTGTATTGGCTTCTGAAAAGCCGTTCGTCACCGAACGACGAAATATGCGAAATACAAGCCGGGATGTTGCGGATTCCAAGCTCCCCAAAGTTTCGTGAGAAGTGCACTACGGAAAGTCTCCAATAAAGATGAAACATCCAGGCACGGCATCTTGGCTTTTCAGTCAAGATTGGCTTTACTCACATGGCAAACTCTCCACCAATTTTTTCAAAGCTTCCCACTCATTGCATGATATTTATGCATCGCCATTGGTTGGGCGGTGGATACGGCGTTACAAAAAGCTGGACAGTTACAGATAACTCCGAAGTGCGAAAACCAGAAAATTAACCGTCAAGTGATTCTGTTAACTCAAATTACCCATGTTTGTTTGGAATACTGAAATAGCAGCATCTGTTGGTTATCCACAACATCCAAGTTAAAAGATAAAGGCAGAAACTTCAACTTTAATTTTTTCAAATGAATTTTTTTCAGATGTGAACACGTGTATAATTGTCTTGTTTGATAAGTGAAACAAAGCCGAATTGAACGGTGAGCTAATAACACTGCTGACCAGTCACTTGCGGCCGAATGTTTAGTTGCTCGAGCTACCGACCAGGAAGTCGTGGGTTCGACACCTTCTGAGGTTTCGTGAACTACACACTGCTGAGGATTACAAATAAGGACGAAACAGCTGTATAGTGCTTCTCGGATTTTTAGCACAGATAGGCTTAAGTTACAACACAAAGTCGCCATTGAATAAAGCTCAATTTTGCCAGAACAACGTTGCTAAAAGTCAAGTAGCTGTAGAATAGGTAAGCTTGATTCCCGGATGACGGTGTAATCCGGAGAGTGGTAAAGTTTCCTACGAACATCAATTCCCCATATACTTTGCTTGGTTACAAAGCACAGACTAACGAAGGCAACATTTTGAACAAACCAGTAAATCAGTATGTATGGAGCTGCATTCTTTAGTTACGCTGAACAGGAACATCCTTGTTAACACCAAGCGGAAATCACATTTTCAATTCAGTTGACAAGTTCAAGCAGACCACAAGGCACAAGATAGCGACCGGTTGAATGATACGAAAACCCGAAAAGTGTGATCACGTTTGTAACTTCAATCAACCGTATGAGCGAACAAGGTTGCCGGATCTTTTCACCCAGATTTAGGGCGGTTATCGGTTTTGAAATTATCAGTGTGTAAAACAGAAGCTCAGCGGTGAAGAGTAAAATATTATAGGCCATCTGTTATTCAGCATCATTTCCACCCAGCTGAATTCCAACATTCCAGAGGCATCAGCATCCAGAAACCGATTACTTTAAACCTTCGGTAATTCTCTTGTTACTGGTTAGGAAAAGGCCTTGTAGCCTCTCGAAGTGTGAGTTAGTTACACTGTTGGTCGTGGCTGAACGGTTGAGTATTCAGACTACCAGACGGGAGGTTGGGAGTTGGAGGCTCTTCGGACTGCTGGTGATTCCAAATAAGGTTGAAACAACTGTACAGTGCATCTCGACATTTCAATATGCGGCAGCTTCATTTACAGGACGAAATATCTATTAGGAGTTCTTAAATCTTAAGAGCAACCCCTTACTACAATTTTTGTTATTGGATTAAGTGAAATGTGTGTCCCAAAAGTTGAAAACACTTGGAATACAAATGGAAAGCCAGGTTGTCGATTCCTTTGAGTCTAAGCAAATCCCAGCTCTGTGAAAATGAAGCATTCTCAAGCTGTGTTGTTGTAACTTCGCATATCAGTTTGCCAGTCGACAGTTCTGTTTCTAGGATGAACTATCTCCTGCGCTGTGACATGACGTCACAGAAGCCAGAAAACGTTGGACGTGTCAAGCATCTTACGCGACTTTGGACTATGGCTCCGGCCATCGAGGGTTACTTATAGAAACGGGGTGTCCCTATGTCGAAATATTGGTTTTTTAAGTGCCTTTACTGGTGGCTGATGAGATGGGCGCTGGTCTGTTCACCGAGCTTGGCAATTAGATTGCAAACGTTTCGTCCCCAGTCGAGGAGACACCGTCAGTGTTCCACGGAGAAGTACTTACACCTTATCTCTCTGCGTGTATATAGTTTTTGATAGTTGGTATATGCCCCTTGTAATGTTATTGGCCTGTTTGCGATCTGCCTTGCGTTGCGGTTTGTATATGTCGTATCCGATTGGTCCATTCTCGGTCTCTAATGCGCTTTGGTCTTTCTTGAATTTGGCTGGTTGTGCTTCCCTGTTTGATAAATCGCTAGTTTTTTGCCTTCCTCTTTTGAGTCATTCTTTACCCTCCTTCGAATTATCGACTGGATGCCACTGCGAGACCGTGGATTAATCTCTCAATTCTTTTCGTTTTCGTTCGTCTGCTTCTTCCACTACAAACAGAGTGGGTTCTCTTACTGTTTGTATTGTAAAAACCCGTATCTTAGTTATCTACAGGAGAAAATATTGTCCAGCTTTGAATTTTGTGGTACAACATGGATATTACGTCGTGAATATAGAGGTCGATACACCTATTCGTTCTTAGAATCCCTGACAACATACGGTTTACCGTAGAAACTGAAAGTGATTCCTGGACCATTCCGCTGCAATACTTACACATTTGAAGTACTTCTTTGTTGGAAATCAACATGTTTTGTCCACCACTCTTACCTTGATCCTATTTGAATTCTAAAGCTGAGGGCAACATTTACACAAACTCAACAACTTGGTCGTATTCAAACGCAGTGTATGAGGAACTAAACCTGCTCAGCGTCATATTGCTCAACAAGCAATATATCCCCAGGCTTGTGCATCTTCGTGGAACTTCCACACGATATCCCGTATCCGCTACGCAACTGAAATCCTGTAGACAATAGCAAAGTTTGAGTCTGTACCACAATGACTTGGTTTCAAAGTGGATAACAAAGTGCATATGTGTTAGACATGTGACGACCAACGCCTACTCTCCACGGTGTAACCAGGCATCGCACAATAAACCTCAAACAGCCAATAGTCATGCATTTTAGGCTGCACAAATGCGCCAAACAACTTTGTGCGAAATCCCCCGCTCTGACAAAAACACTGAAAGTTCCACTAGTGAAAACGGTGCCAATCTTTCGCCTCTACAAATGACTATGTCTCGAAGGCTCTTGCACCACGGCAACCTACAAGTCCGTCGTTTAGCAAAGCATACCATTATGAATAAATGTTCCGGCTTTGAGATCAGTGGTAAGATTAGTAGCCTGCCAAATCCAGGAACCTAGCTTACGTGTACACCGACTCAAACTCAATGTGCATGCACTCATCTGAGCCTGCGTACGATTCACATGGCTACCGAGCTTGTTGCAAATTTCACTTTTGGTTAGACACCACGCTTTGGAGCGCAACAGGTTTAAATCCACATTGTATTGTTTTCTCAGAATAATACTCACACTATGTCCGAACACGTCCAGACCACTTGAAGTAGCTGTTTCATCAACTATTGAGTAAAGTTAAACGTTGTATTTGCATGAGGAATTCTAGACCAGTGCGTAAACAACTCGGCATAATTACAAGGCTTCAAATTTGAGAAGCAGATCCAGTTTTGGTTGTTCTGTTTCGGTATCAAACATAGTTCGAGCAAACAGCAATGTGTCTTGCAAGTCTGACCGACGAAGCACTTGGACACAAAGCACACATAGTACGGGCATTTGGAGAGGGTCGTTACGTATTGGCTGATTGAACGAGCAGTACTCACATGGGGACTGATCACTTGCTAGACTGTGAACAATGAGAGTCTGCAAACGTCACATTTCACAATTCGGGTTTTCACAACTCTCTCGCTCTCTCTGGTCTTTGGCAACCATCTTCAGTTTGGACTATAACAAGTGGGCATTTGTAAGAACACATTTTGAGCACACGGCTTTTTCGCGAACTGCAACTAACCAGAATGGCTGTGCCTAGGCGATAAATCTAAAAGTATACAATTCTGGCAAATTCCGCAACTTACAACATGTAGACGAAGTTGTCCGATGGAGACTGTGTTTATACTCTGTGTCCAAAGATGAACGAAACCCATCAGGAGCTATCGAATGACTTTCAGCGACCTTTTGAGTAGTGTTTTCTTCCAAGAGAAATCTACTAAGATAACTCGAGTATCATTTCATATGAAACACAAATCTAAATTTGTGCACCACTTTAAGTTCAGTGGTAACATAAACGAGAGTATTAGCTAGGCTTTGGGAAGTTTCCAAAAAAGACCAACTTATTGTATAGAGAAGCTTATATCGCCAAAATTTCACCAGATTTTCAACATCCTGAAGCTCCTGTACGATCTGCATACAAATGCCACAGCAAGTTGTATTGATAGCATGCATTCGAAAGGCCTGGAAATGCTCGTCAGTTATACGACACAGCTAAGCTAGCACGCTATTCAGCTACTCAATGACAGCCTAATGTGCTAACCTGCTTGGAAGGGACTGTTCCGTGTTGATTTCGCTCACTAAAACTTCGTGACCCAAACCATTGTTCATTTGATCTGTTGAGGCGCAATTCAAATTCGTTTTATTCATCAATTATTCCAAAATTCAAAATTCGTATTTGACATTTAAGTTGAATTTTATGTCAGGCATGAACTCCCGCGTTCATCATTTAAACTGAATGTTGCGGAAAACCAACAGATGATGTCGATTTTGTATTCTAAGTAACTTTGGGTGATCAGAGTGAACAAAATTACCGGCGGTTGGTTTTCTGGTTATCTGGCTTCGGGGTTATTTGAAACGTTTTATTCAAAGATGTTAAATAGTATGAAAAGTCTTGGGGAGTTTGGTGGAGATTTCGTCGTGTAAGTGAAGCCAAGCATGACTGAAAAGCCAAAAATGCCGCGCGCAGCTGTGTCATCTTTGTTGCGAATTAACTGTAGGGCATATTTCACAAAAACTTTGGGGCGCTTGGAAATCGCACCCTCCCGGCTTGTATTTCGCATGTTTCGTCGTTCGGTGACGAACGGCTTATCAGCAGCCAATAATCCGTTGGCGGTTCAGAGGATGCATCATTCACACGGTGAGTGTAGCTTCCATCTGAGAAGTCCTCCAGTCACATGATGTGGATTCTGTGACTGGAGGATAAACAGCACTGTTACCCTGTCTGCTGATAACCGCTCTTGGCCGATCGGTTAAGTACTCAACGAACTCCCCTGGAGGTGTGTGAAACGCCATAGAGTTACTTGAGACTTACGGTGATTCTTAGTAACGGTGAAACAGCTTTACCTGCTCCCCTCAGCATTTTGGCACAGATCGGTTTCACTTGTAGGAGGAAATCTGCATTGAAACATTGACGGAAGTTGACGTCATCCACAGTATAATACTTTGAAGCGTTCAGAATGGAACAACTACCGACAGATATGGATGGTCTTTCGATAGAGCCATTCTTTCCAGCATATGCAAGCAGTATGGAAATGCATGCCTAACACGTATGCACGGTTCAACCAAGTCCTGTGCTGGGAACATGCCATGTTGTGAAAAATTAGGCCCACTAAAACTAATTTTGCTAGTTCGAAAACACTCGAGACATTTTATTGCACACGGCGCACTGAGTAGTGCAAACTTCACTTTTCTGCAAATCGCCAAAGTGCCTGTGCCATTTTGCCAGCTTGCACCTTATCAAGGATATACGCCCGAAAGATAAATAACTTGCGACCACATTTTTTTAACTCTCCAGGAGACTAACTTGTCGATGTCGCTTACGAAGACTGATGCAAACTTTCCATAAGCAGTCAAGCACGTTGTGTAGAAAAGCTAATCATGGCGTACGCAAAGTAATCGACTGCCTGGATTTGAAATGCACATGGCATACTTCAGTATCAAGTGGAAAGCTACTGGATGGTGTATTGTCTGTTCATCTGACAAACTTGAGGTCAGAAGGTGCTGGATACGGTCTGATCCACTCTAGAAGGGACTAACAATTGATACTACGCAGTAAGCAATTACTGGTAGAATTGCACATCTCACATAACGATTCACGCAACCAGTGAATGTGATCAGCAATCCTGGGGAAAGAATTAAGTCAATGATCCTCAGGATCACGTGTTTACGACATCAAGTTTGGACTGTAATGTAAATTAGCTTGGCTGTTTCGTCAGCAATAGGTAAAAGTCCATTAGTATTCAGCTTGGACATTGCTTTCCGGTGGGGACTATGACAAATTTCAATTTACTAACAACATTGATTTGGACTTTTCTAAACGTATCTCATCACCAAGAGAACCGGGAGAGGTTTTGTAAACGTGCTGTCTAACCAATTGTAGTAACATACTTTCAGGTGGAAAATGCAAGTGGTGTAATTTTTTGTGTATGCATCCCGTTGCATTTGCACGAGTAAAGCGAATGCTAAAACACGTGGATCGTACGTAAAACTGACGATAGAAGGTTTGAGAATAAGCTTCGGCCGAATCAAATTTTACTACTACCTACTAATGAGTAGCCATTCCGTTTCGTGAAGCTGCGAGTAATACAAGAAATGTCTTTTTACATATTTTGTTGGTGAAACAACACGCAAACACAATTTTGAAGACGGAGAACGGTAGTTAATCTGAAGTCTTTCATTTTGGAATTCAGAACCCGGACCGTCGAAGACGAAGTCCACTTTGTACACCAGCTTAGGTAAACACTTGGTTGATACTCCCCCTAGTTTTGCAAATCCGGCCTTTGCAATCGTTTTCCTTTTTTTAAAAAAAAACTGTGCGCTTATTTCGTTCCTTGGTAAAAACTTCGACGTTTATGTTATCTTACGTATTTTCATTCAGCGACATTCCCCAAAATGTGATTGTAATATTTGCTCTTTGTAATCTTTGTTCGAATCCTTCAAAAAACAAACTCATATTTAGTATGCCCTAAGTTGTTTAGTCATCAAATGATTGTAGATTGAATATGTTATGCTACCATGTAAAAGTTCTCAAGTTATGTTTTTTCTTGTTACCCGTGTCCATTTCCTTACTCCAATAGCAATTTGCCCCTCTTGTTAATGCCTCTAATCTGTGGCTGAGAAAAATTCACTGTGCTTGCCCAGAAGGTTGACGAACAACCTTCTCAATCCTTCAAACGCGTGCGATCATCAAATAGTGGGGCGTTTTGCAAAACACCAATTAATTCTACAAAATCTCATATTTCTGGACGTGTAACTACGGAAGGAACATCTCGGAGAACAATTTGACGTCAGAGCTTGTTGTACTGCTTACCTGGAAGTTAAAAGATTGTGGGATATGAGATTGAGAAATCTTGTAGCTTGGTGGTTCCAAGACGCTAGTGAAACGAAACTCCCCTGTAAACGTCTGAAATCTGACACATTCTAGTTTCGGTCAACTTTATTTTCAATGTACTACACGCACTGTTTTGATCTTTCAATGACGTTTTTTGGTGAAGCAAAAAATCGTGGAGAGAGCTTATGGACAGCTGGTTTAGTTGGCTTCTATGCTAACTTCAAACTGTTTAAGTGGACATGTCTAGGGCTCCTATGTATGATCCACGTATGATATGAATTAAACATTTGAGTTCATCCTTTCCCATTTGTGCAAACTTGTGTTTTGTGCGTTTTGTATTGCTTTGTAATGCTTCACCTTTCCAAAATGTACAAATGTGGATCGGTTAACCTTTTGCGCAGATCACTACCGTTCCGTGTCCAGACGTACTAGATTATATTTCGTTTTCTTAATGATGTTTGTAGCTGTTGACCAAGGTATCGTCTACAATTGTAGCAAAGTAAACAAACCAGTTATTGCCGTCCATTGGATTCTTCAGTTGACGTGCATTTGAAGGCATTCATGCGCTTTTCAGACTACGGTTGGGAAGAAGATCCACGCAAATCAAATTGAGGGTGAATTTATTCATCCGTAATGCGTTGATCATGTTACTGAGGTGATTCTGACGAAATCTTCAAGCCAAATGGGGATTGTTACAAATCTGGCGAAAAATACACTAGTGAAATACACTCATTTTCATACCAATCTGGTTTTGACGACAGGCTCACCTGGAACCCAGCTGAATCTCTCGTTTATAATGTTTTTAAGCAACCAAATGTGCTGTAACAGGGCGTCTCATGTTTCCGTTAGTACGATATTCGAGATATCGTGATACACATATCGAGATCCATCTGGGTTCCAGGTGTCTCTCGCAAAACCAAACTGGTTTGCAAATGAGTATATTTCGCTAAGTTCGTGCAATTTGGTTTCACGCAGAACATAAGGTTGACAGAAACTCGGGGACTGTGCCTGCCTGATAGGCCCCAAGAAGGGTAAAACCAGTCTTGGGCTGTCGAAGATTTTGTATCAACCTTATGAGTAGTGTATTACGTCAATATCGCCTTTTTTTGCAAGCCGTAAAACGCTCCATAGCATTTTTTGATTCTTGCGAAACAAGGCTTTGCCAAAATATCAGGTCCTTTTAAATTTCCGGATAGTATCCGTGAAAGTGTCCGTCGAAATTTCAAAGTATTTCGAGCCTGCAATACAACGAAATATACGGACCTTAGTCTGCATAACACGTTTCCAAACTGGATAATTGACATTGAAGCTGCAGCTAGTTACCCACGAATACTGAAAATTTTGTGTTTTGCTTTCAAAATTTTGAAAACTGTCGAAAAAGTCTTTGCCCCAATTGGCACGCTTGGTTATGATACAACTGAACTCAAGTACCTTATCCAATATGTAGTTTTATTTCTTCATCCAAAGATTAAAAACTTAAGAACTCATTCGTTGCTTTCTTTTCGTTTACGAGCAAACTAGGATGGCATATTCAGAGATCAGGCGCCAATTTCTTTGGCTTGGTTCTGAAACAAAAAGGGGTAATTCGAAATTCAGTTGGCGCAAGACGCAAATTCGCTTCCTGGCTGTCTTAAGTGGGACCGAATTTCAATGAAATTCACAATATCCCAAATCGTCTGCTGTAATCTCATAAAGCATAAAAGCGGTGCTGTTCCCACAGGATATATGAGCCATACAACTCTCTGGCCTTCAGTTGCCAAATTTATCCTAACTATCTTTTGGCCATGGTTTAGAACACCAGGCAAATAAGTATGTTACTTTTACTCGAATATTTTCATAGATTTAACACGGATAAATGGTTGTCGGCGGACGCCAAGGTGCATTTAACTGAATGCTGTGAGACGGTATAGAGGGCCGTTTAGCGACTTGGTAGGTCAATTTGTGTCACATGACCAAGCAGACTCAGTGTTCGTACGAATCGTTTTTGGCAGCACACTACTGGATTTCGTAATCGTATTGCAACTGTTTCGGCTGTAGTCAAGCCATGCCATTAGATCGATTCTGGCGGTCTACTGATTACTGGTGTAGATAACGTGAAGTGGCTCATTCGGAGTGGTCACGTGACCGATGTCAATCATATGGGACGTGGTTGAGCTTTTGACTGAACTGTTGAGTCTAGTGGTGTTCCGGAAAGAGATGCCAGTCACTCAAGGACATTCAAGGACCACATCAGAGCACCCAACTGGTTGCAACTTGGGGTGCGCTGAAAGCCAATCGTCCGTGTTTCCGCGATTTCTAATTTGGTAACAGATCTTTGCTGTATATTTCGTTATTCGCCACCAGATATGTACTAACCTGAGGACAAGATCCCGAAAACATTGGGGTTTTTCAATGTATCAACTTCCGTCAACTTTGTTTGGCCATCTTAAATGCCGCAGTACCATTGACAATAGCGTTCCCAATAAAAAGCAAAGCGGCCACAGAAACCTCTCGATTTGTTTACGCATTGTTGACCATATTTGCTTTTTCCTGTTTTGCTGGTGAACAAAGACTTGAACTTATTCATTTCACTCCAGCAGTTACACAAATTTCCATTTATTCAGCTCGTTGTAAATTGGTAAAAAAGTCTTGTATTAAGGTCCCAGGGAGTTGCCCAATATGACGGAGGATAAAGTTGGAACTTTCGCAATACAAACGTTTCGCGTACAGTCAGATACATTGTTCCCGTCTTTCATTTTATCTTGAGACAATTTCCGGAATGGCCAGTCGTCCGCCTTTATTGTCGTGTGTTTTTGGGACCAGATTCTTCATTCCGATAAATGGACATTTTTGATGAGTGGCTATTAGAAACATTTGTTTCCGAACTCAACTAAAAAAGCACAGACGAACAGCTCCTCATTCGTTTTTAAAAGGACAACCTCGGCTATTAAACCGTGCCATTTAAGCGGAAAATTGGCCTGATGTAATTGAAACTTTTGCAGAAACGACTCACATGGGGTTTATACCTGCGTTGCGTCCTATTAACTTTTTTTTCGGATGATGCTCATTCGAGAAGAGCAAAGAAAAACGGCTGTAGAATTTTCGACAGAAATAGTTTTACTCATCGCTTAAAAAGCTAAGGAGGTCATAAAAAGCGCAAACAGTAAACTTTTTTTGGAATTAAACCAAGGTTAAGCGGCTGGATTGTCCAAAACATGGATTCTGTGTCATCAAGAGACCTCTGTAAAAGTAGGTGACATTCAGAGAAGTCACTAAATTAGCGACAAGATAATTCCATTTTGCTTACATCCACATCACTCGTTTGTGTGGCGTTTCTTCCGTTTTGGCACGATAATTCCGTAATCTTTGGCAAATGGGCCATTGATTGTGCTGCGCCTCAACAAATGCTGGTTCGTAATTCCGCTGTGCGGGAAACAGCTCACGCTTTCAAACATAAAAGTGCTTGCTAGTTTGTAATATGATGGATGATGTTTGTCTACTTTCCGTCAGTTTGTTAGGAGTGTCCTACTATGCCAGCTGACAGAAGTTGAATTTGAGAGTAGTATGAGCCACCTTGGCAATTTTCAACCAAGATTTTGTTCTGGAAGTAAAGTTATTCTGTACTGAAAATCCAAGAAGCACTGCATAGCTGTTTTATCCTTATTGAAAAGCATCAACAGTGCGCTTTTTGTGAAATTCCATGGAAGTTCGAACCCACGACATCCTGGCTACTAGTTTGAACACCTAACCGTTCGGCTGCTCAGCAACGAAATTGTGAAGTAAAATTAAGCAACGAAATTGAAAACCAGTTGAATTAAAACGTATGCATTACAGGTAGTGGGATTTCAATCCTAAATGTTAACTTCCCCAGAATAGTAGTGCGTAGAATAAGACTGTTCAAAGCAAGGAACGTGGAAAAACCTCCGTATAACCCCTTTTACGGTAGACTTGTGGAATTCGTCGTTGCACAATTATTCCGTGTTTCAGTCTTTCCTGATTTGCGCCCCTCTAGCTTCTACCGTTCTAAACTTGAAGGAAGGATGTGAATCATGTTGGGTTGTCGTGTCCACCTTCGAATTCTTCCGTGGAACAAAGCTGCTGTTCGACGTTTATAGCTGGATATACAGATGGACTAGATGGGGTTTCAAAATCAACAACTTTTCTTGTGTAAAATATTAGTAAACGCTGACAACTACGCTCAATTGCACAACAATTTGGTTTCCACCGGATACTCACCTGAATCCAAGCTGAATCTCTCGTTCATAATGTTTTTCTTCAACTGACTGTGATACACCAGAACGCCTCATGTCACAGTTGCTGTGAAATTCGGGATATCGCAGTGCATTTTATAGACGTCACTCACCACTCATGAGGTTGCTAAAACAAAACAACCAAATTGTTGTTTGTGCAGGATATTGAAAACCCAACGTTGATGAACTTTATCCAGACCCGTGATGATACTCCCCTGGTGGCGAATGACGACTGAACAAAAAGTGTAACTTCATACGCCAGCGCCTACTCTTTACCTTCAAAATATGTAATGACCTTGTATCTTCTGGACGCAACCGTGTGAGGACGCTGACAACTGATCTTCAAATGTCGTAGAGTAGAATGAAGAATGAACTGATGCAAAGTTTCCAAACTAGCTGAGATAAAATGCCCAGCCATCTCCGAAAAAAATTCACTGTGCGGTATGACAGGCCGATTTTCCTTAAAGGCTGATATCGAAGTCTAGGGGAAATTTTGTTCATTGAAAGTAAGGGTATGGCCTAGAATGATGAAGGTTAGAGCAGCTGTGAGTCTGATTCCTTGTTAGATGCTTACCAGTGATTATTCTTGGCATCCGAGAAGAACAAAGTACATTCCGTATATTCAGTGTTTATCGATTTCATTTATGGAACAAAATCCGAACTTGGAACTTCAAAACCTTGTACATCCTCTTTTACTTACGAACAGTGAGTAGTCTCATAATAATAAGTAATAATAATCGTTCAGCTGTATCACCCTTTCGGTGCCTAGCTGCCATGCCACCCGAAGGAAG
Source organism: Opisthorchis felineus (assembly GCA_004794785.1). Taxonomy (NCBI): domain Eukaryota; kingdom Metazoa; phylum Platyhelminthes; class Trematoda; order Opisthorchiida; family Opisthorchiidae; genus Opisthorchis; species Opisthorchis felineus. The sequence goes on along the minus strand of SJOL01007915.1, from coordinate 109,690 downwards.
TACGAGGACTGGGATACTGCCAAGTTGCCCAAGCCTAGACAGGAGAAGTCGAGAGGCAGAGGTTGGGTTCGAACCACGGACCTTTTGGCCAGTAAATGCGCGCTCCAACCACCGAGCCGTCTCATTTGAAACGAAAATCATGCAGAGTTCCTGTTCAAGCGCGTGGTAATCAAATGATTAACCAAACATACCTAGCGAAGTATCCGTCCCCTTATCTGTTTGGATGTGGGTTTAACTATGGCGACTCCGCACGTGCGCACTGCTGATGACTTGCGATCCAGATGAAACAGGCACACAACACTTAAAGGCTTCCGCTTTTTTGGATAAAACTTTGATTGACATCTACCTGTTTTATGGTTTTATGTTGGAGCGAATAATATGTCAACACCTGTGTGCCGGTATACCGAATATCGCGCGGCCTACTGTCGGAAGACCCATGAACTAAGCTCAAAGCTGAGTCATCCGTTGAATGGAAAGTGGTTTTTCATGCTTTTCTAGTTCACCATTGGACAAAAGACGAAAGGCACTGCATACTTAACTCTTGTTGACAATGCAATTTGAGGGACTAAAGAAACTGATTCTTGCTGCATATATCTGAAATCATAATACCTTAGGATGACGATAACTTCAGCGGGAAGTGACGCGCTTAGCCGCACCTAGTTAAGACATCGCAGGGTGACAAATTTCATTATACGGAAACTTTCAAATCTGTTTATCCATCAGTCACATTAAAACAAGTTTGAATATTTTAAGACTACAGCTTTCCTACCACATGGGTTTTTTCACCTTCAAAGAGTTCTCATCAGAAAGAGCCTATCTCTCTACTTATTGGGTAGGTTGCTGATCTTCGTTGAGGAAATCCGTTTCCGTTCTAGAATCTTACGACGTAGTTTTCAGATTAAGCAACGCTTGTTTGCACTGTCAGGGAAATGACAGGCTATCAACAAAACGCAAAATTTAAGACAACTTTCTGTTAGTCTTTATGAGAAATTTTTCGGGTGGATGTGTATTCCGGTTGGCTCAAAGCAACTGGAATAGTCGGGTGAACGGTACACCAGGCTATCGACAAGCGCAACATTTGCCTTGAAATACTTCATTTATTGCTCATGAGGTTATCAAAAATACTCTCACGAGAACCACACACAGAAGGAGCTTCAGTGGAACTAAATCGTCAAATGGCTGATTTGTTTACGTAGCATTCCTCTGAAATTAATCTGCCCTTCCACCTTAGGTGTGATTGAGTTTCCTAAACTTCGGTGCAAAACAGTATTTTGTCAGTAATCTGCGAAGGGGCAGCAAATGTCAGTCACGCTCAAAGTCGATCCACTTGGTGTCAGGTAGTTGTCATCACCTGTTCACACCAGGGCTCGTTATTATGACCAATAAACATGCAATTATAATAATGTAATATAATATAATATAATATAATATAACATAATATAATATAATACGTTATNTTGTACTATGTTTAAATAATGAAATGTGAGATAACATAATATAATGCGATATAATAGTGTAACGGTGGGTACTACTGATGACGCATGCGAGTAGTATGTGTGTTCTCGTAACTTCGTCTTGATCTAATGGAAGGTGGGATTTATTACGGAATTTGTGGAACTACTTTGCAGTTTTTGCTTGCAATTGTGCGATAGTCAATGAATATCCAGGAAAGTTCAAGAAAACGCGTTCAAGAAGAAGACAGATATTCAGTTTCTAAAAAACAACGTGCAAATGAGAGTTTAACATTCCTGTCCGATAGTCTGTAACTGTTTGGTTGGCGTTTTCCCAATAACGCAGCGAAGGGTTTCCTTTCTTAAAATAATGGAGTGAACACAGTCCGGACGTCTGTGTGTGTCCCCGTATGTGCAGGTGTTCATTGGGCGGACTCTTTTTTTCTGAGTTTCCTTCTGCTTCGGGTTTTTTCAGTAGGTTCACCCCTGCTTACTGAGCGAGAACTCAGTTATGCGCTTCCAAGAGACTTTAGGGCTCCTGTAGAAGGAACAAAAAAGATAGCCAATGAGCAACACTGATAGAGTGATTTCAGTGTTGGAAAGTCAGTAAGCGCTGACCCACGACTTTCCGTTAGACGTCGGAGAGTATACCGTTCGGTTATTGTTTTGGTTCATTTGGAGAGGACATAACGCCGCAGTACGCAGTCAACACATCCGGTCTTCCTACTTTGAAAATATTTAACACGTGGACCGAACAAACTACATTTGGCAATGCTGAACGAACGTCCGGTGCTTGAGTGTAGTGAAGCACACTTTTGTGTGCGATTTTTTCTCGTTTCCACTAAAAACAGCCCCCATTTAACCCATCGAAGAGCCCATAGATGGCACTGTATTGTTTGTGTCGAGCGTTTGCTTTGGTATTGTCCACGATCGCCAGAGAAAGGCATGAAGTACGACAACAATACTGAATAACCAGCCCACACAAAAAAAAACACTGGATGTTAATTGAACAAAGAGGGATTCCACTGATTCTTGATAATGGAATATAAGCAAACATTCACTGCCACGTAGTCAGATCATTTTTTCGTTCTCAGAGCACCGTAAGGTTCAAAGTCCTGGTAAATGCATCACCATATTTTGGATCTCTTTACGCAAGGTAATTTTTGCGCTGAGAAATGAGAAACAGGAGTAGTACTTTGAGTCAGAGCAACATCTTCACTGGAGTAGGTTTACTTGTTTTGACATTCGGGGGTGTAATATCCAAAATTCAATGGTTTAGGTGGAAGTGACTTGGTCTAGGCGTTGAACATTGTGGAGCCGTCTCGTAAAGACTGCCGCCGCTTGGAATTCTTGGTGCATTGAACTGAGCTCCGTGTGGCTGCAACCAGAGCAACTGCTTGATGAGTGAGTTGGTCACCATTGACAGGGTAAGATTTCAGATTGCAGACGTATTTTTCTAAGCTTTTGAGTCTGAGCGATACAAAGCGGTTGATGTGATAAAGAGAAGGAAAAATTTTGTTTGCTCCTGAGGCTTGTACAGTCTTATTACGGAGACTGTAGCCTAGTGTGCAGACCAGCCAACCTTTCAGAGGTTTTGCATGAGCGATAGTCTCTACTTAATTACTGGAGTCACTGTTATTTTCACCTTGACAGCAGATAGATTACCACTTATGAATGTTGATATCCGGCACCTGGGATCCAGTTTATACGATATGCGGTTTCCGGTGTTTTTTTCCTGCATTCTGAATAACCCACACAAAGTAGCAAAATTTAGGGGAGACTGAAAACAAAAGACTGGTGGCCTCAAGTGACTTGTTCTTGAGCTGACAAACTATTGGCTGTACAGTTTGGTGCACACCGATGGACATTCAGTTGTGGGCATCTTGTCAATATCAATCAGTCTACAGGTAAGTACAGTTTACCAGATTTTCTGTATAAAATAGTTGATTCGAAGCTCCAATCCATAGGTTCACTTGCCCAGTTCGTTTGCCTCCCTCTTCAGCATCTCTAACCGCCAGCTGTATATATATATATATATATATATATATATATATATATATATATATATATATACAGAGTATACACTTCGGAAGTAACAGTGTTTACTAGAATAACCGTTTTTTCCGTTGTTGTTGCCGTCATATACGAAGATGTTCATCTGGGAGAAGCTTTTGTGTGACGGATATTCCGGCAATTTCCGTTGACAAGCAGATATTCAACTTTCAGCCAGACTTCTCAAGCAATCTGTAAAAGCACTGCGCATGCAAAAAGCAAATTGATCACTTTCTCGTTCGGCTTTCGACCAGTGACAGTCGACCCGGATTTTCTTCCTTCCTACTATTTCTAGAACAAGACAGAATAATTTCGCTTTGATTCCTTTGCGTGACAAGACGAAATTTCAGAATACTGGACTTTTGTAATCCAAAGGAGGTCAAATGCGTATTGTATTGAGCAGCGATTCACCAGGATCATCTGTTTGCACCCAAAAAGCCGATAAATAACTGTCATCTGCTGTGGTGAAGCCAGAAATTGTCGAGAAGAAAATGCCAAATTTATTCATCAGTAAGCCAAATAGGTGTGCCTCTTTCAAACGATATTTGCGGTTATCGAATCAGACCCAACAAATAAAGTGGAAAATCAGTCGAATGCATTCTGAAATGATTATTTAGTAAAACTTATTGGTAGCGTGAGGAGATTTGAGAAGTTCTTTGTTCAATAAGTCAAGATGGTCTATGGTGAGAAGTCTAGAAGCATTGTACAGCTGTTTCATCGATAATTTCAATCATCAAAAATGCACATCTCACAGTTACAAACTCCATGAGTTTCGTTTGCACTGCAAACGTCTCACAGTAAAGATATCGTTCAGCTGTAACACACTTTCGGTGCCCAGCTGCCATACCACCTGAAGGAAACATGAGGGCTAGGATACTGCCAGGTTGCCCAAGCCCAAACAAGAGAAGTCAAGATGCAGAGGTTGGGTTCGAACCACCAATCTTTCGGTCAGTAAGTTCTCGCTCTAACCACTGAGCTATCTCACCCCCACATCAATGACATAACTGCTGTACAGTGCTTCTCGGATCCTCAACATTGATTGGCTCCACTTTTAGGTCAAAACCCAAAACAGCCAAACTTGTTTTTTAGGACTCACTGTTTAGGAGGAAAAAAGTTGTTAAAAGAAACATTGCGTTTAAGACTGTTAGCCTTCCAACCTGGTGTCCACGATCTGGTTTGTACAGCTGATACGTACAAATATAACATATTGACTGTTCGCAGTTACCCAGCTAGTCTAAATAAAACAACGACGGAATAGAACTAAAGTATTCCCCACTTATTGACTTACATAGTCGCGAAAGGAATGAAGCTAATTGCGTTTTATGAGTAGCTAACCGATTTTTACTCCACTGGAAACTTGTGTTTACTGACTGAATTATCTGTATTCGATAATAGTTTGAAAATCAAAACTATCCTAATAGCGGGTTTATGATAACTGATACAAACTTAGGTGAATCCATCTGTGCATCTACAGCAAAACTTTCGAAAGATCATTGAACGATGTTTCATATATGAGATCAAGACAGGAACAAACAAAACCGGGGGAATGAGTTTGATACGTGACCTGAAGAACCATTTACAATGTGAAATTTTGAACAGAACCTTGGAAGACTCACGTTTTTGAATAATGCACGCTTGCCACGTTGTTGCCGTACAGCTATTGGTCTGTCATGCCAGATTGGAAGGAAACGTTTTCTTTACCTGAAAGTTGAGTTGAGTTATCCTGCTTTTCAGCCATAAGCGCACATACATGAATGGATCCCAAACAGTCCAGGCACACAATCTTTGTTTGTTAGAGATTCAACTGGAACGTTGAAATCAGGACCACACATCTTCCAACTATAAGACGACAGATGATAGTATAAGGAGATTTGGGAAGTACAATGGAGATTTCTTGCTGTAAGTGAAGCCAATCTATGCTGAAAAGCCGAGAAGCACTGTACAGCTGTTTCATCCTTATTGGGGATAATAAGCAGTGCGCATCTCGCGAAACTTCGAAGAATCTCGAACCGGCGACCTACTGGCTAGTAGTTTGAACACTTTTGGCTAAAAAATCGAGAAGTACTGCACAGCTTTCTCGTCCTCACTAAAAATCACTACCATTACGCATCTCACGAAACTTCAGGGGCTCTCTAGGCAGGGACCTCACGGTTAGTAGTTTATACTCAACCATTTAGCCACGAGCGGCTGATTAGCTCGAGTTTAGAGTATAGCATCACTCATCCTTCTATCATGTGGTCACGTGTTGAATGAATCCTCGAGTGACCATTTTTCAGACACTTGAATTATTCTTTGTCTGAATTGTTCTTCCGTGTGAGCAACTTACCCTGTCCAAGTTCGAGTTAATCACACTGATTTTCACCCGCTTGTTGGTTAAAAGTTCCAACTTCAAGCCGGGCTGTCGCGGATTCGAAACTTCCCTGCATTTTGTGGGTTGTGCACAACTGATGGTTCGCCATTAGGATGAAAAGACTGCAGAATGCTCCTCAGTTTTTCAGCATGGGTTGGCTCCACTCACAGGATGAAATCTTCATAAAAAATTCAAAGATCCCATCATACTACTGACAGTTCATAAGATGGCAGCCAGGTGATTCCTGGTCTGGCTATTTAGTGACCAGTTTCAACAACCTGACTACTCAAATAGGTTAGTCAACTGTCCATCGATCCGTACGCAAGGTCTGGTTTTACTAGAGCCATCGACTCAAAACTCAATAGGATTTTGTTGCATACCATAAAGCTCAGTTACATCAGGCCATCTGCTGATAACTGGAATAATCTGTTGCGCATGGCCCGTTCTTATTGGACCAACTTCGTACAGTGGCACAATGCATTCGGGCCGGTACAATTTTGCTTATGATACGCGTTGCTTTATCGTTTGAACGCTAGTGTATACGGTGCTAAAAATATGCTGTAATGCTAAAATATGATTTCCTGCTTCACTAATTAAGGATAGACAAAATTTCACCCACCTCCGTTTCCACTAGTATTAAAATTTACAATCGTGTCAAACTTGCTGGAACAGTTGAAAAGCACTCTATCTGAGATTTTTTTTCCGTCCACACTGTCTGTATATTCCAGACGTTTTAAGGAATTTTCAGGAATTTATTTCATTTTGGGTCACTAGGTCTAGGAATCCTAAAGCAGCATAGACTAACTAAAAACGTTGGCGTGGATTTTTACGCAGTTTTCCAATTCAGTCAATACTCCCACAAACGTTTTTGTGTAGATTTAGCTTTCGGAGATCAAGAGAATGAGTAACCTGGTTCCTTCTTTCTTAACTTGAGGTGTCTACAATTTGTTGTTTCCTCTTTCCCAGAAGTCACACATGACCGTCCTGGGCTGATTCGAATACACCGCAGGATTAGTGTTGAAGTGTACTGAAGCCAATGCTTTGATACTAATTTCACCTCCCTTCCAGTTGAAGCTAGAGTACCATACGGGAGGGATACTCTCTATGAGAGCGCAACGCCCCCGCAACCAGCTACAAAGCAGAAACTGCTCACCCAGAACGCCCGACGGACGCACTGCACTGGCAAGCACATGTACAATTCTATGCATCATTGAAACAGCCACTTTTGAGTTGCGTGGCACGTAGGTACCAGATCAGCTGAAAACAAGCACTTTATTGGCCTCACAATGAAGGTCAGTACAGCTTTTCTACTCTTGGTTATAAAGAACAAGCAAATTAAAGAGACTTCCTCACTACTTACTGCGTCAGTTTTGATTTTTCCGTGTGCACTTCTCAAAACTTCTACTTGGGGCGTCGGTGTTTATAGGTCAAAATTGTGATGAACTTGAGTAGGCTGAGAGCCGTTAGATCTTGAAAGAAAATGAGACGGAGTTTAGGTTATGTATATTAGTAGCGGTGCAGCAGTCTGTCATTGTGCTCTTGTTGGTGAATACTAAGGTCAGTTGCTCAGTTCATCCTCATCATCCTCATCATCCTCGTCACCCTCAACATCATCCTCAACATCATCATCCTGATCATCGTCATCATCATCATCCTCCCCGTCATCCTGACCATCATCATCATCATCACCACAATCATCATCATGATCGTGATCATGATCATGATCATCTTCATCATCATCAACAACAACCTGATCAACATCATCATCATCATCATTATCATCATCATCATCACCATCATCATCATCATCATCATCATCATCATCATCCTGATCATCATCATCATCATCATCATCATCATCATCATCATCATCATTATCATCATCATCATCATCATCACCATCCTCATCATCATCCTGATCATCATCATCATTATCATCACCATCCTCATCATCATCTTCATCATCATCATCATCATCATCATCAGTAGCAGCAACAGCAGGCAACAGCTGCATTATCTGAGACGGCAACCACCACACGGTACTTCACTGTCGATGAAGAGAAGCCTGATGCTGGCCTACCGCAAGCGTTCTGAGGTTGATCTATTTCAAAACGCTCAGTCGGAAAATTGGAAAAGAAACTGACGGCCACTGGCATTGCTCAGCCGCCAATTCTTGAAATGTCTCCAGACAGGCGTAGGGGGTCACGGGAAGCCCATCCACAAGGTGGGCCGGACAAACGACACCTAAACTCTTTGAAATCTCATTCCCCCTTCTATCAAGTTACACATTGTTCATCTCGCAGTTTGCATCACTCTGAAATAGACACGGAGTACACTACTGGTCTCGGTAGACGACGGTCCGGCATGCGTATCAAGTGGCCGATTCACCGCAGTTCAGGGTGCTGGATGCTCCTCGTGATTGAAGTACCTGCTGCAAAAACGAATAAGCGTTTTGTAATTATCTCTTTACAACTTCGTTGAAGTCATCCGACACCAACAGCGCTTCCGATGCGTTGGTGGTGGTCAATAACTTGAAGATGCCTTGCATCATCTGTGCTAAATGCCATGTCTTGCAATCAAAGCAGCAACATAGCCTTTGCCGTAACCTGGTACGTGCAGTCCTTGAAACCCAGCGACGCCACAACTGACGCAAATTGGCTAACGTGACTGTTGCCTTTGAGCTTCATATACTGGCTTCATCAGACACAAGTCCGTCAATCAGTGGGGGTAGTTTCTCCGAGAAGGTCATTTGGATAGAAGAAATGCCTCTCAGCAAACCACTAAAAATTTAAATAAATCGAACAAAAGGAACCTGATTAAGCTAATACAGCTGCAACTGATGGCGAAGCGTGCACTGACGTTCACGACTGATGCTCTCAATTCAAGGCTCTTATTCACTGAAGACTATAAGATGCCCCATGCATGAGATCGGTTTTTGGGTCATACAACTAGTTTGGAACAAAATGTTGTGCAACAGCCCATCCAGCTGCAGAGTACGGCAATATACTGGCCTTCAGAGAGCTGAAAAATAATGAACAAATTACCTTACTACCGCGAAATGCGAGATGGTTCAGTAGTTAGGGCGCGAATTTACTGACCGGAAAGTCCGTGGTTCGAACCCGACCTCTGCCTCTCGTCTTCCCCTGCCTAGGCTTGAGCAATCTGACAGTATCCCAGCCCTTGTGCTTCCTTCGGGTGGCATGGCAACTAGGCACCGCAAGGGTGTTACAGCTGCACAATTTTTACTATCCGGAATGCGAGCCGACCACACTATACTGATCGGTATTCCATGGCAAAACGTTTAATTGGCCAAACTACTATCTGGTAAGTTGCGGGTTCGAGACGCGTGAAGGTTAGTAAGATGCACACTACTCATGATTCTCAAAAATGTAGGGACATCTCTACAGTGTGTCTCAGATTTTCTGAATAGGTTGGCATCACTTACAGGACGAAATCTTGATTGAAACGTTCTTTGATTTGAGATAATCTCCAGTGAACTGCTGGAAAGTATTGGGTATTTTAGCTCAACTAATGCCCTGTGAAATTGCTCTGTGCCATATGGACAATAAAGTATTGTTAAATCCAGAAAAAATTAGTTCCAAGCTTTTGGGACTGTAACTATGACAACACGTGAGATGTCGTCCAATTAAAGTACCGGAAGAGCTGTCCATCAAGTTGGCATCGGAAACAGAGTGGCATGCTATTAATGGTGGAGCAATAAGTCGAAGGGTGCATACGATATTGAACTGGGTTAGCAAAACAGAATATTGAAAGGTTAAAATGACCTATGGCAAACCGCTCTTGCTGCATAATACTGCGAAATTGCGCAATGTGAATGTCGTTCACAATAGCCTGGCATAGAGAACCGTACCTTAGGGCCATAGGGCGTACATCTTTTTAAAGGAACCTAAAAAACTGCAGTGAGGATATACTTTTTGGCGTCACATTTTTAAACCAATTGTTCTTTAGTTGTTCACCATCAATTCCTTAAAGCCAATATTCTCGCGGATTTTTTTCGTCGACCGCATTGATGTGCTCCAGTTTTACACTTTCATTCTGTATCACCAACACCGGTGCAGAGCTTCACATGTCTACTAAGGCAACCATCTACACCGCTCTTTTACAACTATAAGTTTAATGGTGATGTGCGTAGATCTGGAAACTTTCAATGGAGGGTTTATCCAGTCAATAAAGCCAATCTATGCTGTTCCGTCCTTATTGGGAATCATCAGCAGCTGGCGTCTCACCAAACTCCAATACGGAGTTTCAAAACCACAACCAATTAGCTCGTTGTTCGAACACTTAACCGTTTGGCCACAAGCGGCCGATACACAGTGTGATTAGATCTCACTTAGACGGGACGGGACGTAACCTCACTCGTCCTTCAGTCAAGTCACAAGATCTGACGTTCTCCCCCCAGTGAATACATCTCAGATGAACGCAACACCCTTCTTAAGAAATTACTCATCCTCTGAGCTATTTATTGACTTGCGGTTACATAAGGAGGTTTGCTCATTTTCAATTCTGGCTTCCGAACGGTTAGGTCTTCAACCAGTGGCCGGCTGAATAGGAGGTTCGAAACTCTCTGAGTCTCGTTAGATGCACACTGTTTATGATTCCAAACAAGGACGAAACAGCTGGGGTTTTCTGCATACATTGACTTCAAAGACAGGATGAAATCTTCATAGAAAATATAAGTTCTCCCACACCTACTGGGACCCGGTACCATCAGTTTCGAGCTGTTGCAAGTAGGAGGTCACGTGCACACGCACTCTGTGTTAATTTATGTGAACGTCAACTGAAATTGCAAAAAATTGCGGTGCAATTTTGCGGATCAACTCATTATACTCAACGTACACCACAAACGAAGTAACGGCAAGTGTGGACTGAAATTTCAGTGGTTGGAAGGGTCATTGGCAGTCATTCGAATGGATGCACATCTTTAAACATTTTATTTCTCGAGCCTTACTACTCTGACATCAAATATCATAGTCTGTATGCAACCATACAAAATGCACCCTGTCAGTAGACTCATTCCTCATTAATAAAAGCTAAAAACATGCCCTGGGCCTATCTTGAAGAAAGTGATGGAAAGACACAATCATTTAGGGCTTTCTTGAATTTCTAGCTCAACATGTCGTTTTTATTCCTTCATTTAATTGCAAAATTGAAATCATGTTGCTGTCCATTCTTTCTATTTAAATATAGGTTGTTTTTGGAAGCATCTGCTTTCCGATAACTCTGCTAACAGCTGACATTTTTCTCAGGATAGTTTGTTTCGTTTTTCGATAGGAAAACAAAGCACGTGACTGGTTGGGAGTGTTTGAGTTGCACACCATGTAATACGAGGATGGAATGCTTATCAACCATGTGTCATACTAATTCTAAAGGTAATTAAAAAAACTGAAGGCACTGGAAGGGTGATACCTACAACAGAATATGTCCATAAACAACGTTTTTGTCCCGTACTTGGTGGAGGTGAGTTAATGTTCTAAATCGTTCAATTTCCAACCATGGACCAGCGAGTGGTCTCCACAAAAGCTCTCTGATTGTGAATCATATGGACCCGAGGAAAAGTCGTTCATGACCGAAGTGATCGTAATGAGTGCTGGTAATTAAGTTCACGATTTATACAGACTTACTACTCATTGGGGTTGCTGAAAACTCTTCCACAGGCCATTATCTTTTTCACCCTTCTTGGGACCCGAGAGATTCAACTGGGTTGCAAGTGAGCTTCTCGTGAAAAAAGAAATTGGTAGGCAGATGAGTGCATAAATTGCATTTCTTGCAATTTGCGTTCAAGTAGAACGCAAAGTTGACGGGAACCCGGAGACTACGCCTACCTGATGAGACCAACCGAGTAGGATAAAACCGGTCATGAGTTATCGAAAGTTTTCAGCAACCGTATTAGTAGTGTATTGCTTCTATACAATGCACTGCGATATCTCGAATATCATACCAAATGAAACATGAGGCGGCCCGATGCAGTTGGGGAAGAATATCACAAACGAGAGATTCAGTTGGCTTCCAGTCTCCCTTAAAAACCACATTGGTATGAGGATGATTGTACTAGTTTAGTCTACGCTAATTTGGGACAGATAGCTAGCTCTAAATGAAGTTACTTCCGTGACGTCTACGACCTATCATTCAGGATATTGGTGAGTCCTCAGTTAACTGGCTGAGTTCGTCAGCGGAAGCTGGTCTCTGTGTGTCCTTTATTGTGGTTTCCATGAAGGTGAGTAATATGCCTGACCAGTAATGCGCACTAGTTTCATGATGTCATAGAATCAGACTGTTGTTTATGTTGACCAGGTGACCGCCGTGGAGGATTCTGCAGTTGTGGCGTCGTTAGTCGACATCGGACTAGGAGGTGCGTTCGGAGGAATTGTTCTTCTGAAGGATTACCTTTCCGCATCATTACCTAAAGGTGGGAATCGGACCTGCACTAAGGATAATTGAGGGCTTGCAGCCAAAACCCTTAGCACTGTCAAACATAAACTGTACGCGTTTGATTAGCACCTGACTGAAAGCGCGATCCGCAAATCCTTCGTATGTGATCGTCTAAAACCCATGTTTTCATATGTTGTGGCAGAGTTTAGCTGAATTCTGTACCACTAGTCTTCATACTTCATACTTCATTTTGTCCAACAACGACGTTTAAAAGTTTTCCATGTTGGGACTAACTTTGTTTCAATATGCTTATTGAAAAAAAAACGCAGTAAACGCTGAAAAGAAATATCTCTTCAGAGCCCGATTTTCATATTCCATGGTATAATACCTAAATTTCTGTCGAGTGAGGTGAGATCATGTGATTAACTAGACAGTCAATTTGAATACGCTGCATAATTCTCATCGCTGCCCAGCTGATCGGAGTACCGTCGCTTAAGTATTCTGTGCATTTGGGGTCAAACTAAATACCATTTACCTTTCAAAATAAAACAAATACGGTGTTGTCTAGACGCGACACACTATTAACAAGGTTGTTGAAGCTCTTCGACAGTTCACAACCGATTTTACCCTTCGACTGAATCCAGCTGAATCTCTCGTCTATGATGGTCCAATGTAACTGAATGTTTCAGTTGGTACGATATTTGAGATATCGCGATACGTTGTTGTCCAGACGTAACACACTACTCATACTAACACAGTATTGCCGCTTTGCCGCAGGTTTGCTGCAAACGAACTCTTGACTCTAGGACAGTGCGTTGGTATGACGATTGATAAACGAGACGACCGCGTGTTCCGAATGCTTTGCTGATTATATTTTGCCTTCTGTGATGAAAATTTCCATCTTCATCTTCATAGTTGGCAATTAAGAAATGTTTGGGAAATTGGTTTGTAGAAAAGCTCACTTCGTGAGGAGACTTTAGAATTTGCAATGGAGATTTCGTTCCGAAATTGGAGGTAATCTATGCTAAAAGCTGGTTTATTCTTATTGGGGATCTGAAGAACCTCCAGTAGGGACGTAACACACAACTCATAAGGTTGCTGAAAATTCTTCGAGTAGTGTAATGCGTCTATACATTTATCGCGATATCTCGAATATCGTACCAACTGAAACATGAGGCGGCCTGGTACAGCACATTCAGTAACTTGAAAACATCAAAAACGGGAGATTCAGCTGGGTTCAAGGTGAGTCTTCCGCAAAACAAAATTTGTTTGCAAATGAGTATAATTCGCTAACCCCAGTAGGGCGTATTGAACCCGGGACCTCCTGGTGAGTAGTTTGAACACTTGACTTTTTGGCCATGAGCAGCTGATCATCATTCTGGGTAACTTGCATATATGACCACCCATCTGAGGTAGTCAAATTACATATTGTCAAGGGCGACCGGAGGTGAATCTTCGGCGGCAAAAAATGACCAAATTCAAACCACTACTTGGCTATGAATGCTTTAGCAGCTGGCTGTCATATAACATATCGCTGGAGACTTTGTTGCATGTGTGGCAGATGGCTAAATGAATGCTCTACATTTAATTTTTGCAGCCAGGCAGAGTTGCATGGTGACCAGCTAGCATACTAAACCAGCATTATAGCAGTCGGAGGTGTAATACAAGATACTAATTTAACCCATACTTTTGAAGGCAACATGAGTTTTCGGTCTGCTGGTTGCGTTATTTTTAACTTGGCCAACATATTTCCAAGAACCCCCTATGTATTTGTGAGATAAAAAAACGGATTTATTATGTTAACCGCACAAACCATGCCGCCAAGGGGATTGATTAGACAACTAATAAGAGACGAAGCCAAGCAGTGTTCAGTTAATGTGTACAGATAAGCGTTATTTGTGTGTACCGGGCCAGCAACATTTTTTCTCGTCAGTCTGTTTACTTTGGCGCTAGACTGTAGATAAGAGGATACGGATGTCCTTAGGTTTACACCTGGGTGATGGCAGCCAATAATTCTCAACGGACTAAACCGAGCTCGTCAGTTAGAGGATATAGGTATAGAAACTGATGGGCTACCCAAATGTTGAGGAAACTATTTTATCCAAGCATTCAGATGTTGACTGCTATTGCATATATTATATTCCTGAAAATCCTTCTGAGTAGCTGCCTGACAGACGGTGCTGTGAGTCCTGCTCTGTAGACTAGCTGAAGCGGCTTTCGTTCACTTATTGTTGAACTGACCTCCTTCATTCTTTGACCTGGTTCGTTCTAGAAACCTTCATATCAACCCACCAGCCTCTGTTGATTTGAACCGCTCAGCCAAATCAAACGGCTGTTCCGAAAGGAAACAACATCTTGTACTAAGAATTGACGCCGAGCCTCCTGAGAACCAGTTGTTAGTATGTGCGCGCTCGGAATCACAACACGATTTTTACAGCATCACGTATGGCAGTTACAACCAAAGTCCTTCATACATGACGCTTTCAAGTGATCATATAGTCGAGTTAGCTGTGTTTCTGTATTCCGGAATAATCGGTATTCTTTCACTCGAAACACTCTTTTAGTGCCTAGCCGCCATGCCACCCGAAGGAAGCACGAGGGCTGAGATACTGCCAGGTTGCCCAAGCCCAGACAGGGGAAGTCGAGGTGCAGAGGTCGGGATCGAACCACGGACCTTTCGGTCAGTAAAGCCGCGCTCTTACCCATTGAGCCACCTCGGTATTACTGTGCTGAGGCTTACAAACCTTAGCTGGGTGCTACGTGATGGATTTGACTACACGGATGTTCAGTTCGCACCCATTGCACCTGAATCTTGTACTAATCAGGAGTAAATAGAAGTCAGCACAAAGCTACAAATGATATTCACTCTTAGCGCCACGCCATGATTCTAACCTAAACGTGAGATAGAATCTTGTCTTGAACTAACTAAGTACCGATACTTCTCCAGTGAAATCCACGGCGAGTTGAACAGGAGGGTAACTATTTACCCATAGAAGTGTCTGTTACCGAATCACTGTTATGCAGGGGGTTGATGCACAAGCAGAAACTGTATACTTCAACCACTACGAGTTCTTTTAGTCGTGGACAAATTGATGTAACATGTGCGAGTATTTGCAGGTACACGATGGAGCAAAGAATCTTTAGCTTCAAAGCTGCTGGCTGTATGCGCAAACAAGCGTGTCAGGTAAAGAATCACCTGGGTTTCGTAATCGGTGGCACGTAGACAGCAAAGGTAACCACAGTTATTAAATTTGGATCTTTGATTCTGGTTTCAGAAATGCAGAAGACGTCTAACAATACAATGTCAAGGTTGCGCGCAACATAAGCTTGTTGGCAAGCTTGCTCAGGGATTTGGGCATCAAATGGTGCAAGAAAAAGGGGTATACATGTTCTGAGTGACGAAAGTGGGATGACGGAAGTAAGCGGTGTTGCACAACTGATCACTTCCCTGAGTGTCTGACTAACGAGCCCACCGCTGGTCTGTGCGGAAGAATGGTCATCAAAGGAGACGGGAGAGGACGTAAGTGGGAAAAACGAAGATAGAAGCAAGAAATACACTCATTTGCAAATCAGCAGCACATTCAGTTGCATGGAAACATCACAAACGAGAGATGCAGGTGAGTCTCTCGCAAAAAACCAAAGTGATTTGCAAATGAAAGTATTTCTTGAAAACAGTCCAATTGGGGTTCATGTAGAACATAAGGTTGACGGAAACTCGGAGACTCCGCCTGCCTGATGAGTCACAAAAAGGGCGAAACCGGTCGTGGACTGTCGAAGAATTTTCAGCAACCTCATGAGTAGTGCATTCCGGGAGATAGAAACAGTTGTGTGTTTTCTTTTATTCACTCTGACGTGTACAGTGATCAAAGCGATCTGACTAATGTCACTACGAGAAGGCTGATTCATGAAGTGTACTGCTGTGTGCAAGTTGAAATATTGCTAAGGCTAATAATCCTCTAGAGGATGATCAGTGCCCACAACCAGTGGATTTTTCTAAAAGCCCGACCGCAAGGCAGTCATAGATTGCGTATGACTGCCACAACAGTTCAGCCTTCAAGGAACACGCTGCATGCATGTGTTCCAAGCCTAAGCCCAGTGCGACTGTGACTATCAGCTATTTATGTACAGACTAACGTAGTAGAAGGAACCCTATGGAAGCCGCATGGGCATCACCCAACACTACCCAGTCGGTTGCTGAGGTACGCAAAAGGTTGCACCAAGATAAGACCTAACCTCTTTTGGGCGCTTTTAGAGCACCGCCAAAGCAAACCAGTTTAACCATTTAGACAGAATGCTGGTGTTCAATTTTCCTCTTAACTAGAATGAAAAACAAATAACCACACAGCAGAAAATCAGGGAACACAACTCGCTTAGCTTCGCTTGCGATTGATACCAAGTAACTGAAAGCTGAGCCGACAATGTTCTAGACTAAGTACTCAAGAGTACCTCAAACATCCCTTCTCCTGTGAGTGTCCCAGTTAAACAAAGTGGTCTAATTAAGACTGTCTACTGTTTAATTGTTCGCAAAGCAACTTATGGTGAAGTTGGATTTCGGCAAAATGCTGGGGTTCAACAGGCGTAGCCTGCCTGATGTGGATGCAGCGAATGCTGTCAGGCCAGGTAACCGTGTTGATTCTTTCCCCATGATTTAATTTTTATCGACCCAAAAGTATTTTATTATTGTGTATTTTCTTCCAAGGGTTTCCTGTTGTGGCAGAATTGCAGTTCGCAATTAACATTGAATGTATCTTGCACCAAAATATCGTTTCCAAAATCCGTGGCGGTTGTAGCGTCGGTAGTCAGGAAGTCAGCGGTACCCGACGTTCACAAGAATGCAGTGACTGCATACGCCAGTTCTCAAATGAGCAGATATGGGAATTGGTTTTATTGGTACAAAACGGCATCCAAAGCGCACATTCGCACAGGTTGGGTGACGCAGAAGAGAACAACGGAGGAAGGCAACAACGAGCGTGTATTGAAAGCGAAATGACAGGCATAAGTCAAGTACGGTGGAGAAATGGCTCAGGGTCACACAAAGGGATGTACAACCGGACTGCTGTTTCCTATCCGAAGCTCGTGATGACTCATCTGGGGTTCTTGTAATATGGAGAGAGATACATACATTATGTCGTACGATAAACACGTCTGGTTCCAATCACGTTACACAGTCCGTTTTTAATTCTGGCGGTTTTTTCTACCAGGATGTTTACTTAGGATCGAGAGTGCAAAGTTGACATGCATTGATACGTTTGATGTGGGCTATTTAGAGATTACGCTAACGAAGCTATTGACTTTCATTACCACATGAGCAAATCTTTTAAGCCTTTATTTTCAACGACTTCAAAATCGAGGTCTTGCACGTCAATCAAATCCAAAACCCTGAAAATGAAACCTATTCAGCTTGCAAAATCATCTGAAAGGCACACTACGGAGACTGGGCGAGGAGACGTTTGAATGTGCTAAATGTTCCTGGATCACATGGGCAGTTTCATAACCATAAATTAGGACTTCTCTTACAGTCGCATTTTGCACGCAGATCCCTAGCTTAAACGAATGTTGCTTCTGAAAACGTGGAAGACGCATGTTCGTGAATGTTGCTGGAGCCTTCACAATGTCGAAATTGTTTTTTTTTAGTCAGGGTACAGGCACAGTTTTTGCAGCTGCTCTGGTAGGTAAGTTTTACTTCCTGATTTCCCAAAGAGGCACAGAGGAACTCGCACTCTTGAAGCAATGGTGAGAAGTTCGATGGTGAAAAAGCATACCAGAACCAGGAATCACATCCGAAATTCCATTTAGATGGCGTACACTGGTGTTTGTCACATAACAGGTTTGTAGCCACCCAGGATGTAATTGTTTGAATTTCTCGCAAGCTCATAAAAATAAACTAGTTATCCGCAAATATGATAGACATTAAGACAAAAATCGACACGTTCCTGAGGCTACTGATTCTAATTTGTTTGAAACGACCCTCCCGGCCGAATTGTTCATGGACCCCCGACTTCCAATTTTGACACGCGATCACGTTTACCCAGCTAGTGCGGTTTTGGCCGACGCGTTAAATATTGTTTAGTCACACAGCATACTCATCTGTCTGTTCTATTTAATTCCTCACTCTCATAATCAGATTGCTTTTAGCAATATAAGTTTAATCGCTGTCAAACTCAGCAGCTATCGTGAGTGCGCTGTTCCTTACAATAAGCCGGGGTACCTGAAAGCGCGAAAATCTTTACTTCAATTATTTTGCTATTTTATTTTGGGTAATTGAGACACTCTTCTGTTTTACCGGGTAGGTTTTGTCTGTGACGTTCGTCACCTTGACCGCTGGCAAACTCTTTATTACTTGATACCGCAGTCAGCGTCGGCCAAGTTTTCCTAAGACTTACCAGTCAATACGTTCACTGTCTTAATCATCTCTTCTCCTGCTAACACCCCAAAATTTTGGTTTATTTTGTTACAGCCGGTCTCTTCTCCCAGGATCACCGCGCTGTGGCTCCCTCACCATCATACGCTTGTTTAGAGCACGCGGTTAGAAGCTGACATCGTTGAGCGGTAACAGCGATTTAAATGGGTAGTCATGCGATGTTTTGAACATTCCGAGGCTAGTGGGGCTCTGTTGCCAGAAGCTCTAGCTGTCATTGTGGTAAACTCAGCTTCTTGCGGAGGCAAAGCACAGTGATGGTGTTTCGCTAAATTTGTGGCTTCAAAACCTTCCTGCAAAACTACGTGGCATTCCCATCGTAATTGACTTCATCACCGCAGGCTATTCTGGTGACATAGACGACAGTATCATAAAGACTTAGGATACCGGTAAGTCTGAGTTCGTCGTTCACAGTTCCCTGCTCGTTCAACCTAATACGTCCAAAATTGCAGAGTGCATGGCAGCTGTGTCCGCGGCTTAATATGTTCTACAAACTCTGTGATCGAGCAGTCGTTCTAGATCACCATTGCCCTCCTTTCCCATCAAAGCTATTCACGCCCCCACCATTGGATGTCACTCGCAATCTTAGCTGATGCCAAGAATGATATGGCTCCCCTGGACGAGATTGCCATTTCCCCATTAATTATCCTTTGACGGAGAAGAAAGTTAAAAGGGCAGCTTTGGAGTTAACTGTATCCTTAGCCGCCTCCTCAAACTTTATGACACCAAATCCGGAGATTGGCATCTGGTCGACACGGGTGTGGATGTCAGCTTTCTCCCTCCCGATGCTACTGAGAGGAACATCACGCCCGTGGCTTGCCTAAGTGCATCATGGGGCACTTCACTAGAAGCATACAGACAATGATCACTCACGCTTATGTCTGCCATCAGTCACATCTTTAATCATGACGTCCGTATGCCCACCATATTCATCAACATCTCACAGCATTTTGGCCTGCTCGTCAACCCACCCCAACACCGACTGGTTGGTGTTGCCGCTGTGAACTGGGCTGTTGCTGAAAAGTTGCCAGTACGTTTCATTCACCCAACGTGAATTGCCTTAATGGACCACCAGTTATTAACTAGCAAATTTTTCACTGTTTCCCGCCTAGTGTACAAAAGAGTAGTCTTCACCTGTGCTCTGATGCACGATGTTGTAGCCAACTGATCCCGTCTTTGTAGGAACCCACACCCTTACGCCCCATGAAATTTGAAAAGCTGAAGCAGAGCTTGAGCACCAGTCCAGCACCAGTTCAGGAGCCCTGGGTCTTTCCCGTTGAGCTAGACGCCGAAAAATCCGGAGACTTCCGATAATGTGGGGATTACAGGGCTTTGAATGCATCCACCATATCAGACGATATTTGGTCTCGCATGTTCAAGACCATATGGGCAGCTTGCGGGACACTCGTTTGCCTCTAAGCAGACCCACGCTGCGAGAAGAGACCCGAGAAAGACTACTTTCGTCATGCCGTTTGATCATTTCGGGTCTCTCCGGACGCCATTTAGTTTAGGAAATATTGCTCAGCACTTTCAACTAAGTTACCCAACGGTCTCACTTTGGGCGCTCGTACGTCAACGATATTCCAGAGGCCAGCCGCTTTGGGATCAAACATTAGCCTCACCTTTGCCGTCTTTTCAGGTGGTTGGCGGGGCACGTCGTCACGACAAAAGCAAACAAGGGTCTATTGCCCGAGGTTCCGTTGGTTTCCCATGTCACCTCATCAATCTTCATGGCGTTCGGCCGCAGGCTCATGAGTTGCGTGCAGTTGGAATCTTTATGATCCGACCACAGTTGCAACCAGCCGACATATCGTGTCTTAATAAACTTTCACTGCCAGATTTCACAGAGGGACACTGACTTACCTCAGCAAACTACTCCGTTTTCATACAAACAATTGCTTTGAAGTACTGCCTCACTTGGTGGCCGTACTCATAGTGGCCAAAGATACGTAGGCCTCTATTGTCTCGCTCGGCTAACTCTGTTGAGAAGAACCACTTAGCCTTGCTGTTGACGTCACCGGGCAGACGAGCTGGCTTTACAGCACTCCACGGACAAAGTTGGTGACAAGTGACGGGTACCAACCCATTTCCGCCGAACTGAACCTTAGCACATTCGGTCATTATTGCTTAAAGCTGCTCGGGGTTTCGTCGTACTCGGTACGAACACAAACGCCACGAGTTTGTGATCTTCCTTGATCAGAAATTTCTCATCTTGTCCTTACAGTACGGTTAGAAAAGATATTCGGCCCTAGAATTACGCCATCTTGATTCCGTCGCTCAATTCCCAAATGATATTTAGCACGTTTATGGCAAGAATAGCGTTGTGGCGGATGACCTATCAAGGTTGTGTTTGATGACCATCCTGAAACCAGAGATCAAGGTTGGCACTTCCACCATCACGCGAACAAATGGGCATCTAGCTCCACCTCTTGTGCCAAAACAAAATTACATGCCTCGTTGTCTTACCATTGCCAACTTCTGCGGAGCCGGCCCCGGATAACGTTTCGTCATGCTATCTTAGATCGGTTTCTCCAGTGTCATGTCGCAGCCTTGTCTTCAGCAAGCCGTATGAAATGGCCATGTTCGGCATTTATACGCCTGCAAGGTTCGTCTCCAATAGATATATCTGGGCAGGCCCGCAAGATTATTGGGTTATTGGTAAGCACCTGCCTGGACTGCAAGCAAGCAAAAGGCAGCGTTTGGTAATTCGCCTTCCAGATCTCAACGTAAGCCCCTCTCACGTCTACGCTGGCATTGTGAGTCCTCTGCCAACAGTTTCTGGCACCAGTTGACATGTAAACCCACTGGGCCAAAGTTAGCGCTGAAACCCTCATGGAGGTATTCACCGAAAAATCTGTCACCACTCGCCGTTTTTCGGCTACCCTTACCACAGTGCGGGATGCAATCCAAGGGCAACTGCTTCCTTGTAGCGTATAGTGAACATTTTTGACCACCAGTAAATCATATGCCTGTAGTATGTACGCCATAGATATAACCGTCTAGGAGTGCGTAACGCTTTATAGTCCGTTTTTGTTGCACATAGCAAAATACTTCGAGGTACTTCTCATTGCGTTTACGCTTCGGAAGACAAAAAACTTTGGCTTTACACCCAAGTCAGTATACACATTTTTAGGCCCAAGGTGTATGTCATTTTTGCCAGTTTATGAGAAGTTTGCTTGAAACCTAAATACCAATATGACGTTTGGAGTGGTCCTGTGCTTCAGGATGCAACTTTCATCTTCCCAATACAGTCTTGCCTCGGGAAATTCCATCCGCTTACAGAAGATAAAAGCGCATGCAGCGTGTAAGCGGTAAGAGGAGCAACGCTGATAGAAAGATCGTGGAATAGATATGCAATGAAAAAGTTATTACCCAGTTCAGTGTGTCTACCGGTTCTACAGCTGATCAGATATTGAGCAATACATATGAAACATATTATTATATGCTCGAGGCTGTTGTATACTCCTTTTTGTTAATTCTCGTTGTTTCTGTTCATAATTCCTGTTCCGCACGGGCCGCTGGTACCAGCAGAGTTCGCATATATGTTTGTGGCCGATCAGCGACTTCAAGCACTAACTGGCGCCACACATCATACTATCTCAGGCCAGAAGGCGATCTATGTCTTATACATTTTTCGGGCTTATCGCGGCAGATCATTCACGTTGATGTGCATTCTACATATTAATGCAATATATTCTGATCGATATCTTACGCCGCATCACTCAACTTCGTGCCTCAATCGGTTCTTGAGCTGGAAGCCGGTATTTTGGATGCCCCAAGGAAGGCATTTAACTGGCTACATTTCCATTTTACTTGTTGAACAACACATCTTGAAGCCATTACGTCTTCATCTGGCCGCTGGAGAGAAACGAGGCTTGACAGACTTCGCGATATTGTAGAACCAGTGGGTCAGAAAATACCTGGTAGCGCAGACCACCAAAAGGCCAATAGTACATCTTGCCTGTGGCATTACGAGTGCAGAACTACATGCTCTTGTAAAAAACAGACGATTTCGTGCGAAAGGTATCAAACCTGAAATGGACAGAATAGGAAGATTTACTTGACCTCAGCGCAGTTAATACACTAAGGGCAATTGCTGTCGTTGTGGCAGCAACCAGCATCTGGTAAAATGCGACGAATTTTCTGATGTCGGCTCTGACTGTAATAAGGGCAGTTAATCGGGCCCTTTCCACAGTGTGTCATACTCGTCCGGTGTCCAAAGCTGATTACTCAGAAGAAGCTAACAATTAAAGTGAATACAGAAGGTACCAGGTTATTTCAGCTGCGTCCGGTTGAAAACTCAACATACGTTCACTGATGTAAAACTATGTTCTCCAGACCTTCGCCTTGTTTTTTCAATGCCGTTATACAGTTGAACATTCAGTTATGGCACTTGCCCCCGTCCTAATAATCACCATCAGGCTTGACAACGTTTACAAGCAAATATTTTCTTCTGCACCAATTAACCTTTCCCTACAGATACTTAAAAGTTTATTCTTAGTGCTCATTTTCTTCCTTAACGCTGGTGGCCAAAGAAGCGCAGCAGTTGGGTCTGCGGTAAGAACAGCAAACCTTTATTTTAAGCAGACACCTTGAGTACCCTGATCTAAAAGCTGAAATAATTCGCTGAGAAATTTCATTTTTGTGCCTCGAGAATTCTATCAAACACTGATTACAACGATTGTGCAGATGAAATATTTTTTACCCTTTTTAGGCTGGTGAAAATTGGCAGGCCTACTCAACTGGATGTCCTTTCGTCTTGTTTACTGTCCATTCTGCGCGATTAAATTTGTTCAGTCGTTGCAAAGCTGCACGAACATATGCTACCACAATCAATTTGGTGGTATGGATGATGTCCGTCCTACGGCTGTTAATTAGTGTACGTTGCCGGTAAATAAAATTAAGTGACTGACCTCTATTTGCAAAGAACGAAGAAAATAGAGATTTACGGTAGGTTTGGATGCTTCCTTCCCTGACAAAGAACGATGATTCCTAGAATTCGAGAAAATATAAAAAGCAATGTTTCGGCAGGAAGGCTACGCGAATATTTCAATACGTCATCGTCACATCTGACTTGGACTCCGCTGTTTTGCAAACTGCGTGATGAACTTGCCTTCTTAGACGGTTGCAATTTGTGCGGGGAAGGTTTTGTAGTTCCACAGAATGTAGTTCCAACCATAATTGACTTCATCCACAGTGGATCTCTCAGGATCTTTCTAACAAATTCGTGAGTATGTGAGTACCTTTGGCGGACAAAACAAAGTTGCACTCATAGCAGTTAAAACTAAATGTGTACCAGGAACCTGCATTTTAGAAGACACTAGTAAAGTGAATGCAGTGTGCTACACCCCGGAACATTGCAGCAACACTAACGTCTAATCAACTTCTTATACTTTCTCTTACGATTTTCTGATATTGAATGGCCGTTATGATTCTGTCAACCTGCTCAGCGCTGCAGCCCTCAGGAATGATATGATCATGATAACATGACCATTAAAGTATTGTTAAATCCCCTCATAAGCCCAACAACACTGGAGTTTTTTTTATTTTTTTAATTTCAAATTTGTATATGAATCCAAAATTTCCCGAGTTGACCCCGGTCAACGACGTTTTACTGAGCATCTTAATTTACAAGGTCGCAGTTCCACCTTTTTTGCAGGATACGCTTCACTGGGCACATTTTATACTTCCGCCCATCGCACCATAAATTCTTCATGGGTTTCGTACCGAATTTGGGCTTTCACACAACAGATCCTTGAAATTCCACCAGCCAAAAGTGCCAAGGCGAGCACAAAGGAATAATTCTGGCATATCATGTCAAAGAGCTAGTTTACGGATTCACGGACTGATACACGGAATTAGGGCTTTCGCAATAGCTTCCCGGGTCGGGTTTGTTCTTGCCTTTTAGCGCCCTTCGTTCACCTGAAAAGCGCATTCAAAAAAGTGTGTAGCACTGCTCTTTAAGTTTTCAGCTCGGGGAAATGGGCTTAGCATCACGAGGACTCACTTTAAGTGCTTAAAATGCTTCGAACTGAATACTCAACGCAGTGTAAAACGCCGTCGGAGGAAGGCCAATCCACGCACCAACTACCTAAAATGAAAAGAAATTTTTGCCTAAAAAGCTGTGCGCTCTGGGCTTGATAATCTTCTTACCTTGCCCCCCCCGTGTGTTAGTTGGGTCAACGGTGAAAAACCTGTAGCCATACCTTGTTCAGTCAGGATGTACGTGAGTAATACCTATTCTTGGAGTCAACAATACATGGGGGGAAAAGAATCGCCGGAGATGACAGTATGTTCCAGAAAGACAGTTTTAAAGTGGTGGTTCCCTTGAAGCCATTTTACAAGCCGAACCCAAAGCACTCGTACCTCTTGTACGAAATACTTCAATAATCGTCAAGCGACAGCGGTGGGATGATGAAGTCAGCGGTTAATCGGCACTGTGGATGCACTCACTCATGCCAATGTTATGGCTACTGAAAAGTGTGAAAATGATGCTGCGTTAAAAGCGGACCAATACGTCTACTCTACATTTAGCTGAGGGCTAAGATGGGGGCCATATAACAAACCATTTTATGAATGTTATCCTCGTGAAGCATGGTAACACGGCAGCCACATGGTTTGCCACAGTCCCACAGACAATTTTACACTTTGGACTGGGCGTAGGATCACACTGATAAGAAAGTCTCAGCGGAGGTGTGCTGGTTTGACTTCTGTGAAGCCCTTGACTAGGATAACGATTGTTTTCTTGTGGTTAAACGGTTGTCCTTCATGATGGAACTCGTCACCAACCATTGGGCAGATGACTTTTAAGGCGCTAGAACTTTCTATGTAGCATTGACATCTCCGCTTCAAAAAAATGGGTGTTATTAGCGGTTTGCCCCGGGGCCCTGTCTTGCATCTTCTACCATTCACTATGTAAGTAAACAACGTAGACCACTTTTCTTACCCATTTTGCTTCATCCGTACCGATGATGTCAAAGTTGTGATGACTACCCAGCCCAAAGAACCCCAAATATAGTAGCGCAGCGGACATATAACCTGACACGAATACGCGGTGCGCGTTATCCAAGAAGGATATTGTTCACTCACTGTACCTTCAACACCGCTCCAAAGCGCACATTCTGGAACGTGTTACCGAATCCAAGAAGTCATTCATTTGGTTCTACATAACCTCAAGTTCAGCAGTTGATGTGCTTCTGCAGCTAAGGGCTTGGAGGAGTAACCGACCAACTCCCGTTAACAGTGAAACTGGGGAAGACAGAGGTGTTTCGACGGATTTGCAAAGAATTTGTACGCTTTCCCAGGAAACCGTGTGATCTTTACTTACCGGAAATGTTGCCTGTTTGAAATGAGTTTGAAGGAGTTGATAAGAATGGCAAGTGCAGTTAATACGGATAAGAAGCAAGCGTTGTACCTCAGTTCCATGGAAGGGCTGAAGGGGGCTAACTGAATGCCTTTATATACCTTGAGGGTCTTGCGGACCCAAACCATCCGCCTGTTTTCTTTCCCGGGACTCGGCGCACAAACGCGCTCAATGTAATTCACCCACAGCAGGTAAAGCGGATGGTATAGCATGCTCTCTTGGGTACTTAGAATGAAGCGCCCAATGCGTAAATCCTTCCAGAAGAAAGAACTCGCAAAACTCCCTTAGCGGCCCATCGAAATGTGTGACAAAAAAGGACGGATCTCCCTTTCTGCTCTCATCGGCAGGCTTCAAAATTCGGGCGTATGGAATTAGAGATCTACACAAGTTTATCTAACACTGGGCTGAGAGCCGAAGCGTTCGAAGTTACGGTGGCACAACTCAAGGAGATTTGGCTATGGCCTGAGATATCCACCAGTATCTCTCATCCCCTGGGGTATATCTTTTATGGAACTGATTGAGAGGATAAGAGGTGCGATCTTTCCCTTTGTCCCTATCGGCCACACACAGGGATTGCGATTACTTCCAAAAAGAGTTGGTATGTTTCGACTTTATGACTTAGGCAACAGTTTGCATATGCAGTGTGCCGAACTCATCTGAGGAAGACAATGAACTTCTTAGCCAGGCTTCAGATCAACGGCATCAGATCTTCGGTAACCTTATTACTTCAAAATTGTCGTGGGTGATAAAGTGATTCCGGAGCAGGTGAATGCGTTGTGCTCATATGAACTTACTATACGGATGAACCCCCATTCTACACGTGCATGAACCAACCGATTAGGGAGTAGAAAAATCACCGAGCACTTTACATTTTGTGACCGCAATCAACCCAAGCGATGTTTAAAGCTGCACACCATACAGTCACCGGACAACAGAGCCCAAGGCCTCGTGCAGCTTCAGTTCAGCTCACAAAGCTTGCGAGCACGCCATAAATGTATCAGATCTATGAAGACCAAAACATGAAGACTCTGCAATCACAAAGAACAGTGATACGTTGTATCGGCCGCATTGATGGCCATTAGAAGTACCTGTGGAGGGGGGCAAGGCCAACTGCAACAGGGTGCAGAGGATGCACAGGGAGGCGCATCAGATGGGACTGACAAGATGAACCCTTCACAATCCCAAAGCCTACTTGAACAGTGTTCAGGCTATGTCGCATCCCGACGGGAGATCGTCTGTGCTTCCACACGATAAGCTGACCTTTCTCCGACAGTCTACTTCGGCAAGTTCATACTAAAGATTTAGAGTATGGTACGTTTGTGTCATTTATTCTAGTCACCGGACAAAAAGTTCTCAAGGGGTCAGAAGGTCCAGACGTTATTAGGTCCGTGGGGCCGGATGAAGTTCACCCAGTCATAAGTAGGCCATTTGGCTGCAGAATAACTCGAGCCATCACGCATAGAAGATTACACACCAGGGTGGACCTACCGGTAATTTTGTAAAACTTCCAGAGCGACGTGCAACATTGACCCTAGGTTATCCACCATCTACTCTTCAATGGTTAACAGCAACGGAAACAAAAATTATAATTTAATCTAACTGGAAATTCAGTCAGCCGTCATGACACTGACGGATGCACATATGGTGAAAGCTCTTGGACAATCATAAGCATTCGCCGTCAAATTCTGTTCTTCTGTCTTGTGCTTGGAACCGGCCTTCGAAACCACGGGAGTTAAGTTTTAATTGCCCGCAGTGTTCCAGCAAAAAACTGATGAGGTCAGAAAGGATACCATTCTAACATTCGTGAAGGATTTGTAGGTTATTCAAATACTGGTTTGATCATCTGGCTCTGTTACCGGTCCTGGAATTTCCTGATGTGCCCTGTGGACTCTGATTTCGCACGACAAACGACAATGTAGAGTGAGGGCGACACAAAGTTTCTACCCGGGTGACGCAACTGAAAACAAAAGAACATGAACGAGATAAATGGAAAAATAATGGGAGCAAAATGTGTTTAATTAAGTAATGAAAATGAACTGCACAAGGAACGGAAAACTAAGCAGGTTAAAAGGCACAATATAAAGAATAAATGAAATTCACACACATTTATTTCGGTGGAACATGTGTCCCTGTGTTGAAATTGTCTGCCATTGTCTAGGAGGAAATGTGCCGATAGAATCTTTTGCAAGGGCTTTGACGTCTTACACCTGTTTATGATTCTGTACCCGACGGTCGGAATCCATAAAAGTTGAACCAATCAGAGCACTCCAGTCCATTTTCCCATTTGCGTCCGTTGGTCTTCCGCCGACTACGGCTGTTAACACGATGCTTCTCTTTCCGTCTCAATGAGCGGTGTTGATTGTAAGTAAACATATTGCAAATCGCATTACGGTTTTTTATTTTCGCCAAACGTTTCCTCAGATACGTCAGTGTTTCTTCTGAGTTTTGGCATTAGGTATACGGAATTTTAGTTCTATAAAACCCAGAAAGTCAGGGGTCAGTTACCAAGACGTTAAAATGACCAATTAAAAGAAGTAAGCCTGTCTCATCATGGGTGAATTCAAATGCTTATTGAGGATGTCTACCGTAGGTGGAGAAATGGCCTGTCCAAGTCGAGAATTACAAAGGTATTTATTCGTTGTGAGAATGAACAGCCACAGTGGTCAATAAAAGTGTTGATGTGACAAAATTAGCGTGTGTCCTCGAAGCTGAATGTTAGAAGATAACTGGTGTATGACGAGGATGCAGTCCAAATGTCCAAACGCCCATGGAAAATGTCGCATCCCACGAACCAGCTTTGAGTCTCTCAGGTTGTCCCATCGTCCTGGTTTCAGACATGGACCCCACTGTAATATGCACGCTATTGTAGCACCGGTGGACAGTGATCCTCCGAAGGTAGGGGTTCTCGACAATTTCTGTGGGTGGGAAACAGAAAGATAGTTCATGGACAGAAGCTCAGTAAGCAAGGTTGTACATCACCAATACTTACATCTAAACCAACCAACACGACAGACACTGTATACTACACCACACCTGCACTATGTATTCAAGTTTCGGCCAAATAAACGCTCTAAGGATGGTATTGATGAAGGTCGTTTCGTATGCGCCCAAGGAGCGTTTGAGTTTGGTTTGAGTTTTTGGTTTGTAACTGCTGCGGTGAGTTCACAGCTAGCTTCGTCTACGTCATGTGTAGCCAAGTGACTACCAGGAGTGTGTGAGTGGCATGTGATACCACCAGTGACCTTTTTTTTACCGTTATTAAGCATGTGGTTTGCGTGAGCAGCTGTCCTGATCTGGGTGGCTCAGTGGTTAAGGCGCAAACTAAGTGACTGGAGTGTCCGTAGTTCCAACGCGGCATCTCGACTACTTCTAGGCTTGGGCAACCCGGAAGTATTTCAGCCCTCGTGCGTCCTTCGGGTGGCATGACACCGAACGGATGTTACAGCTAAACGATTTTTTCCTGACCTGAATGAGCCTGAAGAATGAGGATAATAGTAATCAAACCTGTAGGGCTGTCGTACATTTAGCATTTATAGTACATCGCAGATATTGAACCGGCTCTATCTCAACAGTACCAGTAAGCAGACATGTCATGCCGGTGGTGGCTACGGTCGACCATCACGCTGATGCACGTCGACTTTATCGGGAAGGCGGGTGGCGTTAACCTTGCTTAGCGGTCACTGCCACAGCAGTTCACTTAAATGGTTTGCCTCAGTACTTGATACCTCGAGTTATGGGATTTATAGGTTGCGACCACACAAAGCACACTTATCCGTGGTAGTGGATTCCAGTAAACCAGTTGGGTTTAAATCGTCACTAGAATAGCTGAGACACATAATTTCACTGGCTAGTCAATATCGGGGGGTATCCTCGAGGGCGTTGATAGCTTAGAGTGTTACCTGCCTAAACAGGCGATAACCCACCACGACAAATGTTCACCAATTGGTATTCATGTACGTGATATGTGATGTTAGCGTCTGGATAAAGGAATATGAAGGAGGCCCGGTTATGAGCTTTGGGGTAAATATTCTAGGAAATAATATGTTTACCTGTAAACCGTGTACCATGTGTACGTTGGTTCCATCTGCTACCGTTTCGACCATGAAGCGTAAGTAACTCATTCATCATGGGCGATTTCCTTTTCCCTATAACTTTTTGGCGTACCTAAGCATTGCTAATCCGATGTTCCCACCAGACCCGATCAGTGCTTTGGCGGCACCTCTGCGCTTAAAGGCCACGCTTCTGACCCACAGAACAGTCTGGATCGCATTCGTGTATGCTCTGCCCTTGACAGACAAACGGACGCCATGCTGGTGGCATAGGTGTCGGAGGTTGGCAAAGGCTTTCCTACGATCTTTCCTACGGATTCGAGAAATAATCTGGTCTCCAGCCAGTCCACTGGTTTCTGACGATTGGCAGGGTTAAAAGCAGCTCTCTGATCAAGAAAAACGACAAACGTGGGACGTTTGAAACAGTGGCACTGTTCAGGAACTTGTCTCAAGGTGAAGATTTGGTCAACATATCCTCGGCCATAACGAAAAGCAGCTGGATTCTCACGAACGTCTCTCCCGACAACCGATCAACCTGCGCAAAATACTTCCAGAGAGCACCTTAGATGAGCCCAATACAGGGCTGATACCACGATGGTTTTCGCATGACGTTCGTGTGCCCTTTTTGATGACTGAAGTGGCGGTTGAGGCGCTCCATTCCACTGGTATTCTGTTTTCGTCCCAAATCTTCCGTAATAGGGTAGTCAGATTATTAAACGAGGCTTCACCATCTTTGAAGAGTTCGCGACGCAGACCATCCGCGCTGGTTACCTCGTCGCGCTAGAGGAATGATATCTCACGCTTAATTTCTGGTGTGGACGACAGACTGGTGCCGATGTTCCATACATACCTGCTGGATTCTTCCAGAGATGATTGTTTTGAAGGAGATCAGCTGAACTGTTTTTTGAAGTATTCAGCCCATCGCTGAGGACGACGATTTTGTGAGTGAATTGTCGTTCCGTCTTTTCGCACATCGTTTCGCTGATTCTTGTCTTTTTTCGACATGGCGAGTTGGCTCAGTGGTTAGAGCGCGAGTTTACCGACCGGATGGTCCGTGTCTAGGCTTGGGCAACCTGGCAGTATCCCAGCAATCTCCCGGGCCTTCGCAACCCACCAGCATTCTGTCACACTTGAAGCTGTTTACGATCTCCACAACGCCACATGTGCTGATGACCCAAAATCTTGGTGTTCCTTGACTTCAAGGATTCGTTGGATTCTGTCGATCGGTCTGGACAAAGTATGACTTGGCTGAAGGATGTGAAAGAGATTACGAAGATTTTGAGTCTTGTTGTTGCAGTACGTCTTCCAGGATGGAGCCCCGTGACCCCCCCTATGCTTGTCTGGAGACATTGCAGTAAATGGCGGTTGATCGATGTCAGTGGCGTTCGTGCTGTCAGTTTCTTTCCAGATTGTCCAGTTGAACGTTTGGAGGTGTAGGCACCTCAGCACGCTTCAGATAGACGAGCTTCAAGTGCTTTCCCTCACCAAGTCTTTTCATCTGCTTTTTACGCTAAGGTTTTGAATAAAATTAAGTGAAGCATCAGTGTCAACACTGAGATTGCTGCCTCTGATGATGATGATAATTATTTAGTGTTTGAGGGATCTGAGTGGGTCATCATAGTCGCTGGTTGCTGGTATGGCTTTTCTGGGAGCAATAAGATCCGCTGTTCTCGACCGTTTGCACTGTCTAGTCACTCGAGTCAGATGGTTTGGACAGACTCTTGAAAGCTGAGAGCATAGGTTCTTTAACTCGCTTCTATTCAACTTCCGTCCGATCCTCGTCATCCGCATGATTGTGCGTTTTCAGTAGCTTTCTAGCCACTGAGCTACTGAAACTTGTCGAAGCTGATGTATAGAATCGCTCTGCTTTGGCACGCATAATACTAAGGGAAATTGAAGTGATAACCGGGCCCGTACAATGGCATGATTGGAGTCAAGTTACGTACCCGAGAAGGAACGACAATCTTTTATTGAGGGTCTTCATTGGTAACTGATAGCTACATGGTCCAATTGAATCCATGACCATTTCGCGGTTGGTGGCTTCCAAGTAACTGGCTGTGAGCGTTTGTCCTGGAAGTCCTTACTGGCCAGGAACAGGTTATTGTCGGCACAAAACTGAAGAAATCGCTTCTCATCCGTACGCTGAGCATCGACTCCAAATCTACCACCTAATTGTGCTTCTTCCGGGTATGTATCTGGGAGACTCGACCTAAAGCGACCATTTTGACGTAGTGGTCGGGCTTGAGTGATGCAATAATCCCACGGGCTACACTTGCTGGAACTTCGTTCCACAAGGTGCAACCATGCCAGGATAGCCAAAGGAGAGCAGTCAGACCAAGGGCAACGAAACCCTGTACTATGAGAAATCGTTCTACGAGGTGGTCTGGGGATAAAGTCGTACTGTCCTCTGCGATAGGAGTTTGAATGTAGTAAGTTGTTTCTCCCAGGCGACCGGCATGTCCATATTAATCGAATTAGTGATGCTGCCTTCCTTCGAGGAAGGAAAAGTTAGAAAAGGTCGGCCCTAAAAAATGCACACTCCGATCGCCCAACGGTTGACCGTGACCGCCGGCGCATTATTCAATACGGTCGAAATACCTCTAAAATCAAAGGGTCCGGTGCTGCTCTAAAGGCAACTGCTGTGCGCGGCCGCATCAGGAGTGAGACAGTAATGCCTTATTCTCTGGGCCCTCGGGTTAGGCCAACCTTCTGCAGCCGAGCAGGTCAGACTATTGAGTCATAGGCTAGGGGCAGGGTCCCCGAACAAAACCCTACATCCTCCCACTGCATTGTGGGTCAGGCTTTCGAGTCAAAAGTTCAAGGTGGGGTACCTCAAAAAAACCCCTTCCTCGGCTTGGGCAACCGGGAAGTATCATTTGCCCGCGCAGTTCGGTTTCCACCGATGTCCCTTCCCAACCCTCTCCCACCACACAAGCAAACGTCGCTGGGTCATTTGACTGTCAGCTATCCGATCGAAGGACCTTATGCTCATCGCTGCCTATTAACAATAAACAAAATAACACCTTTCTAAATCCACGAGATCCTTTCTATATAGGAGCTTTTAACGTCCGTACTCTATGTCAAATTGGCAAACAGACTATGCATGTTGAAACCTTATATTCCCTTAAAATTGATGTATTCTGTGTCTCCGAAACACGCATACAAGACCCAAGCGTAGTTATGCATCTCAGAACGCCAAGGACGAACTCAGGTCTTTCACATTTCTCCCTCCGTGTGTCCGGCGATCCCAAAGCGATGAATCGTGGAATATAAGGCGTGAGAGTTGCACTCAGCCCCAGAGCTGAACGCGCTTTGCTGGATTGTATCCCAGTCAACGGTTGTCTTTGCGCCATCCGGTTATCTAGCTCAATCAAGCTCAATGCCCCTCGACATAAAAAGCGGTGCCTGTTTGTAGTGTCAACTTATGCCCCAACGAACTGCAGTTCTGATGCGGAGAAGGATACTTTCTATCGAGAGTTATCCAAGCTCATTCGTTAAGCAGGAGGTACTGACAGTTTGATCCTTGCGGGCGATATAAATGCCCAAGTCGGTCGTCTGAGCTCCTTGGAATCACGTTTTGGCGGTCGATTCGGAGTCGATGCTCGTCGCACAGATAACGGAAAGCGACTCCTCCAATTGTGTGCTGATCATCAACTGTTTCTCGGCAGTACGAACTTTCAGCATAAACGTTCGCATCGCTTAACCTGGTGACCACCAACTGCAAATCAACGGTGGACCCAGTTGGATCACGTAGCCACCAGCCAACGGTGGAGAACTACAATAAAAGACTGCCGTTCGTTTTGGGGCACACAACTTGATTCCGATCGCGCCATGTTGTGTGCACGCCTGACAGTTCGTTTCCCCTCAGGCCCTCGCAAGTCAGCAAGAAGCGTACCAATTCCCCATCTTCGAAGAACTACCATAGCTCAACAGTATAGATCTGACCTAGCCAACAACTAGTGATCACGTGGATGAAGCATGGCAAAATGTGAAAAGTGCTATGCTAGCGGCGTTCAGTGCTGTCTGTCCGGCTTCTCCGATTCGACCACAAAACCATTAGATGTCTTCGAGATCGTTATACATAATTGCTGTCAGAAAATCCATACCAGCAGGCAACGAGCACGACGGCGCACGCAAATCCCTCAAGCGCCAAATAGTGAAGAGCCTAAGGAAAGACAGAGCTCTGGTGGACATCGAAAGCTCGGGAGATGGAGAAGGCTTTTGCTACGGGAAACATCCGTGCCTCTAATCAACTGATACGATCGACTGGCCCTAGGAAATCAGTGGTCAGTGGAGTGATAAGTGAAGAAGGCGGCTCAATAATCCACTCACAAGAACGTCGACTGGAAGGATGGACCGAACACTTTAAGGAATAGTTTAGCTGGCCTCCTGCAACATAGCCTGTGAAGATAGTGCATACGGGTGAATCGAAATTAAACCTTACTCGCCCGTCAGAAGGAGAAATAAAGTGCGAAATATCCGTACTGAAACCTGAGAAGGCACTAG
>SJOL01007915.1:0-72164 GCA_004794785.1 Opisthorchis felineus | reverse complement strand
GCGACGTGTTACAGACAATAGAAGAATACCGGCCGGTATTCGAGTGGAGCTGACTGTTCAGTGCTGCAGGCAGGACACCGGATGATATGGGAATGTATGGCGACCACATTCCCGTGAGAGTTGACATCACATGGTCATGCGTTTTTAAGAAAGACTAGAAGGCGGATCGATAGGCTTGTTAGACTTTTGGCTTCGGGACTCTGAGTTGTCTGCCACCTGGACATCTCCGAAAATCATAAAGAAAAATTAACTTGACGAGCACATGGTCATAATCCAAAAAAGTGATCCAAAAACGATGGCCATTGATCTGTTTACGGCTCAGGTATTCAGTGGACCGTTGTGTTTGATATTCGTTATCTCTTTTCGCACAACCACGCGGAGGGTGGAATCGAGCCAGGGGAGGTCAAACAATGACTTGGCAGGGAAGTATGAAAGCCGATACCAGCAAACCAGCTGCGCTGGTCCTTGCCGTCTCCCTACATGGGGATCCCGAGACAGGCCACCTCAATGATAAGAGTCATTTTCAGACATGGCCCAGTCGTGCTCTCAATGGCTCTCGTACATCCAAGCTATTGCATTCAATGCATAGCTCCCTTTCCAATCCACCCATTTAAAAGTCCACTGACAGACTTGTATTTGCGCATCAATTATATTATCTCCCACCTTCGATGCGCAGCTACCTACCCCACCTCCCCAAATCATCGGTGGACAAAACTGTGGCAAATACAGCTACTGTACGACTAAGTACGCGGTTCTTACAGTTGATAATGATGATTATGATGATGTGTCTGGGAGAAATAGACGGTCCCAGTCGTTTGGGACTAGTTCGCAGGGTTTCAGGCTTGACAACTGGTATAACAAAGCTTTAGGCGCGACTGATTCTCCATTGTCTTAAGGCGGTACGTGAAGCCATTAGCTATTAACCTTAAGGGACATTTCAACCGGACAGGCTGTGTCAATACCAGATCTGTACTCCGTCAAGTGTTAGCGCAGAATCCACATGCTTGTTCCTTAACTTCACGGATGCGCTGTATTCTGTCGGTCGATCAGTGCTTATAACCATCGTTGGTCGAGAGAGGATGCCCCGGAACTTAGTGAACGTATTCCGGACTTTATATCTGCACACCTTCGTGCTTGTGGGAGTATATGAGAATCTCTCTGAAAGCTTCTTTACGAGAAGTCGTTCCGCATAACGTCGCCCACTTCCCACTTTTGTTGAACTTCTTCATCAGTGAAATAATGTTGCGGGGCGCCCGAGGGTCTTCAAAGCCTCGGTGTTCAGGCAGTTGTTGGTATAAATCTCGTCGATCTGGAGTACGCAGATGATATTCTCCTGATCTTTGAAAAACTATGACTAGGGGACTGGCAGATGGATTGACCGCTGTACATCGTTCGATGGGTGGGGAGGGGTGTGTGTTGGCGCCGGTAAACGAAGAGCTGCAGGACAGATGGTACTTCCCGGTCGCCCAAGCCGAAGAAGGGGGCATGGTTGAGGTACCTCACCTTGAGCCTTTACTCAAAAGTCCGACCCACAAGGCAGTGGGAGGATGTAAGGTTTTATTCAGAGACCCTGCTCCAAGCCTCTCACTCAAAATTCTGAACCGCGAGGCAACGGTTGTTAGGGTTTTTTTGGGGGACACATCCCACAGCCAGTGGCTCAGTCTGGCCCACCTGGCTGTAGGGGGCTGGCCTGGCCCGAGGATACAGGGAGTAATGCATAACTGTATGACTCCTAAGGCAACTGCGCACAGCAGGTGCCTTCTGAGCAGCACCGGACTGTTTGATTTTAAAAGTATTTCGACCGTATTGACGGTGTTTGATCATCGGTGTCTCCGAAGTATTGCTCGGGTCTAATGGGAACATCGTATTAGTAATGCTGAGGTCCTAGGTAGAAGGAACTCTCCCGTGATCGAATTACTCACGCTGGTTAGGACATGTACTCCGCATGCCAGAAGTGCTGTCTGCCTCGCAGACCTGTTTTCGCCCAGGCCTTTGCTGGGTGGAAGCGACCGAGAGGTGGACAGTGTATGTCCTGGCAATGAAATGTAAACACACTAACCAGTAAACTGAGTCGGGTCGACTGTTGCCACCTCCCTGATTGGTGACCCTGGGACTCAGCTCACCAACGGTTAATGGCCCTGACAATATTAGCCCAATCACGCAGTCAGTGGCAATTGTGCATCCAAGCTATCGCCTTCGATTCCTGGATATCCTGTTTCCTAACTAACTAGACATGCCATCGCCTCCAATGCTTGACCGTATGTCCCACACTCTCCCACTTTCCGGTGATCAAAACTGTAGCAGCTGGATCGAATGTGCCTATGACGCATGGTTTTTAACTGATAAATTGATTGATGCAACGGATGCCCGCGACTCAGTTGAGTCGCGCCTACTCTAGGTCGGGCATCGGCAGTCACCAAAAATCTGGTGGTCCTCAAACTGGAGTTCCCTAGGGTGATGTGTAAGGGCGAAGTCCACGGAATTAGGGGGGCAGATGATGTTGCCCTCATGTAGGTGATCGGTCTTCGCCGGTCGGAGTTTATCCGGAGCAAGACGTGTTGGTCGCGTCTGCACTAGTGAACTGTTGATGAGGATAAAGTAGCATTTTTTCAGACTGTATGAAACTTTTTGTTACCCAGCTATAAACCATGCACCAGGGGTTCGTTGGCTTCAGCTGCGAAGTTTCCTTCACCGAGAAACAGGAGGATGAAAGCAACTCGGAAACGGTGGGCCAATAGGTCCCTTAGTGCTACATAATCATCATCCTCGTTGTTAGCAGCAGCAGACAAGAACACTGACGCCTCACTACCATGTTAACTTGGCTATGTTGCGCAATATAGGTAGCTCGGGTGCGCTGCTTGGTTGTTGTCTGTTCACCGAGCATGGCAGTTGCATTGTAAACGTTTCGTCACCAATCGAGGTGACATTGTCAGCGCGGGATTGAGATGGTAAATTCCTGCTTGTTTGCCTGCGCTTATGTGGTTTCCACGCATCATCTGATAGCTCTAAAGCGATTGGTTAGTCCCGAAGTGGTCTTCGCGTAATTTGATTGGTCACCCGGGGATCTGAGTTGCGTCGTGGTCTCACTCTCTTATCTGGTTGGCTCGTTCAACGCATTCAATTTGACAGTTCTGTTCCTCTGCTGTGATTGGGCCGTCTCCTTCTTGTTTTGTGATCCTAATTTGTCTCACCTGATTGCTTGATTCAGTAGCCTTCTATTTTTAGTAGTTTTCTTTCTCTGGTCCCATTGGTCCGTTTGTTGTTTGGTTTCCCATGTGGTTCGGAGTCCCGTGACTGTGTGGTTGTCTTGCTCGTATCGGCTGATAGACTGAGTAGCTGTCGGTGTGTTTATTGATCGATTTCTCTGTAGGATGCCACGCATCGGCAAACGCTTGTTCTCTCTTTGTTCTTGCGTAAGCAAGTTTTTGAGCATTGTCCCAATTGATCTGATGTCCTTCTCTGTCATCGTGGATTGAAAGAAGTGATATTGGGTCATATCTTCTGCTGACAAGCTTGTGTTCGTGTATTCTGTTGACAAGTTTTCTTCCAGTCTGCCTAACATAGTGTTTGTCGCAGCCGTTACACTGAAGTTTGTAGTTCACGTTCGTCTTCTTCATTGCATCCAACCTTCCCTTTGGTTTCGAGAAGGCTCTTCGCAACGTGTTTACAGGCTTGAAGGCGACTATTGCCGTGAATGTCTTGCACTAATCTCCGCTACGTTTTTGATTTACGCCATCGTGATCCTTCTATGTTCTGGCTGTGTTGGCAAATCATCTTGTTGTTGGAGTTCGTAAGCATCTCCATATGAGGTTCCTCGTGTTACAGTGCGTCTCGATCCGGTTGAATAAGGTTCTAACACAGCTTCGTTTGTGACAGTTCCGATGGTTCCTGTAGTAGTTCAGAATCTGGTCTTTGTGCGTTTCTCTCCTGTTTACTTCAGTTTGCGGTTGGCCCTCTGTTGTCCTTGTGACGAGCACATGTAGGAACGCCAATTTGTTGTTCTCCTCCGTTTCCAATGTGAAGTGGATGTCGGGAAACACGTTGTTCAGCAGTTGATTCGCTTGTGACAGTTCATTCTTCTTTACAATGGCAAATGTGTCGTCCACATATCGTACCCATATTTTCGGTTTGGTGTCTGGTAGCAGTCTGCCTCAGTTTCCGCATTGTAATTTTCGCGATGAATCCAGAGATTAGTGATCCCATTGGCGCTCCTTTGAGTTGTTCGTTGAACTGAAATTGGTTGTCAAGCACAGATGTAGTAGTTCGCATATTTCTTCTCTCCCAAGCGTTCCATTGATGGTTCCGCAGTTGTCCAGGAGTCGAGCAACCGTCATCCGCGCTGCATTTGAATCAACCGATGTGAACAGTGAGGTGACGTTGAGGGATACTATTATTTAGTCTTCCTCGATTTTTACGGTTTTTGGTATCTCCGGAAATTAACCTGAATTGTTGATTGAATATTGAGACCCGTTGGTGAGATGCTTCAGTCGTTTTGTAATGTGTCGGGCGAATGTAAATGAAGTCCACCTACGCACCCAGTCTGCCAGTTTCAGTTATTCTGCCGACGTGTTACATGTTAACTCATGTAAATTATCACGACGCAATCAGCCGATCTCTAGTGCAGGGTGCACTTATTTCCTCCGATCATATAAGTAGTCTCATGCAGCATGTAGTTAATATAACTGTTCTAAATCCAGCAATCGACGCTGGTCATTTAGAATCCTCCGTGCTAACATATTTCCTTATCCCTTCCTTCATATTAGCCCTGCTTCCGTCAATCCGGTCTTTTCTTTGTGACGATTTGGGTTCCCTCCCGTTACCGCCGACCGTCGACCACAAACGCCGAATTCTGCTAGAGCGAATCGATGTGGTTACCCTTGGACCCACCCCAGCCCCTCCCGAGAACACACCACCAATTCCTTCCATCCAACGCAGGCCTCTTAGTAATGTGGTTAGGCTATTCTCTTCATCCAGAAAACGCTACTCGCTCCCTGCATCTATCAGATAGTAAGTACTTGCATTCCATTTTCCATCTTAAAATAACTTCCAAAGTTGATTGTTCTAATACTTTATACTTCGTGTCGTTACGGGGTTCGCCACGGATACAACCCTTAAAGTGAAGCAAATCGAGGATTTTCACTCAGAATTTTCATGGTCATGATTGACAACAATACTAGTGTAGAACGTGGGTGACTCACTACCGTACAACCATGTCAATATATTTGAATAAAGCCATTTACTGAAAAGAAGGAAGATGGAACAGAGAGGGAGACCTAAAGCCAGCCTACCACGAATACACAAGGTACCTACAACTCTATACTCTTTCCTGGTTTTTTATGATCTTAATGCTATGAACCTAGTTGTCACATCCCACTCAGGATCATCTCCTCAAGCCCCTCTTTTCTGGCGAGCCATTTTTTGACAAAATGGCCTTTTTATATCCTTTGGGTGAAAAGGGCGGAGGAGCTTGCCCATACACAAACACAACGAATCCGAAGCAGTGGTCTTGCGACAGATCATCCCAACACATGGTGAATGGTGACGCTTTGGCCAAATTCTCAAAAGAATGCTAGCTAGTTGTATGCCCTAACTCTTCATGTTCCCCGCAGCTTGAAAGCGGATTGCATGGAGGCTTTGCTCCCCCCTGGAGAATTACATCAAGCCGCACAGAATGAATAGGATGAAATTCTTGTGACTCCCAGTTCGCCTGGCCATAGGCGATGCGTAATTAGGTCACTGACGGTGATCACGGGCGTCTGTGCTTTTGGTTTGAGTGTTTGCAGGTGCACTGGCTTGGTGGTTGATGCCTTTCGCCGTTATCCAGGGAAGTACCGTCGGGTAAACCTTTTGGAAGGTTTTGTGGTTTTGCCACACCAAGCCCCCCGGTTTATCTCTTAGTTGTTCATCAGTACCCCTACTTTATGAAGGTATCGTTGTTTGCTGTATTGGATGCCGTTTTGTTCAGTACTGTTTTCACGCTTATTCGATGTTTTTCTACAGATAATCTGGCTTAGCAATTTAGACATTCCGAATCGTAACTATTAGAAGTAGTGGCCTGTGATCACCGTTGTACACACCAAACTGACTAGTGCCTAACCATGTGTGGTTTTTCATGGTGCATCAATGCTGTAACCACGTCCATATCCAGAGTGTGCAGTGATAACGTTACATGTTCCAAGTTACCGTACTTTTTTCCGTTCAAACCAAGCATCTTTTCAAACTGCTTCACTGGCTGGAGTGACTGTTGTGATTGGACCAACTGAATCTACAGTCGGTAGGACGGTTGGCCCATTCACAGCACACAGATGTGAATTTGATGACATTTGTTCACATAACAGTTCATGAATATAATCTGTAATTTGTTTAATCGTCCGTGATCAATGGTCCACATGCATGATACCAGCACGGAAGTACTTTCGACCTTGTGCAGTTCTTTCTATCGGTAGCAATATTCGTGCTTATTCGACGGACTGAATATGGTGTGTAGAATTCCGATCACTGATCCGCGCGGTTCGTGTGCATTGGCCTATTTGTGCGTGACCCCAGTTACACTGCCGCAAATGATTTTGAGCGTGAGAGTTTCTGAAACTCATTCGTTTTGTAACCGAGACTCACCATCCAATCTGGCATCATTTTTTAACTGCACTGTGTTTCTGTCAATAGATAAGCAATCTTTATTCGGACGACAATTAACACCGAGTACCTAATATACTATAGTAAGCCTGTTTTCGGACGAACTATGCCAGTAAGACATTACACAAGGTCTTCGTTACTCATCAGAGCAATCTTCTCATTGTGTTGCAACTCCGAACGCTGCTGTTTTCATATTACCCTACTTTAGCGCCTCTCCTTTGATTCGTGTGCTACTGTTGATTAGCCTGTTCCGTTGGTGTCGCATGTGGAAATAGGACTCTTTCCTCAGTCATGTTTCAGTTGGACTCTTTCACGCGTTATCACTAACATGAGCAGGTTAGCAAGGTACCTTCGCTCGTTGACTTATGTAACTTATAGCCCCTCGACATCGATAATTCAGTAGTTTTATTTTGAATATTATAGCAACTGTTGAGATCAATCCAGGCTAT
This sequence comes from Opisthorchis felineus, assembly GCA_004794785.1. Lineage (NCBI taxonomy): Eukaryota > Metazoa > Platyhelminthes > Trematoda > Opisthorchiida > Opisthorchiidae > Opisthorchis > Opisthorchis felineus. Next base: position 65,082 of record SJOL01007915.1, on the reverse strand, counting down.
CCGGCCACCTCGGTCTTTTGGGTTCACCAAACTTTCCGGTCTTCTCGGACATTTAGTTTTGCCTGGCTTCGGATCTTGCGTCCAGTTGGATTGGGTTTTCCACCGGAAGAAATCCGTCCCTAGACTCCAGCAATCCACAATCGCATCAGAGATCCAATGCTTGTAGGAGGTTGGCTGTTTCGTACCGCAGGTAGAGATAATAGCGTCACATACAGTTTTGGCTGTTTTGTTCCCCTGATAGCTACTATCCGAGATCGGATCAGTGGAGAGGTAGGTTCTTGTACTTCTCTTGACAGAACACACTACTCATAAAATTGCTGAAAGCTCTTCGGCAATCCTGTACCAGTTTCACCTTTCCTGGAACTCATCAGGTAGGTACAGTCGCCTAGTTTCCGTCAGCCTTATGCTCTGCTGAAACACCAAATTGTTCTGATACATTCATTTTATTTCGGAGCTTCTCAACAGTCAAGCAAGATATGCGTGTTCCGATCAGACCTGAAACACGCCATGGAAAACAGCAACGCTGGAGTGGGTCATCTAAGTTCACTCAGGTATTCCAGAAGTATCGACAGTTGGTGATCGATCCTGGTCACCGGTAACCGGAATAACCACGGCAAGACAGTAGGACGATCGTTTAACCGAGATTGATGTGGCTACAAAGCTAAGGAAGTTTTACCAATCACAGTTTCCCCCACCCCAGAGAATTTTCTGACTGATGGCTTCATTCATGCTGCTGTTGCACTTTGACCTAATTCAACTACAGTGATGCAGATGAGATGGCTCAGTGGCTAAGCGGCGAACTTACTGACCCGTGGTTCGAACCCGACCGCTACACCTCGACCACTTCTGTCTAGGCTTGGGCAACCTGGCAGTATTTTGGCCCCTATGCTTCCTTTGGCTGGAATGACAGCTAGGCACTAGCCGAACCATTTTTTACCACAGTGATGTGCTACACTTTTGGACACCCTCTTCATTACTTGTATTATTGTCTATTGGGATAGTTCTGAAGGCACTTCAACACATTTTCCGTCTGGTTTCACTATCACTATGTGTTACTCTTATTGCTTACCTGGTACACGTTGATTCACAAACTCATGATTTTAGTGCAGTGACTCATACACTTTTATCGTCCGCCCTTGTACCCGGGCGGTGTTTCTGGGCACACCACCTATGTTCTTTCGGATGGTGATACAATCGCGTTTCTGCTCTGGACTACGGTTGATCCAACCACAGTTACTTAAATTGGCATCCTGGATGAGGCGACGGTTGTAAACTTTCTGTCTTCCTGGACGGCACCCATGTGGTTTGGACGATGAATGCATATAGTAGCAATCACGGGTCTTAGTTCACGCTCTAATTGACCGAAGGTAGTATATTGCTGACTCATTTCTCTCTGTTCAGGCTTCTTCCTCTGTGCCCATTTCGACTGAGTGTTCTGTTGATGTGTGCGAGTCTATCTGGGTGACACTATGTGCCTGGTAATTGTATCCGGTTTACATCCCATTTCGTGTAGCTCGTTCTTTGCTTTAGCTACAGACAGAGCTGCCCTCCTCTTTCCTAAACAATGCGACTGGCGTGTGGTTGTCCATATAAATCTCAGGTGTGCCTACTAAAAGCCGATTTTCAGTACATCAAGTCGCTTGAAGGGTTTGCCTCGTAGGGGTTGGTTCTGAAATTTGTGTGACCATTCAGATGCCTAGTGATGTTTTTTATGGACGAGTTAGCTCATTGGTTAAGGCGCGAACTTACTAATCGGACGGTCTGGAGTTCGAACCCAACATCGTCATCCCGGCTGCTTTTGTCTAGGTTTGGGCAACCCAGCCCTCCCTTGGATGGCACGGCACCAAAAGGGTGTTACAGCTGAACGTTTATTATTAATTGCCATTTTACACCCTGCCTAATTATCCATTACAAAAATCTAGTGAACTTCACGAGTCTGGCTTATTGATTGTAATACCGACTGAATTGCTATGACCGGCGCAATATATCCAACCCAATGTTCGGAACCCGGGTTGACCCATAGGTGATCATTTATGACCTGGCTGATTGGCATCGTAATTTCTATCCATTGTTTGGTGGCTATGCACCACAAATGGAAAATGTACATACGACTTATTCACAAGACGAGATATCTACCTTATTCTCACTTTTATTTCATCGACTCTATGACTGGGTTCTTTTTCGACGTCTTGAGGATTAGTGCTGTCCAGTGTTATAATTCTTTCTTTACTGAACAATAACGCATTTAACACTGCCTCTCCTCGCTTCGTCATCATTGACAGCACGACATCAGTGTTCAACACTGATGCCTCGCTGTCGTACAACCATGATTTATTTGAAATCGTTATTATGAAGAAAAGAATAAAAGTGAACCGGGAAGGGACTTCATGCTAGCTTACAACAATCATTCCGAGATACCTACACCTCCAGACACTCATTCAGGCAATCTAGATAGAAACCGACAACAAGAACGCCATTGACATCGATTAGCAGCCATATCTTGCAGCCCGTCCAACCAGGCGCAGTAGGGTTCACCCGGTCCCCATCCTGGAAAAGCGAGTAGCACCTCTCCTTGATTGCTTTCCAACTGCTCATATACGCAGTTGTTGAGGTGATTCTCCCACTTTTTTCCCGTTTGTTCCAATTTCTGGTCAAGAACACAACACGATACAGGTGACAACTACTATGGTGCACTTGCACATATGCTTTCAAGCCTATCAACTAAACGGAACTTGAACTAATGGAATATTCATCGTTCTGTGTGGTGGGTATGCATAGGATAGCTTTGGTACAACATCCATCGATGCGGAAACCAAACCATCTGTAGTGTTGTGCATTACATAACAGCATGATATAAGAGCTACGAGGACGTTTGCTTCTGAGACAGTTGGTTTTTTTGGGAAGCAGAAAGCTGTTCCATGCGCGTCGTTTTTCCACACATTGTTTAGTGGCATAAATCATCACGGTTTTAAGCTCCGTTTAAAAAAAAGTGCAGAATGTACTTTTCTTCCTGGGACGTTTTGCAGAAGCCAACTTTTTACCTCATTTATTCTTCTGGCACGGTGTTTTTTTAATGGAAAAAGCTAACGTTTCAAACGTTGATATTGCCAGTGATGTTTCTAGCTTGAGCAACAACTTCTTCCTGTGGGTGTACGCCCTCTCCATGTGTCATCTGTCACTGTGAAGGAGTGTGTTCCCTCTGTTTGAAATATAAGGGAAAAAATGACTGTGTCAGGGATCCACTCCGACAACAATATCCTCAAACATTGACTGTAACTTTTTAACTATAATATTCTAACTTTTTTCGAAATTGAGTCCAAGGCAGCTCAGTGGTTAGGGCGCAAACTCACTGGTCCGTGGTTCGAATCCAACTCCGGTATCTCGACTGCTCCTGTGTAGGTTTGCGCTACCTTGCAATATCTGGCCCGTTGTGGTTCCTTCTGGTGGCATGAAAGCTAGGCACCGGAAAGGTGTTATGACTGGGCGGTTATTTCGTTTTTTGTTATTTTCTTCAAACTTAGCTTATTTATGAAATATTCCTCCCGTGTCTCCTGGCACTGTCCGTGCAACTAGGCTACACATCCACGACGTTAAATGTTATACTGAACTCACTAGTGTGCAATACTCCGGCTGGGAACTGCTCTCCCAAGTGAATGGGCAACCAGCATGTAATTCACCTGAGAATCAAATCAAACAAATCAAGTTGATATGAGTAGGTTGCGTCATTAGTGTGTATCCTTGGCCTCTTACATGGGGGGAGAGCCCCTCCACCGGCGCAGGCTGGGCGCACTTGAATTAGGACGTCTCAGGAAGCCAACGTGTTCATGCGTGAGCGATGTGATTGGTTTACCCGATACCTCGAACGATGGCCCAGTAACTGCCCTGGTTGTGTCGGTCGGCGGACCCTACTGTCAGACGTCCGGTATTCAAACCTCGGCACGGCCAAGAATTTGCGTTCCAGTGTTTTTCCACTTTGGTGTGGACTCATCAGAAGAAGTAGGCCGGTACAGGAGAACTGTTCAAATGAGAGTGATGTAAATGTAAATTCTAAAAATTCCGGAACCACCTACAGTAACACAGCAAATCGCCTCCCTTCCAGTGCAAAGCTGCCACTTAACCTGAAGGGTGTGATAATGACGGGTTATCCAAGCCTACGCGAGAATAATCGACAACTTATGGTTGGATTCAAGCCATACGTCACTCGCGCAGGTGCTGACACTTTAAACTCTGACCCACCTAATCACAGAACGGTGTAGATGGGCGCTGTACCGAGGTATGCCATTTTGGAGGGAAGCAACCAGTCGCTTTTGCTATATCTGTCCATATATATTTATGAAAAGGGACTAAAGCCAGTTCTCATTGCAATGCTCGATGAGTAAGCGGACAACTTGTAGCACATTTGTATACAGCACTTTGTGAAATCTGTACTCATGCCATCCACCTTCGCTTGTACCTACCTTGACCAGCACACTATCCCCTTCTCTTATCCATACTCTTAGTTTTGCCAATTCCTACCATAGCATGCATGTACTTATGGTCAAAGTGGTTCGAATTGTGGTGCCTTTTTACGGTCTTCCCGTGGTGGCTCAACTAAGGGTAAAACGGAGAAGATTGATGTATATCATCAAGAACTAACAAAATTGTGCTAGATGCATGCAAAACCGGATACGTCTCTCTCTCTCTCTCGATCACGCAGTCATCCCGGGATGTCGATATCGCGTCCTTCCCACACAAAGGTGTAGTGGAAGGCATGATGACGGAGACGTATACAAGTCCTCCGAGTGTAAAGGGTAGCGATCAGCAGGTTGGACAACAACAACCAAGTTGACTTTTTTGGTTGGAAATGAAACGTCTCATCAAATGGGTGCGTGAATGCTGGTGTGTTGTATGATACGGAAACTGTTTTCCACAAATCACAATGGCTCCTCTTAGCATATCAACCTGACTGTTCCGGTGACTTTTATTCCTTACTTCGTCCCCTCATTATCTCCTGTTAATTGCTTTTTGGTACATTGCCTCGGGGTGTATCCGATCTCAGGAAGTCTTGGACTCCCGTCCCCCACATTTATTAGGGTCGGAGCGAGATGGCCCAAGTGGTTAGAGCGTTAATTTACTGACCGGAAGGTCCGTGGTTCGAACCCGGCCTCTGCCTGTCGACTTCCCCTGTCTAGGCTTGGGCAACCTGACAGTATCCCAGCCCTCGTGCTTCCTTTGGGTGGCATGGCAGCTAGGCCCCGAGAGGATGCTATAGCTGAACGATTTTCATTAGGGTCACACGTTCTCGCAATATAACCAGTCCCCTTTGCCCCGGATAGCCCAGTCGTTTCGATGACCCGCATTACAATCTCTGCATGGGTGCCTTCAAATTGGCGGTTGGCCTCTGTCTCGAAAAAATGTATGCATGTGTTATTTCTTCAATAGAAGACGTAAACATTCACTTTGACGTTCTTCACATAAGGCGCGAAGGCTGGAATCTGTGTAGTTTGTCTATTTTCATATGTTGCCTTGGACAACCGAGCCGGGCAGCTCAATGAGGAAGTTACTGACCTCTCATCTCTAAACACATTTGCCGTTGTTCAAAATGCCATGGTCATACAGAGTGGCGACTGCTTCATGCACCTTTTAGTTTCGAATTTGTGGGTGGTACCGTCAGTTGTGCATTTTTGCGGATTCCATCACATCACCGGCTGGGTTACTTCACACAGGATGTAGGTGATGGTCGTTGCAGGAAAGAAAGATTCTGGCACTGTTTGTGGAGGTTTTTTTTTTGGAGCAGCTTCACCGTTATCATCCTGTATAGATAGATTGGTTTAGTGACAGCAACTATCGAATGTATGCTTGTAACGCCATACAGTATTCAATGTCATCGCTTTTCGCTTCACTTTGTAGCATCCGTTTCGAAAATCTTCATTGACGTCTCGTAACTAAAGGGTCAATAACCGTTGAGGTGATAAACCGTAATGTTGAGTGAAATCACATATGGTCAGACTTCTTATCGTTGAATGCGCGTACTTGCCTCTGTTCTCCGTTGAGAAGATGCTTTGTCGAACTTTCTATCTGCGTTCCACTTGACTGACAGTTATTGTTTTATCCGGGTGCGTTGCGTAATTGGTTTGCGTACAAATGAACAACACCATCTGTAGGTCAGGTATGTTGATACTACCAGTATTTAAGGTACACTCATCCCCTTGTTTCAGTTAGCTGCCAGGTGAGGTGGAATCACAAGCATTCTCCAAAAGTGTTCTCACTGCATATCTATTGCCGTTTTTTATTCCTGTCTTTTCTCGTTTCTAACTGCGCTTCTAATCTAGCCACGAACCACATGAGGCATTTTCGAGGGCACGCCAAGTTGAACTTTAAAGTTTGTCTGCTTCATAACAAAACTTATTGTCCTTATTCAGTCCTCCTCAGCTACCAGAAGTACCCGAACCGCCGTTACCCCCGAAAGGACACCAACATGCGCTGTCGTTACAAACTTCGAAAACTACAGAGGACTATGAGGTGCCGCGATCCGTTGTAGACTGTGTCTCTGGGACTGGTTCTCCATCTCATCTATCTAGCCAACCGTTGTTGCTTCCTCACATGCGTAGCCGACATTCGATGTCTCCTCAGTTGGGTAAGCTTTCCATAGCCCTCACTTGTTCATACTCACGTTCCAATGGCCCTAGTCCGGTTTCGTGGATCGTTTTTCGTTCCTGGTTCACTTTCTGTTATTTACAGCTGTTTTGTCGCGTTTTTCCTCTTTGCCACAGCATGTACCTCCTAATTTTTCACGTCATCATCATCATCATCATCATCATCGACAGCATGACATCAGTGTTCAACGTCGATGCTTCACTGCCGTACAACCATGATTTATTTGAAAGACTTATCGTGAAGGAAAGAATAAAGGTGGATGGGGAAGGGACTTAGTGCTAGCGTACTACAATCATTCCGAGGTACCTACACATCCAGACACTCATTCAAGCAATCTGGATAGAAACTGACAACAAGATCGCCACTGACATCGGCTGGCAGCCATATCTTGCAGCGTCTCCAACCAGGCGCAGTGAGGATCACGCGGTCCCCAACCTGGAAGGCGAGTAGCACCGGCAGCACCCAAGCGTTTCGTAATCTCCTTCAAACCCCTCTGCCAGGTCAAGGGTTGGCCACCTCTCTGCTTCCGCCACTCTGAATTTGGCATGGAAAACAGCACTCTCTTCGGCAAACGATGATTAGGCATACGCAACACGTGTCCCAACCAACGCAGCTTCTGGTGCTGGACACACTCTTCAATGGAAGTACCCGTTGCACAACCAAAAACTCGCTTTCTAACTGCCTCGTTACGGATTCGCCGACACCAACCCACACGAGCTATGGTTCTGAGACAACGATTGTCAAACACCTGAAGACGCCTCAGTTCCGCTGCTCGAAGAGGCCAGGTCTCACAGCCATACAACAAAACAGCCCGCACTGTAGCTTGATACACACGTCCCTTGAGTTTCAGGGATACACCACTTTGACGCCATAGGTGCCTCAAATTAGCAAACGCGACCCGTGCCTTGCAGATTCGTGCATTGACCTCGTCTGTCACACTACNAGGTTGGTCAATGGTTAGAGGTCTGACGAACATAGTCTCCTGGTCCCCCAGGTTGGGGGTTGGAACATATGGCGACTTGTTCCGTAGAAATGGGAATGCATTTGCATTTCCTGCCAAACACCGCTGCCTTGCGGTTAGGCTTTTGAGCCAAAGGCTTTGGTTAAGGACCCTAATCGTCCTCCTGTCTAGGTGTAGGCGCCCCGAGAGTATCCCAGCCCACGTTCAACCACGATACCTACATCTAACAATTTTCCACGTACCAACCAACAGTCCAGGTCTCGCGTGCTGGTTGCCTGCTCCTTTTTCACTTTGTCCCGTTCTGTCGATGATTCATTCTCTTGAATTCACACCTGAACAGTTCATCGTCCTTGGATTATACTATTCTGTCTCAATGGCTGCTGAGTTTCTACTTGTCCAGTCGTGAAAGTATGAGCGGTGTTTTGCATGATTAGACATACGTAGAGGTGCTCCTAAACGAAGACAGAGACACAGCCGCGTGTCGTCTCTTCACGATTGAATGCTTCATTGCGTGTCCGGATTTTCGGCTCGGTGATCTGAGGCTACATTCTTTTTGTAGGTGTATTGCCTTCCTAACCCCCGACATCACAAACAGTATAATGCCTATTTTCAAAACGAGAATGTGTAGCTCTCATTCACTCACTGCCCTCGGTCTCCACGACCAAAAGCTGCCAAGTTGAGGAAGTGGCCGGATTTGAGTAGTGCAATGATTCCGCGGGCTGCACTAGTTGGTTCCACAAGGTTTTTTTCATTCCAAGAAGCGCGACGAAGGGTAGCGAGCTCCTACTAAGATCAACCCTTTTTGGGGTAGTGTGGAGGTAAAGTCGTGTTGTCCTCTTCGATGGGAGTCTAAAGGAATTAGGGTGTTTCCTTCGGACGACCAGCATGTCCATATTTATGGAAGCAGCGATGTTGTCTTTTCCTGAAGAAGAACGGGTTAGAAAAGATCAGCCTTAAAAACTGCACACTCCGATCGCTCAATGGTTGACCGCGACCGCCGGCGAGTTGTTCAATACGTTCGAGGAACAACTGAACCTTGCCATAAGTTTGATGCCGCCCCAAACCCATCTGATGAACACAGTAGCGTCATAAGTGGGACATCCGTGCTTTAGTCCCTGTGTTCTCAGACTAGGCCAGTCCTTTGCAGCCAAGCAGGTCAGACTGTTGATTCATTAGCTCCAAGTAGGATCCCCCAGTTAGATCCTCTGATTCAAAGGCTACCGTCAGGGTGCCGGGTGAAAGCCTTGCATTCTTCCATTGTCTTACGCGCAAGACTTTTAGGTCAAAGACATAGGGTGGGTACCTCAATCTAATCCCTTCGTCGGGCAACCGGAAATTATCCCTTTGTTCGCCGGCCCTCCCCACCAATAGACTAATCCAGTGCGGTCAATTCACCTAACCACTATTCCGTGTTTAAACTATCGCCTAGCAAAATACACCGAAATCATCACTGACTGAACTCAAAAGAACTGATCCACGCTGCGGCCTTAAACATCCGTACTCTCTGTCAAATCGAACAACAAATATCCGTTGCTGAAACCTTGCTTCCTCTTTCTGTCTTTGTGTGTTGTTATTCCAAAACACACACACACACAAGACACCACTTTAGTGTGCACCCCAAGCCACTTGGGATGAGCTCAAATGTTTTACCCTTCACTCTTCGTGTTTCTGATCAAACAGCTCCTAGTGTCGGGGATGAACTGAAAGCGCATTACCCTACTGGATCCCAATAAATAGGCGTCTCCGCGTTGTATGGTTGTCTGGTTCAGTTTAGGATACAGATGGATGCGGTAAACGGGATCTGTTTGTCTATCATCGAGTGCTTCGATCAGCAAAAAGAACCAATGTGCTCACCCTGGCGGGTGCAATGAACGGGCTGGTATGACTGGAAAGAATCTGAAAATGCAAAGTCGCTCTGATGAGGAAGATAGGTTGGAGCATGTTTGAGGGCCATCTGACTCAACTGAATGAATGCTGCATTTCTTCGAACTTAACAGATCTTACGGGTATCCGTTGCCAGTTACCTGGTTCTCCCAAACGCTGGGTATACGGCAAGCTTTCGCCTGAGTTCAGCACGTCCAGGCGCTAAAATACTCCAGTTGATTTTCGGTAAACTCCACTCTCCTGCTCAGCTGGTTAGGCTCCGATTGCCAGTGGACCGTTTGCCTCGCAGAACCCTCTTTGTCCAGCCTTGTGTTGGATAGAGACGACCGAGAGGCGGTCAGTCCATGATCTGGCAACGAAGCACGTCAACTGAGTCACGTTGGCAACTGCCATCTCCCCCCAATAGGGATTATGGGACGAGACAAACCAATGGTTAGTAACCCTGAGAGATATGCATGTGTCACGCAGCGAATGGTGGTCTTGTATCAAAGTTACCGCCTTCCGTGTGTGGCTTCGACTTCCTGCCTTGCAAGACAAACAGAACCCTTGACGTCAATGAACTGATTGGGCCATCTCCTCCAGCACATGGCTCTTATTCCCTTATTCTCTTCATCCTCAGTGAACGGAGGCTTACCAGAGGTGCGTGGTTGGTGAGCTGAAAACCTGAACTTAACTTTAATACAAGGCTGTCCTTCCTCAACTTTATTATTGGCGTGCTGACTGAAACCTCTCTGTCCGCCTGCGAAACTTCGTGAATTGGAGTGTTCGCTCACAGACAGACATTGAGTACGCAAATGACGTTAGCCTCCCTAGTTCAGATCTGTTGGATCTCAGAGTTATAGCACCTCTTGGTTGTTTGTCTATCGATCATCATCATCGACGGCATGACATCAGTGTTCAACACCGATGCTTCTTTGCCGTAGTAGGTATCATGGTTGTACGTGGGCTGGGATACTGTCAGCGGCCCATACTTAGACAGGAGGACGATGAGGGTCCTTAACCAAAGCCTTTGGCTCAAAAGCCTAACCGCAAGGCAGCGGTGTTTGGCAGGAAATGCAAATGCATTCCCATTTCTACGGAACAAGTCGCCATATGTTCCAACCCCCAACCTGGGGGACCAGGAGACTGTGTTCGTCAGACCTGTAACCATTGACCAACCTGGTATGAGAGACTTTGTGAGTGTCGCGGGAACACCTCCAGTATAGCTCCATGGGTCGCTGAGGTGCGCAAACCGTCACACCACGGTAAGGTCCGGTCTCTTCGTGACGGTGTCAATCGATCAGGCAGCACGCGACTCAAAGGACAAACAGTTTGTTGATATGTAAGCTAGATCAGCGAAGAAGGACGCCACAGTCCAAGTCAGCTGCAGCAGAAAAGAGAATGTTTTATATGAAATCACAATCGAAATAGAAGTGTTTCAGAGGATCCTTTGAACGTGAAAAAATTCTTCCGAATCGTTTTTACTTTGCGCATGCGAGGTGTAAAGTGATGCTAAATAACTGAGTGGAATACGAATCAGCCAATCGAAATCGCAGACTAATTTGTTTACCTGGGCTGTTTTATAAGTTCAGGTGCACTGGCTGGGGACGTGGTCACCTCTCGAATCACGAAGGTCAAGTCAGCTTTTATCAGCCACTTGTGGCGTCGGGGTAGCGTGCGTTCGTCTGTATTTACACTCCGTTGATCAGAAACGAGGCCTCTAAGCGCAGAGGATGTAAGTAGAGACCCGATGTTTGACTGTCACTGTCTCCGGTGCATTGGCCCGGTTTGGTGAGAACATCAGACTGACGTCATCCACGTTTTAAAAAGAAGAAACTCTTCTGCAGTGGGCTATCCTCTTCACAGAGCTTTTATGCTGTGCTGTGTGGAAATGATAGATAGGGGGGGGGGCAACCTATAACCTGATAGTAAACTCAGTCAAGTAACATTCACTGCCACCCTGTTTGATCACCCCCGAAGTCAATTCATCTATGTCTAGTGACAGTGGCTGACTTGGCTCGGTAACGCTGTCAGTCACATCGTTACACGAAAACTATGGCCTTCAGTTCGTAGCTACCCAGCATCACCTGACTACTTATGCGACTGCCTCCAATGCCTGAGTACATCTCCCCGATTCTCTCATTCTTCTTCGGTAATCGAAACTCTAGCAGTCTTACCTGGCGTGCACGTGCTGAACTGCACTAAACACCTTTAGTCCTGTGAAACCGTGAGGCTTTTACTTTGGTTTTCTCATACACCTGACATGTTTGATAAGCGAACCCTTACATGTGCAAGTAATTTGTATATAGCTGTTGGTATGGTAACGAATATAGACTACGGATCTCTTTTTGGCTGTTCGGATGCAGCATACCTTCGGATTCACTCCCGGTTGCCATCATCATCGTCGACAGTATGACATCAGTGTTCAACACCGATGCTTCACTGCCGTACAACCATGATTTATTTGAAAGCCTTATTGTGAAGGAAATAATAAAGGTGGATGGGGAAGGGACTTAATGCTAGCTTACTACAATCATTCCGAGGTGCCAACACCTCCAGACATTCATTCAGGCAATCTGGATAGAAACTGACAACAAGAACACCAGTGACATTGATTAACAGTCCTCATGAAGCGTCATGAAACGTCACGAACCAGGCGCAATGGGGATCACGCGGTCCCCATCCTGGAAGGCGCCTCGCACCTATAGCACCCAAACGTTTCGTTGAATTCGAAAGCAGTTCATGCACAGCGATGCGGCAAACTTCGTGGGGTCTCCAAGACAGAGGAGTTTTATCTTGAAAGTAGACAGTTGAATCATCGTAATTTAGTTTCACAACATGATGACTGTTCTCTGTGAACTGAATCAGCTGAATCCTCAAATACCAGTGTTCTTTGTTTGTAATTACGTGAACCCTAATTGAAATGTAGGTCCTTACTGTCGAGGACTCTAGTCGAAGCGTAACAAGTAGTGTAAATTTTTCGCGAATGTTGGTCTACGTATTACTTGCAAGTCTGGCATTCTTAGTTAGGGTCGGGCTAAAACTTCCAACAACCTTATGTTTCGACCACTTTGGGTGCTCCTTTCTCCAAGAAGACTTCAACTCGAAAAGTAGGTGAACCGCTAGCCCCTGCTATGGATTCGTAGTCAATTTTGTGTGTCTCCACTGAGACTTTTCAACGGGAAATTCACTTGGGGATGTACATCGTTTCACTTCATTTTAGTGGGAGAATTACGCAATTTTTACTGTTGTTGGTAGGTCTGTCTTTTTGAGAGAAGCGCATTCACTTGCGTAAACTCACCAGCTTAGCTGTTTCCTATCTGACCGTCTAAGCGTGGTGATCAGTAACCCAGGAACGTTTTTCCTATTGATTTTACTGGTTAAATGAGTTTCACTTGCATTTGAGCTGCTGTACTAACCGGATTCGATGGTGGTTGTACCGGCCTCCTTTCTTCCCGTACGACGCATCTTATGAATTGGCCGCTGTCAGTTTGCCCCTCCCCCCTTTCCTGCCTTCCTCACTGACTCGACCGACCGATCGATCGATCCTTCCTTCCGCCAAAGAACTTTCATGTTCCCCCTATTCATTTGGCTTTCTTTTCGGCTACGCGAAGCACACTGAAGCGGCTCATTGACTCCATATTATGTTGTTGTCTTAAGCAATCATGCACTCTGTCAGCGCACGGCACGTAGTTCCGACCACTAATTAGTTCATTCTGAGTTTAGTGTCATGATTGTGGCGACAATGGTGGTGCAGCTGTTTTTTTTGTGTGTGTCTGTCTCAGTTTCGCTTGTGCACATCTCAGTGGCCTTGTCCATACGGTTGGTTTGTTCTTTGTCCCGGTCCTATCAATCGCCCCATTTTTCGGACACTCGCACTGACACCGATGACTCATGTTCAGGTAGGGGTTTGATCGACCCAGTGTGTCATACGAGCTTCATGTTCGAATGTTGAGTTGTACCGGAACCTTCATGTTTTCCAAAGCCTCATAATCATTCGCGGTATCACACGTACCCATTGAAATGGTACCCGATCGTTTAGCATCAACTTTATCCACTTTGATTTCTATTCACAGAAATCGTCCAGGCCAATCAGAGCGCAGCTTTCGCTTCGCCACAGATACCACAACTACACCCACCGATTGTGACTCCAGACAGTCGGGATGATATTGCTCTAACGTGAGTTCCTTTTCTATCGATTCCAATGTGTGCTTTGTGAACACGAGATAGCTCAGTGGTTAAGGTGCGAGCTTACTGGTCGAAAGGTGCGTGGTTCGAACCCAACCCAGGCATCTTGACTGCTCCTTTCTAGGCTTGAGCAACCTGGCAGTATCTCAGTCCTCGTGCTTCCTTCGGATAGCACAGCAGGTAGGCACAGAAAACGTGTTACAGCTAAACACCTTGTGATGCACTCCCTGGTAACCCTACGTCCGTAGTTTCCACGAGACTGTCTTTTTCCAGTGGTTTTCAGTGCCTGGTGGAATGGTATTCCCCCACTATTTGTGTCACAAGCCAGGGTGAGCATGGAAAATCGACCAATTCCAGAAACCGCCTGGTATACACATACACTGTGTATGCCTGTAGTCACTAAATTACGGTATGGAGTTTCTCATAACGCGTGAGTAACGATCGATTTTTTCCCGTATGTTTGCCAATAGACTTTGGTGACCGTATGCACAGGCCGTCGTAGACTTCAACCGGTGCCTGTTGGATTTCCCTTCGCGACGGCCCCTAACTTTGTCGAGTCTTTTTCCTACCATCCTTTTCAAGGCACATTAATTCGTTCTCCCCGCGCTCATACTTCCGGACGCGCTGCTATCACCTGTGTTCTGTTTCTGTGTGCACTGTTCATGAAGACGGATGTTCTACACTTTATTGTTGTGTCCTGGCTGGACTGACTCACCTACCAGCTTGCTTGAGTGTTCTTCCTCTCACCCTCTTCAACACCATGCGAACGTTTGTTACTGTTGTTTTCCTATCTTTTTCCATTAAGCAGCATTATGTTTTTGATGTTTCGTAAGCTCTAGTGGTCTTGAATGGTGTTCGTGACTCGCCAGATTGAATCGATCGAGTTTCCCGGTGTCCCGTACTCTGCAGTTGACTTTAACCTGTGACCGAAGGATTTTGAAGTGGTGCAATTTCAACGTCATGATGTTTCAAATTTGCAAACAAACATGTAGTAAGTGGCCGAGTTTGGGAAATGGATCCAAGACGATCTATGGTGTGTTTCCGGGTGTTGGTTGTAGGCCAGTGGACTTGTGTGCTTTAGTTTGGTGTTGATTTTATTGACGATATAAGCCTCTTTTTATCCAGGGCCTCAATCGGAGGCCTTACGAAGTTGGTTAGCATTTTTACTGTTACACTTGTCTTACTTTTTCATCATGTTCGTGTCCAAAATTGGGGCGCGTGTACTAATATTTGGTCGTACCGTCGGCCAAGGGTATATCTCTTAAGAAGGGGCGTTTCCAACCTAGGGTCAGTTGCACCATTCTCTTTGAGTGCTGTAATCGTCTTCAGCCTCTTGTCGAGAAAATCCAATCGACCGAGCAGGTTAATGATCATTGGACTCTGTACTGTTCCGTGATCAGGTCATGGGTCATTTAATAAATGAACCCGACCGTAAGGATTTTCCGGTGCTTTATAGTAACTTTTTAATCTCTCCCGTAGTTGCTCACGTGACTTTTTGGCATCTACTGCTATCAGTTCGGGATTAGGTCAGGAGTTTTTTTCGTACCGCCGTTGTGGTCAGCTTGGATAGCAGACAAAGTGAAGCAAGAGAGGTAGGTGAACTCGGCCTCACGACCTTCATCCTCTGTATGAAGAGGAGACGGGAGCTATTCCACATAGTAGACATTTAAGTCTCCCAGAATGCAAATTTCCCTGGTGGGGTCGGACTGAGGTATCCGTCCACAGTTAATGTTTAGGCTTTGGCAAACTGGCAGTATCTCGGGCTTCCTTCGGGCTGCATGGTGATTAGGCACCTAAAGGGCGTTACAACTGAACGATTATTATTATTACTATTATAGCGTCCAACAAATAAAAGATAAAGGACTCATCACCTTCACCATGCAATGATCGATGAACACAGTCAAGGTATCCGGTTGCATCGGATATGGTTTGTATTGTTGTACACCAGTGAAGCCCCAGTGTTCTCCTGTGGTGTTGCTGTTAATAAGGCGACGGCGATGGCATCGTTGAATCTAATCCAGAATAGTTCGGCGAGTACAAGGATCCACGGGCACTGTGAAACCAGAGACGTTGGGAACTCGAAGACAATGGGAAATCACACAGATAATTACAGTCACCAGATCAGTGATTAGAGCGCGAATTTACTGACCGGAAGGTCCGTGGTTCCAACCCTACCTCTGTCTCCCGACTTCCCCTGTCTAGGCTTGGGCACCCTGGCAGTATCCCAGCCCTCGTGCTTCCTTCGGGTAGCATGGCAGTTAGGCACCGAAAGGGTGCTACAGCTGAATGATTTTTTTAATTATCAGATGCGGTGACTCGCGTCCGGATGGCCAGCGTTGCAAAGTGTCTGGTGCCTAACTCTCATGCCATCCGAAAGAACCACGAGGGCTAAGATACTTTGAGATTACCCAAGTGTAGACAGGAGCCTTCGAGATACCGAGGTTCCATTCGGAACACGGGCGTTCATCTCAGTAGGTTCGCGCCTTAATCGCTCAGCTGTCTCTACACATGGCGGACAAGATATAGAAATACAGTTGTTAATTCTTTGGGCTACTAATTGATAGTGGCTATTTTCCGGATAATTTCTGCGCAATGTGAAATAGTAGGATTTAACAGCTCAGTTGGCTCAAACCCACCAGTGCTAAGTGACTCCAGCACATTGAAACACCTGCATATGAAAAAACAGGTTTCCGCGAAATCAGCTTCACTTTCCACTGTAGTTCCACTGATTTGACTTTCGCACCCCGAAAGTTGAAGAAAGCATAAATCGTAGGTTACAGTTGCGCCGGAACAACTAGAACACATTTACTCCTAGAATAAATTTCTGTTTGTTTGCGTCTATGGAAGTAGGTTCAGTCTCTTACGAGACAGGCTTCAAAAACCTAAGCTGAGGAACGTGCTTATCTTTGCATTTAATTCAGACGTTCTTCTCCTGCTGTTGTTATCTTACATTCGCACATCTGTTGAATGCAAAGTGACCTACCTCTGCGAGGTCGTTATTCATAGGGTTCCACTCTTCTCTGTGGTTCAAACTGGTCGAGAAACGAGACGCGCAGCTGCAGTTGGCGCCGAAATCACTGGGTTTTTTACCGTCGCATTTTGCTCACCTGACTGACACTAGTATGCTGGCCAGCTGTTCTTGGCCGTTAAGTTCGCCCCAGTGGCTTTCTAAACAACAAACCTGGTTGTTCATGTGATACTGACATGGTTAGATGGCTGAGTGGACGGATGAACTTGCTGACGAATCACGTACTTCCGGCTTGATGATTCATGCGTTTATCACACCTGTCAGCACTCCATAGGCCACAGTAGCTGGCTTTGTTTTCCCCTGGTTGATGAGGACCTGACATAGCCCATTTTCCCGAACACTGCAGTATCCAGGATTGCGGTGTTGGCATTCGTTTCACACATCACCTGAAAGTCTCCAGCTTGTTGTACAGTTGTTTTCTAGTTTGTTAACCTGAAGGTTTCCAGCCAATGGCTAATCCAGCCTTGGTACATTGTGGATAGTCGCCCTACATCCTAACCTGTCATTTATGCTGTTCCCGGCTTTACTACGTTGGTGCACCTGGGACATGTACTGCAACCGTTATCATGACTACCGCCCAGTTACCAGCTTTACCATAACAGGCTGGTCTAATGGCGAGCCATGATGCTGCGTTTACCAGTACCGTTTTTTTTGAAAGGCATGATCACAAACGTAGGGGATAATCGAAAATGAAACAGTCGAAAGGAAGCATGTCCTCACTTCTATCACTCTGTTGTTTTATACTAAAACCTTCTCTTGTGTCTGCTTTGCTCAAGTCCCACGTCGTGGTGTAATTTTATGTTGGTGTGCTATCGAACAGGCGATGCACACCGTCTTTTTTCGTCGAGTGTCTTCATTTCTCATGTTCGTGTCCGTGCTTTGCATTCGTCTCCGCGGTTATAAGACGCAAAAAGATACCCACACGTGTTTCAATGTTCTTTCAGTTCATATCCTATGTTAGCGGACTCCCATGACCTAGCGTTACATCGTTTCCCAGGAAATGGTGTTTGTCATCCCGGTCGGACGCATTCTGTTGTTCGCTGGCTGTCATGGTTATGCGAATGCATTTCGTTCGAAGTTTAATCCTACAGGTCACGAAAATATACACCGTATGGTTACTCTAGTCAGTGTACTAGTGGGACGGCAATTCTAAGGTTATCTACAGTTCTCATAAAGGAAACTACTCATAGGTTGCTGAAAACGCTCCGGTTTAGTCTTTCTTGGGGCTCATCAGGTAGACACAGTCCCGGAATTTCCGTCATCCTTTTGTTCTGCTGGAATCCAAATTGCACGAAATTCGACAAATACACTCATTTCCGTATGAATTTGGTTCTCACGAGAGATTGGTTGATTTGTTTTCGTCTTCCTACAGATTACCCAAAAAATGCCTCACTACACAGACTAGACGATTCAGTGCTTTCATGGACTCACCTTGGACCCTGATTGGTTCGTTGCATCACCGCTACAAGCCGAACAAGTGGACCAGGTTGAACATGTGTCTGCTGGCCAGCGGATCGCGACTGATAGCTTACAAGTCCGGAAATGCCATGAATCCTAGTCTGGTATTGTTTCTGTGTGGAACAACGGGTGTCTATGCCGGACGCGACAGTGGCATGGATTTTGTTATCAAAATCGCTCATCCTACTCGTGGGACCACTGTCTTGGCGGCGGACACGGAAACGCAAGCACTGATGTGGATTAAAGTTAGTTTTCAATTTGTTATGTTTTGCTCGATTCCTACTGCTATTCTCGACGTAGGTATATTCTGCCACCCGCAAAACGGGAACCGTATTAAATATTAGAAGGCGTATGTTTTTGAGTGAGAAAAAGTGAACAGCTTCAAACGAATCCGTTAGCCATACGTCAGTTGCTCCAGTTTTTGACTGGAGCTTATGTGAAGCGCGTTCGCTAGTAGAGCAGCGTTCGCTAACTTGCGCCATTTATGACCCCAGAACCGAATTTCGTTGAAGCTAATGGGCCCTGTTCAAAGTGTAAGAGTGGTCTTACTGTATGGTTTTGAGACTTGATCCCTCCGATCCGAAAAAAATCGTTCAGCTGTAACACCCTTTCGGTGCTTAGCTGCCATGCCACTTGAAGGAAACATGAGGGCCCGAATACTGCCAGGTTGCCCAAGCCTAGACAGGAGAAGTCTAGATGCAGAGGTCGGGTTCGAACCACGGACCTTCCGGTCAGCAAATTTGCGCTCTACTCACTGAGCCATCTCCGATCCGAGGACCTCAGGTGTCTCCAAGTGTTTGATCACCAGTCTCTCTGTAGCACAGCAAGAGTTAGCTGACTGCACGAGTCCGCGAACAAGTGGTACGTAAGCGGGTACTCGGTAGTGAATCGAATTCATTAGAAAAGCGGATTAAACTTACTAGCTCGAGGTTGTTGGAAGCTGTGCTACATATGCCCAACCACCGTTTATTGAAGAGAAGGTTATTTTCCGTTCCGAGCGATTGTTGGCGAAAAGTTCTTGGGGGGACAGATCGTGATATAGCAACGTGAAACGAAAGCGGATACTATCAAGCTGAGGGCAGTGGGATTTCCGCACCTTCGTAGCTGGGGCCCACATGTTCCTGTTTGCATGTGATTGGAAATCTTGCAGGACGTAGCACACAACGGATCCTAGTGGCGCGCATGCTGTCATTCCCTGGCCGGACCATCTAGCTAAAGTTCGCCTGTCTTTGTGCGCTGGGTTTAAATCGGGAGAGGTTCGCAAATGACGCTTGGTGGACCCCGCTGTTGACACCTTGATTTGACATGTTGCTTAGATGTGTTTATTTCAATGCTGCCAAAAAGAATGTGGACACATTGTCCTTGATTATTTTCTGTAAGGACACAGCGCTTCTTCGCAAATGGGTGTATTTCGCTAATTTCGTGCAGTTTGGGTTCTAGTAGAACATAAGGTAGACGGGAACCCGGGCACTGCGCCTTCCTGATGAGCCCCAAGAAGGGCGAAACCGGTCGTGGGCTGTCGAACAATTTTCAGCAGCTTTATGAGTAGTGTATTACGTCCCTACCTTTCCCTTTTTCTCCATTTTTACTAAGGCTTCTCTCATGATTGTACGACATTTAATCACCAGTATGTATTATTGGCGTATTGCTGTCAGTGGTGATGGTATGTTGGAGTCAATAATTGGTTGGTTCTGTCGTCTAAACAGAGAATCAGGAGCTGAAAGAATGGACCAGAATGATGAGATGAGCAAACGCTGACGTTGACCGCATTGTGTCACGTCTGGCCCAGCATCTCGCGGTATAAACTGGGTTTCCGTTCAGGCATATAATATCACCCGGTTTTTATCAGCTGGTTTTCCACACCGAATGCTTGCCCTACGTCCTTACCGTTTAATATACTATTGCTAAAAGTGAGGCATTTGGAAGGTGTTCAGCTACCATCTTTTGACACAATTCCTCTGTTGTTGAGGTTGCTATCTTGATTCGCAAGTTCCATACATAATCGGATTTCTCCGTCGCTTCTGCCAGATTCTCGTTCTTTTTTGTTGAGATAATCGATTCCGGTTGTCTTATCCTATGTGGTACATGCGCGTTTTTTCGCACGGCCATAACTTATGCAGTCTTTGTAGACGGATACATGCAAACACGACTCGAAGCCTATCACGATTCATCCACCTTTGTTCCATTTTCTTGCCCACTGTCCACATGCCGCAGACGTGCAATGTGGGGGACAAGCCCAGGTGGAGGTGATATTGTGATTGGGATTTAATAGTCCTTTGAGTGTACCACCATATGAAACAGGTGACTCAATTCCTGGCCTCGTCCATAGACATCCATCTATCTAGCATGCAGCTGAATAGCATGGTGCGTCAGTCACATGTGACCAAATCGTTACGCACACATTAGGCTGTAGATTCCGCCCGTACTAGCTCACTCCTTTTCCTCTATGATGGGAGGTTTTCTGGATAACTTGCGTGCCCACCAGCTCTTAGAAATGCCCAAGCTCATGTGGGTCAACAACACTAGCAACCATACGCGGATACAAGAAACTGGCTTGGTTTATTGAGTGTCCCAGTGTGCTTTAATTGCAAGACAGCCCCTTAAGCATCCATGCTTTCTCTAGATGACTTTTGTAGCAAGTTTGAAGTACCTCCAGACCAGAACATGGGCGGAACTGTGAACAACAAATTCTGCTTTAGATACCACTACGTTCTAATTGCTGTGTGTTCACAAATCATGAGATAATTGGTTCCATCATAGAGAACTGTGAGCCAGTGACCGGAAGGTTCGCATTTTAAACCATACATTGTGATTTCTCCTTTCCAAGTTTAATCAGGTTGGTAATAGTCTGTTCACCACAGTCCCATCATGTATAGATTGGCAGCTGTGATCCCAAAGGGTGCCCTAGCGGGACTATTTGGTTCAACCCTGGGAAGTTTGGATGAACGGGACGGTTGATTTTGACTGCACACGAGGTCCTCTTTGTGCCGCACCGCATGTTTTCTGTCAGTTGTAGAAGCGAACACAATTTTCAGTGGTTCGTCTCCATTGTCGTAATCAGTTTCATCTTTCTCGTCTGATATAAGCCGGGTGCAAGGTCTACATTGTCAACAGCTGCCACAACATCTGCCGAATTGAACTTTGAACAAAACAGACCAAAACTCCAAAGCGTATAACCTATTATGACAGCTTCACTGTGTCCAACCACATGCTGTACCTAGAGCTCTGTTCTGGTGGCAAGCGCCAGATGAATACCAGTGCTGAGGTCCTCATGAAGTGAATCGCTTCTACCACAAACCCAAAACAATTCATGCTGGCACGTGGGCTGTGGGATTTGTTGGTCAACAGGTCAGTGGCTCAGTGGTTAGAGCGCGGATATACTGACCGGAAGGACCATGGTTCGAACCCGACCCCTGCATCTCGACTTCTATCTAGGCTTGGGCAACCTGGCAGTATCCCAGCCCTCGTGCTTCCTTCGGATGGCATGGCAGCTAGGTCCCGAGAGGGTGTTACAGATGAGCGATTATTATTATTATTATTATTATTATTATTATTATTATTTGGCTTGCCGTCAGAGAAAACAGGACACGAGAAACGGCTACTAGAAAGGTTCTTGTTCATCATAGCATAGACTCTTTACGTTCGCAACTAGTCCTCAAAATGGTCGAATGTACTCGAACTGGACTGATCATGATATAGTATTACAAGCTCTATGTCAAAGCGATGGCTCGGTGGTTAAGACGCGAACTTACTGATAGGAAGGTCCGTGGTTCGAACCCAACTCCTGAGCATCTTGACTGCTCTTTTCTAGGTTTGGGCAACTTGACAGTATCTCAGCCCTCGTGCTTCCTTCGGATGGTATACCAGCTAGGCACCTAAAATGTCCTACAGCTGAATGTCTCTTTTCATTGATTTCAAAATTTGTCCTGGTTGAAATTATTCGGGACACGAGAGATGATTGTGTAAACCCACCACCGCTGATGCCACTGGCGAAATGCCAACTGCCATCTTTTGCGGCTGAATTGTTAGGTACCTGGTGCTAATGGTTGAATGCAAAAAGCCTGGCCACCAGCATACTTCATTCTGGTCGTTCGATCACACAAATGACAATAATATTCCTAATTTTGAGATCATTCGGGGTGGACAAAATTGTGGTGTGGTTTCATGGATCTTCGGTGTTAGGCCAGCAATTTTTGATGGGGTTTTCAAGTCGATGATAGCCTAAATGTTTGTAGGCACCTGCTTAACCACAAAACTTGCTTGAGCGGTGTGTTTTTGGTGGATACAGGTGGATGATTGATAGTCAGTTTGCAGCCACCGGAAGTCAGAAACAGTTTCATGCTCAACTGAGCTCGAGATGGCTCACTCGTAAATCTCAACCCGCTCAGCTGTAGCACCCTTTCGGTGCCTAACTGCCATGCCACCCGAAGGAGGCACAAGGGCTGGGATACTGCCAAGTTGCCCAAGCCTACACAGGGGAAGTCGAGATGCAGAGGTCGGGTTCGAACCACGGACCTTCCGGTCAGTAAATTCGCGCTCTAACCACTGAGCTGTCTAGTCCACTAGTTAAGGCCAAACTTACCGAAAGGTCCTTAGTTTGAGCCCAGCCACGGTATCTTGACCGCCCCTGTATAGGCTTAGGCAACCTTACACTATCTCATCCCTCATGCTTCAATCGGGTGGCATGGCAGCTAGGCAACGAAAGGATGTTACAGCTGAACGGTTGTTTTTTATTCTTTTATGCTGACAACTCCCAAAGTCTGATTAATTTCACTACAATTATCTGACGACTGTTTCCTGTAAGTGGGACAAATTCGACGGTAATGACCTGGACTGTTTGGTTGGTACCGTATCCACGGTTACGAAAAGATAGGAGCGGTAGCTGACTCGAGGGAATCAAATGTCTGGGGCAAGTACCGATAAGCAAAATACTCCATCGATGGGAATATTTGTTTTCAGTGTTTTCCGTTTCTTGTTTTATATTACCGACGAGGTGGCAATTCAACTGTATTTTTCACTGTGGGGTCCTGTGGTCAACCATCTTTCTTCGCACATTCTAATCCAATTGATTTCCAATATTTCTTCTCATGTTTTTGTAGCAAATCAATATGTATGCACAAGGCATTACTCCTTCGGAGATACACTCTTTCCTTGAGCATCCGGGCATCACGAACTCAACCTCCTCTGTTCCTCTGTTACCTCCATCATGTATTCCTGCTACCCCGATCCGTTCTCCCTCCCAGCCGGATGGAGACCATCTAACCGGATGTTTACCAAACGGGTTGGAAGTTCAGGTAACTTGTTGTCAGGTGCTTTTTTCCAGATACGACGGAAGTCCGTTTCGAGTTGTTTTATTCCTAATACTGTCTGATCTATGTCTCTCGTTTCAGGAGGATAGTGGATTCTCTGCCCCAGTCTCATCTGGCAGTGAAGGTAACAGTGCTGATGGCGTTGTCAGTGGCCACGCATTTCAGTGCCATCCGTCTGTGTTTAAAAGTCAGTCATCTTCCAACGTGTGCCTATCCTCCGCAGTGACCTGTATTCCTGGGACCGTCGTCACTGATAACCTTAGCGTTGGTTCTCACGAATTATGTAACGCATGTAAAGGGATACAGACACCGGTAGAGTCCACTTACCCCTTAGTGTCTACCACCCTCGTCCAAGCGGATACAGTCTCATGTCGCAGTGTGACGTCCTCCGTAACTCTTCGTCCGCGTCGAGAAAGTTTGTTGTCATCGATGAAACGCAAAGTCGAATCATTAAATTCGAAACGTCGCGCCAGGAAATCTTTATCTCAAGCATTCGGTACTATGGAGTCGCGTCTCTGTGCGTCAAAAACGATGGGTCTTACTGAGTCAAACCAACCTGCAACGAACATAGAATCCACCAGCCTTCTTGCTGATGAAAATAAGTCTTTCACAACTGCTGTACAAATGCCACCGCCCGCTGCGGCAGCTCGACTTCCGGGAAGTTCAGGAACTTGTGCATCTGGGTTTGATTGGCCCCAGCTGGAATCCGCTTGTGGACTTTTTCTCAAATCATCTCCTCTGTTTCCCTCACCTTCCCCCGGCCGAATGCGACCTCGCTCGTTTGTCGGTCCTTCTGGTGGCAGTTTGGATAAAATAGACCAGTCAACCATTCCTTATAACGCTACATACATTCATGGTCCTTTGGTCGATCTTACCCACGTGGGCTTCTGCCCGCACCATCGGGGGATTTCACGATCTGAGTGTGAAAGTCACGTGATTGTGTCCGGTAAGTTGAAGATGTCACTTGCGTCACATGTAGCAGCCTTTTCAACAAAAGGCCAAACCATCACACGATTCCCACTTTCGGTTGCCTTCTGACTCATTCACTGCTTCTGATGTAAATTACCCCTCATACTGGTATTCGGTTCAGAACCGTTCAGTCGTTGGAAGTTATTGTTGAACCTTGTAGACAATAGTGCAACTCTTGTACCAGTCCTTTTTTCTTCCTGTTCCGCTCACCATAGTGGCTTGAGACAGCTTAACTGATATTTGACGTGTTCGGAAAAACCTAATTGTGTGACGCGCGAAACCACAAGCGAGGAATTTCGAAGTCTTCAAACTGATCAATAAAACGCGGTACAACCTGTATAAAAACGCGCCTATGAGAGGAATGTAAACCCCAAATTAGAGGTTTTCCGTCTCAATGGCTGCTCAGATTCGTTCAAGTCCGAAAAAACCTTTAAGGGTTTTATAAACACCATAGAAACATCATAGCAGATCGATTTGGATTAGCGACAAACGTGTACGCATAACACGTGGTATTGCAAACGGTCAGCAAGCAGGTGTAAAACGTCCGCTAAAATTAGTTCGATATGTCAAGGGTCAAAAGTTCATGGAGGATTACGGATGTGCATCGAATCCACAAAGTAGACGCAGAAATTAGTGAGTTCAGGTGAGTTCACGGTTTGATCGAAAGAAACCTTTTATGGAGGCTTAGGAAAACGACTACAACTGTATTTATAAGGTCATCGTGGAATTTACATAAGATCACGCAAGAATATTCGGGAGGGAGAGACAGGCGTCGAGCTATAAATGGGATTGGCTGACATTCTGCCCAATCAGGACAGGCCTTCGTTTACTCCGTCCATCACTCTCGGCATCCGTCCAATTTACATGGTGATTTAGAGCGGCTCGCCTCAGCACAGTTATAAACAGTTCTCAGATATGGGCATTTTGCGATGTTTTGCCATCCCCCTATACGCCGTGACTGCGTCGGTTGCATCACAATCTGCAAAAGCATGAGGCTAAACAATATCTGCCCTAGTGGTCAACGGTATGACTGTCAAATGAGATGAAATCTTGTCAATGACGCATACAGGAAGTTGATTACCCATCGCGTGGTAGTTTGACTCACTCTCCCACAATAAGATTTTGTTTTGCTACAAATGCGTGGTCTAAAGTGCCAGTCAAATATTGCTCGCTAGCCTTGTAAAGGTGCTGAAACATGAAAATAGTGTCTAGTCAGGTGACAAAGCGCCCCACATCTGTTGGAAGGTTTGTACAGAAATTATGGGACCATGTTGCAGTGCTTGGTCATTATTGTTTAATCTTCAAAGACCCTTCATGAAAGTTCAAGAGGACGCTTGGGAATGTTCACTTTTCAAAAACTCTGTGTAAGACAGATTTCTACTGTCGTGTCTAATAGCGTGTAACCGCTTAGTTTCTGTCGGTGAATAAAAAACTCCGCACTTAAGGACATTATTCCTTTCGCCAAAGCCTGGGTGTCGCTCCGTGGTTTCCGTTTGACTCACACCGATTCGATGCATTTACTCAGAGCTCCAGACCACCGTCCATGCGTTGATATGAAGAGAATGAGTTGAATCTAGTGATGCGAGATCTACTTATCGAGAGTGTGTCATTTTTACGTTTTTACGAAAGGCGATAAATGTCAAGATCCAGCTCTAAATGCTCCTTGATTCCGCAAAGTGTTGTGTCCCGGGGAAATAGAACACTCTGAGAAATCGATAGATATTTCCATTACTCGTCTATCCTCTTCAAATGTCGTCGTGTATCTGATGAGCTTTCCTGCTTCTGATAAGTTACCAGGTGGCGATGTTGATTACTGTTGAGTTTCGCACCATTGGTGCCTGTGGACTGAATAAACAACTACCCCCCACCTACCTCCTTTATTTTTTCCGGTTGCTTTTAGGTTTGCTGTTTGTAATTCTTGAACTAACCAGCTGTTGGCTAATTTGGGCAATCATCCGTTTATTGTGGCCGTTCAGATTTCGACCTGTCGGTAAAGACAATCTACACTGAAAAGCTGAGAAGCACTGTACATCGGTTTCATTCTCATTGGGAATCATCACTATTGTCCGTGTCACGAAACTGTAATAGGGAGTTTGGAACCCGTGACCTCCGGGCTAGTGGTAGTTTGAACAATTAATCTTTCAACCACGAGCGGCTGAACATCAATGTGGTTCACTCTCACTTAAACAGAACGGTTTTCCATGACTTCTCATCCAACTTTACAAGGGCATCAGAATTTCCAAGCATTGGGCTTGGCTTATTGGACCGTGTATTGTAGGCCAGGGTGTGGTCAGATCCCGAAAATCCCAGCCACACCTGTTCTTAATCTTGAGACTCATCAGGTGGGTGCTTAGAGGGTGATTAACAATTCCTCTACACAAGCCCATCGGCTAGTTTGTGCTGTTGATAAATTTGACTTCAGATGTGAGTGTTAGTCAAACCAGCTGTTGATTTTGTCCACACCCCTACTTTGAATATCCGGTTAAATTCCAAACCCATGGCATGGGATGGTTTGGTCCTCCGCGAGTGTCGATGACTAATCGGATACAACATCCTGACTATTCACGCTTAGCCAGCTGAATATTACTTGTCTGAATCGGTCAATGACTTGGTAGGTTTAGAATCCCGCATAAAGTCATGGTAACCAGCTCTACAAACTGGTCGTTGCGGACTCGTCGTTGACAAGTGACAGTGTGAATCTGGATCACGTATTTCATTTTTCCGCATGGCCAGCGGATGGGCCGCAAGAAAGGCGGAAAGACCTGTGTGGCTGAGATTTTCGAGATCCGATCACACCCTCACAGATTTCGGGTCTTTTCATTCCTTATTGGCCCATTTTTTTCTTTTCTAAGCTGGTTAAGCGAGTCCGTGGAAGCTCACCCGGTAGCACTGAGACTGACTCCCCATGGTTACAACTGGTTTCGTAGTTCTTATTAGTTTGTCACTCTCGCTTAGTTTTACCATCAGAAGCTATTCAATTGCATTATAACTAGCTGTTGATTGTGTGCGCGCCTGTATTTCACTCATATATAGGTGAGGCTTACGTTTCCATTCCGGGGCGTGTACCCTGGACGAATCGTTGGTGTTGTCTTCGTTCCCATTGTCTGGATATCTATCCACTCACAAAGCAACCATCGCGTGCTCGTTTGTTCAACTCGCCCAGCACGGATGACCAGTCTATCACACAGGCGAATGCGTGGCCTTTTTTCTCTCTAACGCTTGAACCAGGTCAGGTGGAGCTCGGCTTGGCCGGGGACAAATACCACAAGGCAGCTCTGCGTTTGGCTGTTCCGAAACAAAGTGCTTTGGCACTTTTGTTCGATGCTCCAGACAAGTTGCAGATGGGAGCATGGATTCGAGGGTTCATTGAAGCTTTAGGGATTATTCCGTTGGATCCATCGAAACTCAGCTGTGAGTACTGGCTTATTGGTAACCTTATTTCAGCCATTTTTCTCTTCTGTTTTATTTCTGGCCCCAAATATGTTTAGGTTCAGGTGAAATTTAAATTATTTTGCCGAGACCAGCTTGTTCACTACACCTGTGTACGTTGGAGGGAAATCAGTAACCCTCGCGTTCATTTGCTCTATTGCTGGGATGAGATTGTGCAACATATCCGGTGTAAAGTTTGCCCAACATTAAGGCAGGCACACTTCCTCGGAAGTCATGTAGTCCTCCGAATCAACCGATATCTTAAAAGGTACAAGTTTTGAGTGGATACAAGCCCTTGTTGTACGTATGCGTGAAAAACTAATAGCAGTTATATCACATAGAACGAGTTTGGATTGCTGAAACGTCACGAATGTCAGTTTGACCGCCTGTGTGCTGCTGAGCAAATACTTACAATGTATACTCAGGTTGGTGTGTTACACATCAGATCAGTCGTCAGGCCGATCCATCATCGCAGTCGGGTCTTTTTGACGGAAAATTGAGTCTACTTGACATAGGTCGACGTTCATTCCCAGTTTCATTTAACCAAGTTCTGAATGCAGTCAGTATTCCTGTTTAGTAGTAGTCACGTCAACCAAATACTATCGTACAATAAATAGTACTAATCGTTCAGCTGTAGCACGCCCTCGGCGCCTAGCTGCTACGCCGCCCGAAGGAAGCACGGCGGATAAAACTCTGTCAGGTTACCAAAACTTAAACATGGGCAGCCGAGATGTCGGATTGGTACTCGGACCACTTCCGGTGAGTAAGTTGGCGCGTTATCCACCGAGTTATCTCGAAGCAGATGAGAACATATCTATCACTGCCTCACCCGATCTACCTGAACATTTCCCTTTGAGTTACTATCGTAGTAGCGTACCTAAAAGATATACTCCATGGCAAAATTCATCCATTTGTGTTGCTAAGTTTGGAACAAAATTTCCTGGTTCTCCCAGCAATGATACAGGTTGAATCATGTGGCTTGCCTTGGCCAACTTCCTTGCCCGGTGGTTGGTCTTAATTGGGTACCTATGATCTCAGATATTATGTCTCGTGAGCACTCGTTCAATAAACTACGCACACCTATCAACTTACCGTCTTATACAGTCCGCGCCCATCAGCCTATCTCAGGAGCAGTTCGAACAGGTGCGAGGGTAATCGATTTATCCGGCCGTCATGCTTGTTGACACAGGTGGCTGCATGTTGCTTCATAGACCACTTCGACGGCGGTGGGCAGTCAGGCATATTGTACCTGGTTCGGAACGATTGACTGAAGCATATTGACAGACAAGCTTTCGTATGCATTACGGGCCCTAGAACCTGAAGACATGTTTTATTCAGATAAACTAAACTGGCGGATATGCTTTCAAATTCAGGCGGGAATTTGCATCCCACTTTGATGCGCAAACCACTCGTGAACGGCCCCCGTGCGCATAATTCAGTATCGTCTGATCTGTTAATTGTTAAAAAAACTGGTCTGGTTTGACAATCGTATCATGTAGAACGTGGTACTATTTGGCACTAGGCGTTTCGAATCGGTCACCGTGGAAAAGCCGACGTGAACAATCTAACATGCACACAGTTGAATAGAATACAGCCAGTCTTTTTCTTAAGGAATCAGAAAATTTTTCAGCCCAGCGCTGTTCCCTTCACAAGGTTAAACTATGCTGATTAGCCTTGATTACGACAGACTTGTGTAACCCAGATGTTTTGCGTCACCTAGTACACAACCTTCTTTCTCGAACAATAGCGTCGGGTGACAAGCCAGCACAGAAGGACCCACCGCACTGTTCTTCCTCAGACTCACCTCAGACCACCTACGATTCTCCTGGAGATACTTATTCGCAACCCTGTGAAAATCTACCCATTGTCCAACGGTCCATCCTGGGTAACCACTTGATTCGCAACGTGAACCGGAATAACACCGGACGTGGTGAATTGTCCATTGATCAATCGATTTCGCAAATTGATATCAGCTCCATGACAATATACGATGAAGTTTGCCCTCCGCAGGATACCAGCTCGATATTGGATTCCAAAGCTCTTGGCTACAAATGTCGACGGAATCCATCTTCTTATTCCGCCAATCCTCTAGGAACTCCATGTTTCTATCCTCGGAACCTCAGGGCACTGCAGCAAAGCTGTCGTGACCTAATCTCACCCGATATGTCCCTTGAGAGCTACGCTGCCGATCAAACGGATCGATGGTGTGTTCCTCCACCTAGCCGAAGGCTTTTGGCCCAACCTCTTCCCCCGTTGCCTTCAGTTGGCCCGAGTGGTGCTGAGTCGGTAACTGGCACTATAACCAGCAGTCATGCGTCGTCAAGTCTAACACCAGATGATTGTGCCTTCTCCCCAGTCGTTAACTCGGAGGTATGTCGTATTGTTAAATCTTCATCATTTTCGCTACTCAAGGACAGCTCGCTGACTTTTTAATCTAAACCTTTCCATCTACAGACCAGTCTAATGCATTGGTAAGTGTGGCTCCACAAACATACCTTCACCTTCCGTAAGCCTCTATTCACGCAATCTCACAGCGGCATCCTACCTTGCGGTTTTTAGTTAGGTAACCCGCTTTTATAATTTTAAGGACACCACTTCACCGTGCATGGATTAGAAACTGCAAGCCTGTCTTTACATCATCCATCTAAATAGACTTCTAGATCCACTTTAACAGATCATGTGCATCGGGTCGCAGAAAACAGGGTAATATTGCTTCTTAAACAGTCGAAATTTGGATGATATTTGAAACGGAGCAGTCAGATTTGACAGGTCAGTATTGGAGCAACAAGTAACTTTCCGGATGATCACAACAAATATGTGGTCGAATCCCGAGTAACTCAACCGCAGAAGGGCTTTAGTCCTTTCTTCACATATCACAATACTCAAAGCTGTTGGAAACAGCCTTTTCCGCCCTTGTTGGGACTCATAAGTTAGGCTTACGTGGTCAAGGACACTCGAGGAGTTTGAAACTCGTGTGGGCAAGTAATTTTAGCCTGTTTTCTAGTGACATTTCAGTCCTATGTCTCAAAACGAAGTAACCGATCAGGTGTGACTCAGATCTGCATGTCCTGTCCAATACTCCAACCCCATAGACTCCGTGGAGATGGAATTCCTTTACCGACTTTAACAGCTGGTTTTTGTTCCCCTGCAGCCAGGGAAAGCGGGGTCTGAGGGAAAGATAATGCACACTTCGATGCTTGTTTTCGGTGGATTTGAAAACAGCAATATGGGGCGTTTCTTCGTAATCGAACAAACGGGTTTTTTGTTCTACAAAATAATCCCAAGAGAGAAGGGATTGAGCGACCTGGTTTGGCACATACTCGAAATTTCCTTAAGATGTGCTCATAAGGAAAGCTGTGCTTGATGCCACGTGGTATGCTCAAATCCCGCGTCAATTTTTTTCGACATCTGATATTTGATGATGCTGCTTTCTGACTACGTTCCTCCGTTATCCTCGCTCACCTAAATCGATAAACGGGGAACGGTAGTTATCATAGGGTGTATCAGTTCTTTCTAACGGTTTCTTGAACCCCGGATAACATTCCCTCCATTTTTCAATGGAAAGTTTCTATGAATGTTTAGTTCATTAACGTGAAATCCCACTGCATCTGAATAGCTGAAGTTCTTTGGAGTTCCCTCATAGTTCGGGGAATACTTCTATACTTTCTCGTATAGGTATAACTGCTAATCAATTGACACATCTTTGTCTTGTTAGTATAGGGCACTTTTAGGAACTTCCTTTTTATCCTCATCTTCCGTAAAAATGGTGATTTTGAGGACTTGGTCAAAGTGTGCTGAGCGTTTTTATGTGTGGACCAACTTCGTGTGCAGAATCCCGCCACAAAATCGCTTTACCACTCGCAGTTAGGCGCTTCTACGTCCAAGAAGCCTAATCCGCACGCGACTGGCAAAAGTTAGGACCGGTCCAACGTAGGGTCGAACTCTGATTGGCCGAGTGTGGACCCAACAGCCAACCACGATTCAGTATCCGCCGAATGCCGCCTCCAGAAGGCGTTGGAATTTCCGGAATGTTGTAGCCTAGTGCACTTGAAGAACGCGCGCTGTAGATGTGTTTTTGACGTGATTTTGGGTGTTTAGTACACGTTGTACACCTTTGGCGGTACGTTTGCTGAAAATGTTCAGACCGCAAAACTGGGCTGAGGCGTTACCGTTATTACAGCATCAGAACGACATGTGCGTCGGTTTATACTTTTTGACATTTTTTTTGCTCCAATTGTTGCCAGCCTTACCATCAATAAGCCGATTTTCGGCATATATTCTCCGGGTGATGTACTGTTTAACTTTCGCCCTCCGTCTAGTTGTCACGCCATTATTAACCTCTTGCATACAGCAATCTTTCCAGAAGCCACACGCATATCCGCCTTCATGGCTTCACAATAAATAAACCTGCCACCGCGGCTAACCTATTTTTAACCTCGCCTTTTTCCTAACAAATGGGTCGATTGACGCTTTTTGTCACTGTGTCAGAAAATGTTTGCACCTATTCTGATTATTTTTTTCACAACAACATGCAACTTGCTCTTAACTAATAAACTGACGAGATTATTCCCAAATTTTGCGAGTAATTATTGGAAATTTTGTCTTCTCAACTCATTTTGAGAAGCCGAGAAGCACTGTACAGTTGTTTTATCCTTACTGGGAATCGAAGCTCCAGTGGGGAGTTGAATCCCCAACCGTTTGGTCACGAGCTGCTGATCAGCAGTGTGATTAGCTCTCACTCAGACAGGATGTAGCGTCACTCGTTCTTCACGTGCTGACTGCTTCTCAGAAGACAGTTTCACTCATCTTGTGAAATTATTATTTCTCTGAGCTACTCATAGATTGTTGGTAGTTTAACTCTCAGTAAGAGTAATGTTCGTTCCAGTAAGGATGAAAGGATGAAAAGTGAGTGCTTCTCGGCATTCAGCATAGAGTAGCTTTACTTACAAAGTTTTCACTAAAATAGAACGCACGCTCCGACTAACTTGTTTGAAAGGGGATAGTTTGTTGATAACCCCTCATTCGAGTAGCTTAGCTGACTTCGTATACATTCAACTTGCCCCGTGACGCTTCCCTGGACTTCCTATATCTGGTGTAGTTTTCACATTTCAACTTTCTACCGAGGCTTTGGCCAACCTGGGAATCAAAAAAGCTATCAGAGGGTTGTGATGCCGATAATTTTGGTAGTTTGGTTACTTTTTATTGTTTACGGAAACATTGGATTCCCAGTCATATTCGCTATATTTCGTACCAAGTGGCTACTCAAACGCGTACCTAACGATTTCAGCCCGAACTGCTGCACTCTTCCACGGGGTCGGCCAAAACACGTTCCCGGAATCACCGGCCTCCTCGGGATCCTCAGAATCTTTCAGGTTCAGCCCGAAGACGCCATTCTAGTCTCGGTAGTATGGATCAGTATGGGCCTACGTGCCGTCAGTCTGTTGGGCCGTATCCGGATGAAGTTGCACCCTTTCCTCCTGATGGTCAACCGATTTTAGACGATGGAGACATCTTTCTGCAAGACTTAGAATCCTCTACATCACGCACCGGTTGTACACTTCTCTCAGGTCAGCTTCGAAGTCAAGGGACAAGCACTACCCACGTCGATTTTCCTTCTAATCTATCTCTGCTATATCAGGATGGTAAGTTGCATCGATTTTTTGCAAGAGCTACTTTCTGTGTGCTGGTGGGGGATAAAGTCAAGCTTTTTAATAAAATGATAATCATTCAGCTCTGGCAACCTTTCGGTGGCTAAGTGCCATGCCAACGGAAGGAGGCAAGAAGGCTGGGGTACTGCCAGGTTGTCCAAGCCTAGACAGGAGCAGTCAATATGCCCGTAAGTGGGGCTCGAACCACGGACCTTCCGGTCCGTAAGCTGGCGCTTTAACCATTGAGCTATCTCGAGCTTTCAATATTTTTATCTTCCATGAAAATAGTAAATTTTGATCATTCGCAAT
Organism: Opisthorchis felineus; assembly: GCA_004794785.1. Taxonomy (NCBI): domain Eukaryota; kingdom Metazoa; phylum Platyhelminthes; class Trematoda; order Opisthorchiida; family Opisthorchiidae; genus Opisthorchis; species Opisthorchis felineus. The sequence goes on along the minus strand of SJOL01007915.1, from coordinate 31,284 downwards.
ACAGACCCAGATAGTTCACAGAAAACAAAAGAGTAGATGCCCTAGAAGTTAAAAATACGTGATTTCTCGAACTAGACGGTCCTGCACGTGCTGAAGTTACGAACCAGAAGCAACCGCACGAAGTAAGGTGCAATGGGGTTTCAGTTATCAACTGTCTGCCCTAGAGTGGCCTGGACTTGGACAATCTATCAAGGGTTTAAATAAACCTTAGTAGCTCAGCATGGGGTTTCCGTAATATCCGGTCAAATCTCTAAACGAAATTGTTTGAAAGGAACTAACTTCACTTAGATGGTTAGATAACGACTTGAGGGATCGGACGATCAACACAAGTTCTCTTTCTTTGAGGCCATGGAATAAACTGGAATAAACGCATTCGGAAGCACGCGTTTTCTAGCATCGTGAAGAATGAAATAACGCGGAGCAGACAGGTTCTTCAAAGTGCAAAAAAGGAAACACTCTCGAGTAGAATGATTTCTCAGGAATCAGCAGCTGTGAGGTGACCGTCAACAGTAATGCGTTGCGCACCGCTCTGGAGGAACCGATGACGAGAGCCTTCAAGGAGAACGTCCAAACCTTATCGTTAAGATGCTCGTAAAAAAGAGACCAATTTGTGAAGGCGTTGGAGCTACGAAAATGTCCAATAACCAAGGCCCGACAACAACATCATCAGCATACTCACAACTATTCGATTACGGGGAAAACTTAGGACATCCATTATTTCAAGGAATGGCACTCTGAAAAACACTTAGGTTGGTAAGAAACAGGATAGTTATATCCGTGCACAAGGTACATTGTTTCAACCCAGTAAATTAATCATACGAGACTTTCGTAGTCGAAGTTGGAAGGAATAGCAGTGGGTGGTCTCGTCGTTCAAGTCTTCCGGAGAGATCGATATGGCCAAGAGAAATGAGTCTGACTGCTCCATTGTTCCTGCCCATCTCAGAGTGGCGGAAGCGGAGAGATGGCCAACCCTTGACCTGGCAGAGGGGTATGAAGGAGATTACAAAACGTTTGGGTGCTGTCGGTGCTACTCGCCTTCCAGGATGGGGACCGCGAGATCCCCACTGCGCCTGGTTGAAGACGCTGCAAGATATGGCTGCCAATCGACGTCAGTGGCGTTGTTGTTGTCGTCAGTTTCTATCCAGATTGCCTGGATGAGTGTCTGGAGGTGTAGGCACCTCGGAATGATTGTAGTAAGCTAGCACTAAGTCGCTTCCCCGTCCACCTTTATTCTTTTCTTCACAATAAGGCTTTCAAATAAATCATTGTTGTACGACAGTGAAGCATCGGTGTTGAACACTGATGTCATGCTGTCGATGATGATGATAATGATGATGGTGCCCATCTCTGAAGCGTCAAAAATTAGCAGGCGCTACATTGTAGTGTGCGATCGTTTTCAAACCATTTGTATTCAGTATCCGACAGTATCCTGTCGGAATACCTTACTAGTTGGATGGACATGCAGCTGGGCAATATCTTGGGGAGGCTCTTCGCTTGCATTGTCTTGCAGACTAACCTGCAACAATAAAACATCTAACTCCTCCGTTACGAAGAGACTGGACCTTACCGTCTGTGCCTCCGTGACCCACTGATGTATGCTGGGGAATGTTCGTGCGATACTCTCATACAAGGTATGTCAATGGCTAGAGATCTAGTCCTCCATGTTGGGTTTTGGAACATGTGTAGCGAGTTGTTCTATAAAAATGTTAATACACTTGCATTTCCCGCCAAACACCGCCTCCTTGCGGTCAGGCTTCTGAGCCAAGGACCCTAATCGTCTAGGACTGCGCTCCTCGGCAGTATCCCAGCCCACGTACAACCATAAATCGCACAATTACGGCAGCGAAGCATCGGTGTTGAACACTGATGTTATGCTGCCTATGATGATTATGCGTATGGCTGCTGTTCTTACCCCCTCTGGAAGATTCTAACGCGGCCTTGTGGAGCATCCTGTGACGACCCTGTCTAGGTTTGGACAGCCTCGTAGTATCTGACGCTGATACTTCCATCGGGTGGCATAGTACTCATGCACCGAAGGAATGTTACAATTTTTTATTATAATAATTATTATTATTACTGTTATTTATATCATCACATCAACGTTGAATATACGCCTCAGGAAGACTTAATATCGTCTCCATTGCGCATCATTTCAATTCAACTTCATCAACGGGAATCATTACACAGCATATCTACTAAATATCGCTGATAAAGATTATGGTAGTCATTTTCCTGAAGGAAACTACTCAGAAGGTTGCTGAAAGCTCTTCTATATGAGGTTAACAGAAACTCGGAGTCTGCGCCCACATGATGAGCCCCATGAAGGGCCAAACCGGTCATGGGCTGTCGCAGAGTTTTCAGCAACCTTGCGAGTAGTTTACTTCAAGAAAATATACCACAGTTTCTCGAATATTTTATCTACTGAAACATGCCGCGGCTTTTATGTAGGACATTTAGTCCAGGAATACCATAAACAGGAGATTCAGCTGGCATTCAGGTGAGTTTCCCATTAAAGCCAAATGCGAGTATTTGTCGAGTTATGGTAGCCAGTTGACAGTTACGTTAGCTCCTCCCTCGGTCTCTGGCTACTATGGCGCTGATGCCAGACGCCCAAAGTTTTTGTTGTGTTTGTAAAATAAAGTGCCGCCTTGTTCGGAGAACTACTAATATAGGCCTATTTCTTGTGCGAGGCACTGAGGCTAGTGGATTGGGTAAACTTTGCATCCACTGGATACAATGAAACAACTCCTAGCCGGTTCCTCTGGTTTAACGTCAAACCGAACCTAACAGATGAGCTAAAAATTCGCCAAGGACTGTTTTCGTTTCGTGATGCAGAAGTTTCGGATTGGTTGGATTGCACTGATCTCCTTGAAGGCCCGGAAATCTTTGAGACGTGTTTGCCAGGCCAATTGAACCTTAACATAAGTGATAACGACAAGGTTAATGGCTGACTAGCAGCTGAGGCTTCGAAGTAAGCCCACCGGTGTACAATCAGTTTAGATGAACGGATGCCCTCGATATATGCCAAATTTAGGATAGTTTTGTCGCAGCGCCTAGTATTTTTGAAAGCTTGTCCTTTTCACGTAGACTTTTTCGTCGGATAATCGACACCTCTCCCGTATGGTAATTTTGGAAAGCATCCGTAATTCGGAGTTGGCTTTTAAAACAAGGGCGTAGCATTGTACCGTTTTTAAGTGTGGGATTAGTCACTCTTTTGTGTGTGTGATAGTTTAAATGAGGATGGAACGAGAGTGGCTGTGGGGCGTGTTTTCGTCAGCCGTATTGTCGGCGTGCCAACGCAATTGTTTCATCTGTGTGCGTCTACTTGAATCATGCTAGTAGTATACAATTTAGTGAATGAACTTGCTGACACTGCGGTCAGTTACGGGTTGTTTGGCAACTCGTGAAGGATACAAGTCTGGTCATTGCGATCGTCGTTACTAAAATACTTCTTGAGGCAGTTCGAACACTGTGGTGTGATGTCGAAACGAGTCCATTTGCGCTGTCGGCCGACAGCCTTCTACGTCACTTTTTGCGGCTAACCCCGAAAGGATAAGTTGACTTCATGAACGTTGCGGATTCTATCTGTCTACTTTCATTGGTTAACAGGGAAATGCGCTCAGATGAACTCTAAATATTTTAGAGATAAGATACAACCGAAGTCTCGTGCGCCGCCGGGATTTTCGTAGATGTTTCAATTCTGGCTTTCGCAAAGTCAAATACGACAGAATGACATCACTTTTCAACACTGATGCTTCGCTGCCGTACAACCATGATTATTTGAAATCCTTATTGTGAAGAAAAGAATAAAAGTGGATGGGGAAAGGACTTAGTGAGACGTCTCCAACCATACGCAGTGGGAATCTCGCGGTCCCCATCTAAGAGGTTGCACAGAGATGCCTTGAGATTCATTGGATCCAGACGGTCCCGTAGACTGAATCCACCGGAACTGTCTTGAACTGCTCACGAGGACTTAAGTTCTTCCATTACTCGTCGGTTTACGTGTTTGTCGAATCTGTGGGATGGATGTGGCCGTAAGCTTTGACAAAAATACAAAGTGCAAGATTATGTTTCAGAACGTGCAGTCTCTGTACACACCCCGTACAATTCAAGGGTAATCACTGGAGAATTTTACATACCTCGGTAGTTGTATGAGCCCTGATGGAGCCGTGGTTGAGGAAGCAGGTGGACGAATCTCAAGAGCCAGAATCGCGTTTGCTAATTTGCGTCACTGGAGGCGTCAAAAGGGCCTGTCACTGGGTCTCATGGGTCACATGTATCAGGCTACTGTAGGGCCATATTGAAGTATGGTTACACCTTTGTGGACAGGTGATGTGAGGCGCCTTCAGATTTTTCATCACCGATGTCCCAGAAGCTTTGCTAGTATCAGTTGGTGAGGTAATTAGAAGACGGTTATTTGGTTGTGCAGCAGGTACTTCAATCGCGTAAAACATCCAGCACCATCAACTGCGGTGGCTCTAAGGCTTTACATATAGTTACACAAACTTTGTGGTTGTACGGCAGTGAAGCACCACTATCAACGCTGATGGTGCTGTCTGTCACGATGATAGTCATGGATGTGGGCGTTGTCGCATACAGCTGGCTGCAGGTGAGAGCTGATTGTCAGCTGAGAACCAGGTACTGTAAGGTATGACCCACTCATCAGCCAGAAGTTTTACTTACTCATATCGTCTTGTATGGTTTACCACACGAAAACCTCGTTTTGGTAGTCTAGCTGTCCCAAAGCCATACAGACGTTTGTTAGTTTTCATATTTTATCTAACTATAAACAATTGTTGTCATTACCCCTGTCCCCTTGGTGTAACAAGGATTTACTGAGCCGTAAAATCGCTTGAACCGAGACCGACATTCATGGCCTTTTCTTGTCCAGTTTCTTCTTGTGAAGCCCTGCTGTTACGTAAACCCCAAAAATGTTTGATCTGTTCGCTGTCGAGTAAGATGCTGGACCCAAAATTAGCCTGTCCACTTCGGGATTCTCACTCAGAGGACCTAACTTCTGCCTCCCATTATGGCCGTTGGACTGGGAAACGCTGAACTAGCAACATCAATACTTGGAACCTTATCCCGATATGATGTCACTTTGTCGCATGAGCAAAACGATACGCTTCTTCATGATGACATTACGGTCGCTCCTCCACAAGGTTCCTTGTCTCTAAACTAAAGTCACCAGGCGAGATGGCTCAGTGGTTAGAGCGCGAATTTAATGACCGGAAGGTCCGTGGTCCGAACCCGACCCCTGCATCTCGACTTCTCCTGTCTTGGCAGCATCCCAGCTCTCGTGCTTACTTCGGGTGGCATGGCAACTAGAACCGAGAGGGTGTTACAGCTGAACGATTATGTTTTTTTTTTTGTCATCAGGCTAGAAACTTTATGCTGGTCGAATATGGCGGAAAATGTGGATAGTCTTGATGAAGCGCTTCCCACTGGCACAACAAAACTGGAAGTCAATAGCTGTTCGGAGAGTAGAATATTTCATCTAATTGCTAATCATTCATTGGATTGATAAAAGATGGTTGTGGCCAAACCGTAACTTCACACGTGAACGTTTTAGCATCCCTGAAACGCGCGAATTTATAGTAGCGCTGTGCCCAATTCTATCAATGAGAAATTCACCGCAACATAACTTGGCCTGTTTGTCGGTCGATATTATAAAACCAACAGTAACAACCATGGAACATTTTGAGGCTACAATTCAGAATGTTTGGTCGATTAATGTACGATCTCTTTTCATCAACTTTCCTTTGAATAGAATAATTGACTTTTTTTTATGTAGCCTGGTTAGGTCGATTAATTTAAGCTCGCCTATGCTGATGGGGGGTGCTGAAAACCCCAGTTTTTTGTGCACAGAAAATGTCAGTTTTAGATTGTTCAACAAGTCATGTAAACAGACAGATGGACTATCGATGGGTGGGCCGGTAGGTTCGGTTCTTGTGAACGTTTTACTGGTCACGATAGAAAAGCACTTGACCGAGGATTTGTTCCTAATACAAGCAATACGGAAATGTCGGTAAAGATTGGTTGTTGTAAAGATTGAGCGATGCGGTGCATCATTATCATGCCGATGATGATACACCCCAAGCTTTCCGTTACCTGCATGGAAGAGACCTACACCTGTGTGCGATTCCCTGGCATTTTGCTTACACAGAGACAGGACGTGTCTGTTAAACGCACTGTCTATGGAAAAACCCAGCTGCTCTGGACACGAATTATCCCAACTTTACTCCATTGAAGTACAACTACAACGTTGTGCGTATACTGTGCACTCGCACACTGAGGACCTGCATGTCGAACGATATCAGCCGTGAGACAGGACCTCGAACCAAGATCATACAAGAGGATGGATACCCACTCCGCTTCATGCAGCGATATGTCACAGTGGGAGTGTCAGCAGTCAAGCGTGAGATACATGCCAAGAGGCCTATCTGCTTGGAGCTTCCTCTTAAAGAACCCAAAATACCGCCCGCTTATCCACTACGTCGAAAAGGACCTGCAACGCCGCAAAACTACCGGTATTCAATTAGGCCTGAGGATTATCATCACCTATCAGGGGTGAGAAACCCATTGGCACAAATTCGCAATGTATACATCAATTCAGTTGTTACTGCGGAGCAAGTTACATTGGCAGAACTGATGAGTGTCTTATCTCCAGGCAAAAAGCACATGTTCCAGTCGGGGTACGAAAACTACGTTTCAATCCTAACCTAACACTCGTTACCTACCGAAAGTTCCTAGCGTCATCAGTTGGCCAGCATCTGATGACACGTCACTCTGCCGATCGTACGTCAGATTTCACCATCCTACTCCGCCGAGGCCTTCGCCGTGTAACTTGGTCTCTTCGTTCAGGAACAGCTCCTCGTGATTCTTAGATTGTCATAGACTTCAAATGCTTCTTTGTCTGGTTTTTGTCATCCAGTGTCTTGCTTGCCTAGAGTAGCACCTTTACGAACCTGTTTCACGTGTTGTTAGTGTTGTGTACTTCAAACAGAGGTGCAACGTCTAGATCGGTCCTTGGTTTCTTGCTCCGCCCACTATGGAATATCAAAGGGCACGGTAGCTTCAGACAGCCCTTTGTGGAAACAAAGGAGTACAACTGTCTTCATAGGGTTATCCCAGAATGTTGTACGGCAGTGAAGCATCGGTGTTGAACACTGATGTCATGCTGTCGATGATGATGATGATGATGATCCCAGAATGTTCCACAAGGTTACGCTAGAATCGTCATGGGGCGAGAATCGTCGAGCTATAATTCTCGATCCAGATTGGCTGACACTCTGACCAATTAAGTCACGGCTTCGTTTACTCCGTAACTCGCATGTGACACATCTGTTCAGTCGACGTCATGTTCGGTTATTAAGAGCTGCTGACCTCCGGACAATCAATTAGTTGGTGATGAGGAGCTGAAAATTACCTAGGTTGGCGGGACAAATCAAGAATAACCAGCGTCTTTTATATAACCGTTTACGCTTTCGAGAAACCTTTGTTCAACTGCCTGGTTGCACAACCAAAAGATCCTGATGATGAGAGAGTGAGAGTTATCAGCGGGGAACGAATAGGTTTGTAAGTTTTTTTCCTTAAATCCTGAGTATTCATCGTTCACTTGCAGTTCAGGTTACATAGTTATTGATGAATGTAGCTCACTGGCCATATCTCTTCCGGCATTTGTCGCCTAGTACATTTTCACCAACATTCTTATTCTTCCGTCTGCATAGATCCCACTGGCCTTGCTTGGACAAACAGTGCATCACCTGTGTGGCCTGAGGATTCACGGTTTAACAACAAGTCCGTGTGTGCCGCCGCGGCTAGACGCAGTGTTTCGTGTGTGACAGGAACTAAACCTACCATCAATGATCCACGCACAGTGGCAACTCTGCCTCCCCGTAGCGAATTACCACCCTCACTCGTGTATCCTGACTCCTCACGCTCCAATCCACTCGATGACGTGCGCCCAAACTTGTTAGTGTCCTTAACAAACGATCACTCATTGTCCTCGACTTCATCGCAAACAGCAACGTCGTCGGGTGTGGCGCTGACTGCAGGTTCATTTTCTTCAGGGTCTGGTGGGACCACGCGGCCGTCGTCCATGGCCATCACATGGCCACCACCACCCACCCTAACCGAAGAACCGGATTTTCCCGGGTCCGATTCAGATGATCAGCACAAACATGAAAAGCCTCAGTCGCGGACGACCCCTACAAGTCCTCGGGATTCAGATGGACAAGATACACACACTGATGTATGTGCTTTCCTTGTTATCAGAGCGTCAGTTGAGTACAGTTGGCTTGTGCTTCGGGTCGAACTTCGTAGTGATCACTGTCTTGCGTGTTTAGCGGTCCATGGGGCTCTCATTTAAATATGCCCTCATTATTGCTACTACCGTCCTATCTGATAGTCGCGTGCACAAACACAACCTCTTCAAATTCGCATGATGTTTGCCTGTAGGAACTAGAATGTACAAAAAAATTACCTGAACTAACTGGCATCGAAACGTTGAAAACGGGACCCCGAAGTTAGCGTTCCATCAGTTACTAATTGGATAATGAGCTCCCTTGAACTCGATGTGGTTCGTTTTGCTTTACTGGTCGTCTCAGAGGCTTCTCCCTTCCTGGCTAGGAACTTTGATTTAACGTTTGTAGCATTGTTCACTCAGTATGTTAGAATATCCTAAAGGGGTTTAGCTCAGAACTGTAATTTGATCAGTTCAGATACCTTGCAGAATCGAACTCGTGGTGATGCGTGAGAGGCGTGGACGGTTGCGTTCAAATGTCTCATCCTGCTGTCAACTTGTAAAGCGTTGTAACATCAAGCGTTGAAGTATCTGGATTTATTGTGTTTTGATCCATTCCGCCTGCTAGAAATGTCTCCCAAAATGACATTTATCGACTGACACTGATAAATTTTCTCCAGTTCTCATGTCTGTAACTTTTCCGTGCACTTGGTCTGTCGATCAGGAATTTATTTTGATTGTCAGTGGTAATATAGCTTCATCGCTGAGTACATGTCAAGCGAAGTTGCACCTGAATCTGTGTGAACTCAAGACACCTATTTATTTTGCGTGTATCTCAGAAATTTTACCGCTTTTCGCACTCTTCGAAGGAGTTTGGTCACTACCGTGATGTCAACGACTAGTTTCCGATGTCTGGTGCGTTATTATTCAAACTTGTTGCATTCTCACTTTAGGGAACGAAAGAATTACCAGTGGTGAATGTTGAATTTACATTCACATCACTCTCGTTTGAACAGTCGTCCTACTGTCCTGGCGTAATTATTCTGGTTAGTCCACACTAAACAGGGAAGCACTGGACTCGAGTATCGCTCTTACTGGGGCGCATCAGTAGTCCATATCCTTGGCGATTTCAGGGTTTGAACTGTTCGTCGTTCAGCTATAACACTCTTTCGGTGTTAAGGAAGCACGCGGGCTGAGATACTACCAGGTTGCCCAAGCCTAGACAGGCTTGGACACTCAGGGTCATCAGGACGTACTAACATACACAGTGGACAGGGCGGAAAAAGTCAAATCTGAAACGCGAATGGAGAAGCTCAAATCGAAATGCCATCTGGACGAACATTATGACAAAGTGACCCATAGAGGTTTGGGCTAAGTTGACAGAAGTCATTATGGAATTCGCACTCGGTGGGGTGCTTATTTCCGCTTTCTAGTGTTCCCCATATCAGGTAATTTGTCTATTCTGATTTTTTTCTGGTGGACTCTGTCTCCTCTGGTGAAATTTCTCTCCATTACATTGACTCGTCCCATAATCCTGTCGCATTGTCACGATTTCTGATGTCACCAATCACCACATTTATATGCATCTATCTTAGATAGGAATTCTACCGTTTCCGCCGCCCACTCCTATCGCCGTGCTCTGCATCCTTTTTCATGTCCATAATGGCTGTCCACCTAGCAATGAACGTTAGCACAGACTACAAAATCCGATGTGTGAGTGTATTGATCCCCTCAGTCTGACTTGAAAAGGTCCCGAAAACGGATATTCTAGTTTACAAATGCCTTTTGGGTTTGACTCTTTTTGCTTGAGCGATAACCACGTGTCAGGTGCAAATCAGTATGATGCTGGCGCTTTGGCTACCCAGAATACATGTTTTGTAAAGTTATTCTGTTTTTGTGGGCTATTCGCACGACTTACCCCTTCTGTGCTGAATCCCAATACCTGATAGCTATTTATTTCGTAATTTCAGGCTGTTGGGACCATTGCAAAGACCGAAAATGGCACTGCTGCATCGAGAAGAGACCTATTCCTATCTAACTCGACTAAACCGACTGTGAAACGTATGCATACGTTTAATGGGGTTGATCGGAGTACACAGTGCCCTTTATCGCCCAGAACATTGTCAGATCTTCACTACTCGCCTACTAATGCTTCACTGCTGCTTGTCACAACTCAGTTAGAAGAAGTGCAACAAGGCGCTAAGAAATTGCGATCAAGACAGTGAGTGGTTCTCAACAATTTTATCTTTTCACGTCTAAAATCACCTTATTGAATCATATCGATGTTATTTGGTCACTGTGGTATTGCCGATTGCCACCGTCTTTCGTGAGATAATATTTTTGGGACTGTGTTTTCCCGTTCTTCATGGTCTTTAAATTTGTCCTATAACGTGAGTACTTTTCAACTCGTTTGTTCGCCAACAGTTTCATGGTAAACTTTTGCTTGACTATACTACAACCCCAAAAGTTCAACCCCTTACTGTTTTGTTTCTGTTTTATTTTCAAGAACTTTGATATTTTTCTCTCGTACTTCGTAGGGTAGGCTGGTGAGGTTGAGGTTGCGAAGAGAGTAATCGACGATCACCTGATTCATATTTCTCTTGCGTCTGTGACAGTCCGATTTTCACACACCGAAAAGTGTTCACCCGTTAGAATTCGTACAATTCGAGTGACTCCACAACTCTCCTATTAATTGTTTCTACTCTGATGCCCTGAGTCCTCGACTCTTCATTTCAGCGCTGCGCTGTCATTTCGCCTGGCAAATCGCCTTGTTCGTGAGCAAGTGCACACGGCTAAGGAACTCAGCGAAAATAGCACGGGATCTGAAGACAGGTCACATTCGACGACCCCTCCGTCTGAAGACTCTACGGAGACTCGGCCAAAACTACCAGCAGCGTCATCCTATGACCGCAGCGCGGATGAAGGTGATGAGGCTACCTCAAGCTTGTGCGCTCGGTTGGCTGCCATCGAAATGTTAATTCAACAGGCGGAATCGATTGAGACGCGTTTACGCGATGAAGTCAACCAGTACATGACGACTGATTTAAGGGTACCGGCTGAGTTGGTAAGAGTCTCCCTTCACATATCCCAACCTGATAGCCTTCGTATCCCAACGTTTCGTTGTTCTTTCTACTTTAGTTCCACTGCGTATGAATTACAACGCGCGATGTCGCCTTTCCAAGACCATGTGTGAGGAACTCTCAAAAAGTGATCGCTGTCGGTAGCTGGCCTTGATTAGTACAGAACTGACATCTGAGAAATTGAATAGAACAGGATCACATGTTCGCCTAAATAATCTAGAGTTACCGCTTAGTTTCCACCTCATCGCTATAGGTTTTCTGGTATACCGTTTCTCATCGTTCTTTTCTTCGTTTATTTCTCATTATGCTTGGCTTGTTTGTGACGCAGAGACTACAGATGGAAAACATTCAATTTTTTTTTGCGACCAGTATAAAGTGCTCTTAACAGAACTCATCTATGTGAGTGTTTTCTGGGCAAGATCAAAGTGCTTTTTAACGCGTGCAAAGCAATTCTCCCTGATCGCTTCCTTCGATCAGATCAAAGTTATAACAAGTCATACTCCTAGGGAAATTCTTATCCACCAGTGTTGTGTACAAACCTTTACAGTATTTTACTGATCGATACACTTGCTATATTTGCCAAATATCCTATCCACAGGGTGGCGGAAGCAGGAGGGATGGTCAACCTTTGACCTGGCACAAGGATATGAAAGAGGGTACGAAATATCTGGGTACTGTCGGTGCGAATAGCCTTCCAGCATGGGGTCCGTGTGATCCTCAGTGTGCCCGATACAAGATACGGCTGCTGCTGCTCGGAACCATGGGCGTTCTTGTTGTCAGTTTCTATCCAGGTTGCCTGAATGATTGGCTGGGGGTGTGTGCACCTCGGAATAATTGTGGTAGAGTAGCCCTAAGTCCCTTGCACTTTCATTCTTTTATTCAAAATAAGGCTTTCGAATAAATCATGGTTGTACGGCAGCGAAGTATCAGTGTTGAACACTGATGTCATGCTGTCGATGATGGGGACAATGTTTTACTTGATTTCGTAATTCATGAAGGTAACTACTTTGTTCCATCATTTGCGCCCCCTAAAATGACTCTATCAATCGAAGTCCATTTTTGCGGTTTCCGTCTTCTGTCCGTTTTCGTCGGAACTAGCTGCTATCCAACTCTTACGCGTTAGTAGATCAGAGTCTCCAGTCATCAGTGTCATTCGGTTCGGAATCATGCCAGTTCAAAATCTCAACTGTCCTGGGTAGAACTTCAATCCTTCAAACATATTCGACGTTTGTTGTTCATCATCTTCACTGGAACTAGGCGATGGCATCACGTTTAGTGGGAAGTATTTATTTATGGCACCATTCAAGGTTTTAATGTTTAGCAACCCTTTTTGAAAGGGATCGACAATAGTCCGTATACACCATTGATCCAGGACTTGCATGTGCGGTAGTCCAGGTTCCCTTGCAAGTGAATTGGAGCATGGTTCTGTCTCCAGGCTGGGTCTCAACACGTTCTCGCACAGACTTACGGAATTACGGCTTAGTATCCGAAAAACAAACAAGAGTATCGGTATTCTATTTGTTTACCTCATCAGAACGGTACGACAAAATAAGCTGGTCCATCGAAACCGTAGAGGTCACATGGCTTCATTGCTACCAGTGTAACAGTGGACATTGCTGATGGAGCATGTGAATAGCATCTTGTCCAAGCTCCGCCCCCACATCTGATGAAGGGTGAATGTTGGTGCGGAAATTGTGGGATTCTTTTGCAGTACGTTTCATTATTGTTTAGTATTCAAAGAACGTCCAGGAAAGTTCAAGGGGACCGTTGAAAGTGTTCACTTTTCAAAAACTCTGTGCAGATGGAATATTCACTTTCGTGTCTAGTGGGTTGTAACCGCTTAGTTCGTGTTCGCTAGTGAACAGCTTCGCACTGAAGGGCGTTTATCCTTTCATCAACACAACTTTTGGCTGTCTTCGTGGACCAACTGTTGAGGCGCTGTCATCTGCCGTCTGTTGCTGGGTCATGATTGGCTGTTGGGTCCACACCTTCGGGCAGTCAGAGTTCGCCTTGATGCTGGGCCGTCAAGGGGCTTCATCGGTTGCTGTACTTGCAGCCAAGATAAGATCAGAGCCAATACATTTAGTTTACGGAAGACCTAGCTGAATCTCTCGTATGTGACGAGTTTTCAGCAACCTTTTAAGTAGTATGTTACATCAGTACATATAGTTTTCCTCCTCTCAGTTGATCGTTATTGTCCTAACAACCCACCTACCCTTTCCCCTCCAACTTCCTCATCTCTGTCGTTAGGTTTCGAATACGCCTAGCAAGCAATGCCAGACAACGTTGAATGCTCACAATCAGGGACGACGTGGACGCTGTCATCGTGCGCGTCCAGCATATGGAATACAAAGCTGTCCTAATACAAATCCGTGTGTTCCACCCGCTGCGCAACACACCGCTAGGGGACGTGGTCGAGGTGGGCGAAACCGACGTAGGCGATATTACGGCGGAGCTGGTGGAGGAGGGGCTGTACGCAACCGTCCGAGAGCTTGGAACAAGTCAGACAGTAATGGAGGCCACACAGTTGCAGTCTCTCCTGCCTCTTAATGTGCCTCTATCGTTTGTGGTGTAATCTACCCCCTCCTGCACTGTTTTGTCGCTCTCTTCGAGTGTCCTTCGTTCACCAATTTCTCTTCTCTCTTCCCAATCGAGTGCCAGCTGTTTATAGCTCCGCCGTCCTGTGCATTTGATCGAGTAATTCTCCAAATTCCAGGTTGTCGACTTCACCACTATCTGTAAACTTTGTACACATGCACCTATCTTTTTGCTTAATTTGTGCCTTTATTGTTTGGATACTTTTTTACGCGAATTCCTACCTACGACTTAGTATCCCCCACTGTGTATTTCACTACCGTCATTGATTTTTTCTACTGATTAGCTCATCCAGTTTGATTTTTAGGACATTTTGCTGAACCGGTTATTTTGACCCATCAAACAAATCCATGCTAACCATGTTTCAGTTAGCCGAGCACTTCGGGCCTTTGATGTGATTCCCTCGCCCGTTTCATCATCACATTCAGACCACTGTCTAGGGAAAAACTTGTCGATGTCAGCACGCAACTTTCCATGTTATACACGATAATGTCCTTGCCAGGTTGAATACCGATAATAACGCCATTTACCTGACAGCATTTTTGTTGGGTTGGTTATGATGGTTATGGGGATTTTTCGCTTCTATAATGCAATAAGTACTGCCAGATCAGATCGTTTAGGTATGGCCTAGTTGCCATGACACCCTAGAAGGATCACGAGGGCTGGGACACTGTCAGATCTCCCAAACCTAGCTAAGAATAGTCGAGATGCGGGGGGGGGGGGTTCGAACCATGAACCTTCCGGTCGGCAAGTTCGCGTCTCAACCACTGAAGTATCTCGAACTCGGAACGAGTAATTCAGTAAGATACTGATTTCTGAGCTTTAGCGCGTACTATTCGCTCGTACCGGCGAATATTCTTCACTTTTATTGATGAAAAACCCTTCGAACCAAAGAAATTAGGCGAGGAGTTCGATATTCATCTTTTCGTTTGTATAGCGTTTACTGCTCAGAAAATTATCATTTGTTAATGGTGTTGCGGATCTACTACCACAGTCGATTTGATGGGAATTCAGGAAAACGGAATGATAAAAATTGAAGCATCATCAGGCTGTGAATTGGTGGCAGCCGCCATAGTTTCACCCACCGCTGGACCTGGCCACAGTGCCGCACTCGGAACCGTTCGGAGTAACTTCTACTGTTCGTGCTTTGCTTTGTGGGTATCTGGTGGTTCTGAGCAGGAATATCGTGTTCATTGTGTAGGGGTCGTCCTGATCTCAAACACTGAAGACGCTCTGTTGGATTGAATGCTGTAAGCAGTAGATTGTGCGCTATTGGCCCATCGGGATCCATCAAAAACGTAACTTTTTCCTGATCTCTCCGTATTCCCCAATAAACTCGCGACAGAGCTGTCGATGGGCATACCAGACGGGAAAATTCCCACAAGTGCGATAGTTTCACGCTACACGAAGGTAATTCAAAGGTGTTGCCATAGTATTTGACGATTGAGGACTAGCAACGACAAGGAGATAGTGGCTGTCGGGTGTTGAATGTAGTCCAACGATTCTGGAATGAGACTGGCGAGCACCCCGGAAGCTACCAGGCTTATGCTCCTACGACTTTAGCCAAAGACTCCTATGCCTTTGAATGTTGGTGAGACAGTACGGGATATGCGTCCGTAGTAGTCCTGTCAAGCTGGCCACCAAACTATTTTTCTTTTCCTTAGAAAGTACTGAATGCAATTTAAGGGCTCGAATCTCGCTTCGAATTTCTCCCGTTGGGTAGTGATGTTCACATCTCACTTTTTCCCGTGGTTTGGTAGCAGGGTTTGTACGGCGAGAGACCAGCTGAATAGCTCTTCAGATTGGTCCGCCAATCTCTCGGGATAATCTGAGAGTAGGTTGAACTGTCATTTTCGTCGATTGTTTCACGGGCTGTCAAGTTCTTTTAGCCGGTCATCATAATCAGGATATATGTAGCTTGCGACTGTGTTCTACTTTGAAACCTCCCAGCTGGGATTTCGCCGTCAGCTAGTTTCCTGTGGCTTTTAACCTCGTAATCCATCTGCCATAGGTGTTGCTTACTATACTCTTTCCCAGCGTCAGTGAAAGTCACTAACCTCAAGGATATTCCCTACCTATTTTCCCGGACATGGCTGTTCTGAAGTCTTGTCACAATAATTCGTAATGCAAACTGTGGTTCAAATTCTACGTCGGTCCTTGGCTTGCTCCTCCGCCCACTATGACATGAGACAGCCCTTTGTGGATACCAAGGAAGATTAATACAACTGTATCTATAGGGTTATTACATGATATTACACAAGACCGCGCTAGAGCCTTCGTGAGGAGGCGAGAAGAGTCGAGCTATTGATGCTCGATCCTGATTGGCTGACTTTCTGACCAATCAGGGCATGCCCTCGTTTAGTCCGTAGTCTGCATGTGACGTCCGTCCAGTCGACGTGATGTTCAGTCAATAAGCGCAGCTGGCCTCCGGACACATGAACGAAGTCACGCTGTGTCTGCGTTAGAAACCACGATCTTTAATGGTTGTCCACCGATAACTGAGTGCCACATGGTTCTTCCGGATGCTTCGCTTTGGTTAACACCCGGTTATATGCTACCCAGCAAGCTGCATGTTCAGCGTATAACAGAACGAGTCAGTGTTTCAGAAGGGTTTGGTAAACCATCGGTAGTTTTTAATTGGGCAACGTTTCGCTTTGACACAAAACCTTCATCAAGTGAGCAGGTCACTAAATTGGCCGGGTTTTAAGGCAGACAGAGAACCAATCACTAAGACGTCTTCATATTAGCGCACTAGATCAGTGTTGAGTGTCAATTAACGGCTCTTGTCGATTAGTGTGGTTGCCAAAATCTTGCATTGATGGGTTGGGGGAGTGTCAAATTAGTTCCGGTCGGGTTTGGTTCCTTAATCTTCCACTTCAGGGTGCTTCAATTGATGGATCACCGCGGGTGCAACTGGTAGATTTCGTTGGTCTTTGTGGGCTTGTGAGTGTTGCGACAATTTAGTTGCGGGGAGGGAAGGTGGGTGAGATTAAATGGAATTCAGATGATGACTACTGATAACCGCACACCAACACGTGTCAGCTCGACTGATCCAAGACCGTTCTACACACGGTTGCCAGTTCCACGCCTTCGATTCTGTCAACAATGGGATGCTTGGCGATTTTTACCGCCTCGGCCATCAGTCTCTGTGACGTGGACAGTAGTCCTCGCCTCAGAACCTCAACATTTTCTAAATCTATTTTGTGTCCCGTGTCCAGTGCCTGCTCTGCAATTACCGAGTCTTTCAGTAACGCTCGATATTCATCTGCGTTTCTCGGCGGCCTGTTATTTTCTTCCTGTGCTCTCCGACTCTGGTGTGGAGTTCCCTGGACGTCTGTCCTATATAGACCTTAGTGCAGTCGTTACACTTAATTTTGTAGACACAATCCCTGGTTCTGTTTGCCGGGAGACGATCCTTCAATTGCACCAGTGCAGAGCGCAGTGTTTCCCTTCTCGAAGGCTACCCTTATGTTAGCCATGTTTAGAATCCTTCGAATGACCTCCGATATCCCTAGTTTATATGGAATAACGGTGGTCCCAATCCATTCCGTTGGGTTTCGGTACCGGTACCCTTCGCATTTGACGCCTAATCAAACTAGATGGGTATCCACTAGCCCGAAGTTTGTTGTTCGCTTCAATTCGGGCCGCTGTCCGATCAACTTCTCCTGTACACAGGGCCCTTACACGCCTAAACACTGACGAGGGAAAACTGGCGAAAACCGGTGTCAGTTGGCTTTTCGTACAGTCGTCTTTAGTTTCCCCCCAACTTATGTGTCATGCAGTCTAAAAATGTCAGTGTACCCGAGGTTGACTCTATCTCCACATTAAATTTGATGTGTGGACTCAGTTCATTCAGATAGTTGTAAAACTCACTGACCTTATCTCGTTTCATCACGACGAAAGTGTCATCTACATAACACCAGAATATTCTGGGTGGGTATGGAAATCCGGCTAAAGCTTTCTGTTCAAATTCTTCCATAAATATATTTACCAAAACCGGGGATATTGGAGATCCCATTGCTAGACCTTGTTCTTGAGTGTAAACTTCTGAGTCAAAAACGAAGTGGGTGAGATTCAGGCATGCTTTTATGCCTTCCACTAGTTCATCTACCGTGAGCTGTGTCCGTTCTGAAAGGGTGGTATCCGCTGGTAGCAGTCGCTTGGCTATTTCTAAAGAGTCCCCTTTTGGCACATTTGTATATAACGAACTGACATCGAAGCTTACAAGGATGTCATTTGGTTCAACGATGATACCCGCTACTTTGTTGGCAAAGTCATATGAATTCCTAATGTAAGTACTAGATTTCCCGGTGCGGGGTGTGAACGAAACCATCAAGGATCGGAATGGAGTGACCATCTTGAATAAAGAAGAGCGTCTCGACCGGTGGGCCGAATGTTGCATATGCCGAACCATCTTTTCGCGAACAGAGCGCTGTTTTCCGTGCCCAATTCAGAGTGGCCACCATAAGGGGACGAAGCAAAGTGACGCAAGCAGTCTCGTTACAACCGGGTTTAAGCTAATCCCCCTGTGGTTACCACACTCACTACGAGCCCCTTTTTTGAAAATGGGTACTATCACTGAATCCCCCAGTTGTCTGGGACAGTCTCCTTTTCCGAAATGCAGGAAAACAGATCAGACAAGCGCTGACTGGTGATTTCAACCTGTCCTTGAACAATGTGGGTGGGTGGACCAGAAACCCGGTGGCGCTTGAGAGTTGTATTACTTCTGATTGTAGTGTGACAGATGAGGTCAATGCACGAATCTACAAGGCTCCGGGTGCTTTTGCTAATTTGAGACACCTATGGCATCAAAGCGATATATCCCTGAATCTCAAGGGACGTGTGTATCAAGCTACAGTGCGGGCTGTTTCGTTGTATGGGTGAGACTTGGCCTGTTCGAGCAGCGGAACTGAGACGTCTTCGGGTGTTCGACAATCGTTGTCTCAGGGCCATAGCTCGTGTAGATTGGTGTCAGAGAATCCGTAACGAGGCAATTAGAAAGCGAGTTTTCGGTTGGGCGACGGGTACTTCCATTGAAGAATGTGTCCAGCACCAGATGCTGCGTTAGTTAGGCCATGTATTGCGTATGCCGAAGATGTTGTTTTTCGTGCTCAATTCAGAGTGGCGGAAGCAGAGAGGTGACTAACCCTCGACCTGGCAGAATGGCGTGAGAGATTACGAAACGTTTGGGTGCTGTCGGTGCTACTCGCCTACCAGGGTGGGGACCGCGGGATCCCCACTGGGCTTGGTTGGAGACGCTGCAAATTATGGCTGCTAATGGATGTCAATGGCGTTCTCGTTGTCAGTTCCTATCCAGATTGCCTGAATAAGTGTCTGGAGGTGTAGGCACCTCGGAATGATTGTAGTTAGGTAGCAGTAAGTCCCTTCTCTGTCCACCATCATTCCTTTCTTCATGGTTATCAAGCAGCAAAGCATCAGTGTTGAACACTGATGTGATGCTCTCCATGATGATGGTGAAGCGTTTCCAAGTGGAAAGGGAGCTTGCTTGGTGGGGACTATTTCATTTAGATGCAAAATTAGTCAACAGTGTACATGGGCTAATTAGCTGCGGGATTTGTGGTCGAATTATCCTCGCTTGAACTAGTTATCGAAGTGGGTATGCGTCATCATCATATATATGAAAATGGAGAATATTCTACCAAACGTCACAGCACCACCATTAAGCGTCCGTGGAAACCTATTTTGAAGCCCGCTGGCGAAGACCACTTCTCAGGAGGCTCGCAGGACATGGTTGGTCGCAAAAATATACCAAGGGATAGTTCGCTTTTAAACCACTATGAATCTGAACAACCAGTTAGCCTCAACATGGGCTAATAGTCGTTCAGCTGTAACACCCTTTAGGCGCCTAGCTGCCATGCCCACCACTCAACTCCGAAAGAAGCACAAGGGCTGAGATACAAGCCCAAGCCTACACAAGAGCAGTCGAGATGCCTGGGGGTTGAATTCGAACAACGGACCTTCCAGTCAGTAATTTACGGCTCAATCACTGAGCTTACTCGACAAGGGCTAAACGACAGTCACAATAACAACCCTAGAGGAATTCCCAAAACACAGAAGGGCAATAACAAATTACCACACTATTCAAAGACAAATGCATCATCATATACACAGGAACATTGGGAAGTAAAACGTATAGATTAGTGAGGGACAATTGAAAAACCAGTAGAGGTTAAGTTTTCGGGGAAACAATGGATAGTGCTTGTCTGCTGAATGTTCGAGAGACAGAGGGGAGCGCGGCAATCTTTGCATGCATCTGTACAATAGAGGGGGGCATTTAAGTCAAGTCTCTCACGGCAGCTGTTCGGCCGTTTGATGGCACATCAGTGTCATGTAATGGGTCGCTGAGTGACTGTCTCAAATGTTTTCGAGAGCTTGTTACAGGAGATGAATCTTGGCAACAGTGTTGATTACGGTTCGGGGTGGTAGCAGATGGGAAGGATGGGCCAGAAGAGTCAACGCATGACTCTGAAGTCCGTAAAGAATATGCTTCCATCGCAACATCACAGTCATGACTAGATGTAAACGTCCGCTGAAGACCATCAACAGGGATAGTGGGTCGGTTTTGAGGGCTGAGATGGGAATGAGCGTGAGGGGTCGTCACTTGGTGTTCGAGAGTACGACTTCGCTTGGTTGGCAAAAGATGGGCCTCAGGAAAGTTAGATACAATGTGATTGCAATCCGTGTTCACTGACGAGAAGGAATCCCTCCTCCGTTTCGCCGACTGATTGGTTAGTTCACGAACGGAATCCAAAGTTGAAACCGAGGGTGAATCCATGGAGTGATTTGGTGACTGACCCCTACAAGAAGCAGGTGATTGTTCTACTAGCTTTGTTTCAAAGTGGGTTGACTGAATTGCATTAAATGAATGGTGCTTATCATCATACTCATCAAAGTCGGTTGCGACACCACAGAGAGGCTGTTCATCCACAGGACTGGCTTCTTCAAACGGAAACCAATTGGCCTGCTGCAACAGTTCCAAGGCTTTACCAGGGGCCACGGTCTCCAATTCAGCAGCCAGAACTTGAGCCGTTGCTTTGGCCAGGTTGAGACGATGCTGCAACACAAGAAGACTGTTCCCAATAAACTCCGTTTCGTTCTCGACCTCCTCTACGAGATATTCCATGTCTGCAAAATTACGAAAAAAATGTAAAGTTACAATACGATCCTTAGATATTCGATGGTGTTTGCAAAGCTGAACGAACAGCTCAACAATTATACCATTAAATTCGAACGAAAAAACCACAGCGAGCAGGAGTACGAACATGTTTGCAGAACAGAACGTGCTCAACTCATTGAGCTACCAAGGATGACGCTACATGCCAGAGACAAGCACTTAGTCATCATCATCAGCGCTGATACAGATGCTTCACTGCCTTAGAACGACAAAGTCTAGTTAATTACATTTAAGGCCTCAAGGTGAAAAGAAGACAAAAAGAGTGGGGGACGAACGAACCTGGAGAAGCCTGCACCCTCAAACATCCGATCAGACAATTTGGAAACTGACAGCATGAACGCCACTGACATTGATTAACCGCCATTCATTGCAATGTCTCCAGCCAAGTGCAGGGGGACCATGACGGAAAGTAAACCGCACCAACAAAACTCTTAGTAGTCTCTCCCACATACTTTTGCCAACTCACAAATTGTCCATCATCATTCTTAGGGAATGCACTCTACTGAGGGTGGCCTGCCCAGATGAAACTCCTCCATAGAAGTGACCAGTCTTGGTTGGGATCTCCAGAGGTCTAAACTACATTTTCAACAACACTTTTTTCGACGGGAAAAACTACACCTTGTTGCTTGGTCCGTTGACTAATCTGCCCTCAAGACATGAAGTTCTCCCGATAGGATTCGAAATCCGAAGGGGTGACGCAGAATTACCAGGCACTATTACAAGCATTAACTGAACGGTCAACGAAAGCAGGTCCACATCGCTGCTTTCTGCACTAAGATCCATGTCCGTGATGAAGCAAATTCCAACCGCTGGACGCGTGGGGTCTTTTTCAACTGACTCGACTTGACATGAGTCATGTCCGCTTATGAAACTGACGGCCAGTTGGAACGTGCTTCATGAGGCTTACGAACGGCTCCAGGGACTCACGGTGCATGGTCCTTACTGCAATGGAGCACCAATCAACCAAAGAGAGGAAACTATATTGAACGCTACATACATTTATACTATATGTATGTTCTGCTATAACACCCTCCCGGTGCCCAGCTGGCACGCCTGCCCCCCTCCCACCCCACCCCGAAGAAAGAACGACTGCCAGATTGCCCAAGCCTAGGCAGGAACAGTCGAGATGCAGAGGTCGGGTACGACACGCGGACCTTACAGTCAGTAATCGCGCCTAAACCTCTGAGCCAGCCCGATCTCCCATTGTATACATATACGTAGAAATCGTTCAGCTCTAGCACCCTTTCGGTGCCTAAGTGCCATGCCAACGGAAGGAGGCACGATGGCTGGGATATTGCCAGGTTGCCGAAGCCTAGACAGGGGAAGTCGAGAGGCTGAGGTTTGGTTCGAACCACGGACCTTACGGTCCGTAAGCTGGCGCCTTAATCACTGAGCTATCTCGAGCCCTTATACATGTATATATATACAATACATATATAATGCTATTACTGAACACGCTAGAATTATCGGCTACCCTTCTAAATATAGTAACCTTCCCTACAGGGTTACCTTTGGACAACTTTATGACAACGCTTTCTACAAAACCGAAATCGCGTACCAGCATAATTAGGATTGGGTGCACGCGGCATGATGTTGCTGTTAGCTTAAGTGTGTGCACATTACCACGTGCGGGTTGCGACAAACCAACGTGACAAAATGCTTCAGCAGTCCATTCTAGCATAATGGAAGCACACAAGTGCGGTAGTGTGACAGTGAGCTGAAAGGGAGAGAGGTGCCAAATGTACTACATTCGGTTTCACTGTACTGTTGTCGAAAGTTCCGCCTTTACGTGTTGTAGAAATGGTACCCCCCTGTGAACATCCTTTGTAAAAAGGAGCCCTGTATATCTGTCAAGATTAATGTCACTAACACTCTAAATAAGCTTGGTAGACATACATTGAATCCACAGCATCAGAAACAAGGTTGCGTGACATCAAGGGATTAAACAAGTATTTGTATAGGTTGAGGGTTACTTGCCTGAATAAGTCTGCTTCAGGTCTTGCAGGAACTTCTGGCGCAGTGCGATTTCAGTTTCGAGGCGGGCTGTTCTGCCGGTGCGACGTACATTGGCCAACTCTTCATTTTCTTGCTCCAGCACCCGAACACGCATCATGATTCGCTTCCCATTTTGACTGAATCGTTGATAAAATGCAAAACAGAATAAACAATCACCTGACTGTTTAACAGAGTGCGGAGTAGATTGTCTTGACAAAGAATTCCAGCATCGTGTTTTGGAGAGGCGGTACACAATGGTATTGTAAATTTCCCCTCTCTCGAGCGAGGGGAGTCGGGTAACACAAAATTAGACATTCATGGTAGCTTTAAGCAAAGAGCACGAACAAGGGTTACATAGTTCAGTGAAGAATGCCCAATCAAACATGAGTTCATCAATGCGGAAGCCGCACAGTACCAGCACTAGGTAAATTCCACCACGATTTGATAACAACCCATACAGTTGCTGACCGCAGATCAATTTGGGCAACATCCACATGTACCTGAGAAGTAAGGGATTTTCCGACGCACATAAATAAAATGATAATAACAATCGTCCAGCTGTAACACCATTTCGGTGCCTAGCTGCCATGCCACCGGAAGGAAGCACGGGGAATGAGATACTGCCAGGTTGCCCAAACCTAGGCAGTGACAGTCGAGATACCTGGACTGGGTTCGAACCACGGACCTTCCGGTCAGTGAGTTCGATCCTTTACACATCAGTTATCTCGGCGCATTAGTATCAAATGCAAAAACTCATGGGTAGTACAAAGGAGGCGGTTTCCACCGTTTCGTTTTCTAGGAATGAAGGAATTAGGCGAACTCGATAGACTAGATGCGAAAACGCCTATGGGTGCACCACTGTGTACAGTGTGTTGGTGCCACTGATTAACACGGACTCGTCGATCGAGTGCACGTCAAGACTAGCTACCGAATGCGCCGATCGCCTTTCCGACTGTGGCCTGAGGAATAACCGTTGTGGTATCTGAAACATCCAAAGATACAAGCGGATGCCGAATTTGATATTCCCAACCTGCTCCATTTGCGTACTCGGCTAACACAAAGGTCGCCCGACCATGTCATTTCCTGTATCCGAGCATGTCCTTTGTGAATTTCCGTTACAATTAAGTACGAAATTACATTATCAGTAACAGTTCAATACCGTTCGACCGTAGCCTATTCGTTTTTCTCCGGGTCATTCGGATGAAGTTCCAAACCGTCCGATTCATTTATCGAGTTAGTGAATGGTCTTGTTCATGAGCGGCAGTCTTGAATGGTTCACCACTGGTATTCATGCCGTTGTCCATAAGACAACGCTGTTTACAGCTGTCATGTCTTCTTGACCATCTTCAGTTGGTACACAGCTGGATGAAAATGGCACTACGACGAATCAGTTCGCTGACCAACAGAATGAATTCCCTGCTATTTCAAGTGGATTGCACCATATTAATGTTTCTAACCCGAACTCAGGGAGCCCGAGTGGCAAGACAGTTACATCGAAGCCTACCCACTGAAAACTGGAGACAGCCAGAAAATTCAAATCACAGGGAGCTCGCGAAAACTCCGATCACCATGTGCGGAACACCATGGTGTGAAACTCCAGCAGGATCTTTAAGACACGTACATACATTACAGAGACAGACTTGACACTCAAATACAAGAAGACCAACGAGACAAAGAGAAGTACCCAATATTGCGATCCTCCCAGGGTTTCGCGAGAAGACAAACGGTTCCCTTTTCCGTTCGTGTGGTGAGAGTGAATACTTAGGAAACCGTTCTGATCTAGCTGCGTTGTTTTCCCGGAGGACGTGTGACTTGCTTAACCTCTACTGAGGAAGACCTGCTATCTGCTTTCACAGTTTCACAAAACTGACCGTGAAATTGCTCCTACCAGTGTTTGACTGAAGAGGATGAAGGGATGTGAAACAATGCCAGTACCGTCATCGCCCCATCGAAATCAGATTACTTGTCAACAGACTGCACTGAGTCTCACGAGATGGATGTAGCGCCCTCCATTTACCGATTTTTGACAGACCCCCAAACATTGGTATTACTGCCCAAGGTAGTGACGGAAAATTACATTCGATCACTGTCATAATGATCACAGGATAAAATGATATGGGATACAGTTATCTCTCTCCTCCCAAGGAATACCTGGTCTACCATTAGGAAAGATTGTTGAGACCCATTACCCACGTTTTCCGCTCTTGGCTGACATACGTAGGGTTGTTGGGCGTCTGCAGTTGTTATCAAAGGCGTTCGGTACTCCGACTCAGTGCGAATTGAACGCTTGGTATGCAGTAGCATGACGCGGCTGAGTACAATAAATAAGTATACAGATAATAATAGTTCAGCTGCAACACACTTTCGGTGCCTAGCTGCCACGCCACCTGAATGAAGCAAGAGAGTTGAGCTACTGCCAAGTTGCCCAGGCCTAGACAAGAGCACGAAACACGGACCTTTTGGCCCCTTAGCCACTACGCTATATCGAGCTGATACATCAGGACGCCAACTTGGTGAACCCGTCCGGCAGCCCCTATCATCTGAGTGACTTAGCCAAACTCGAACGAGAAGCACAGACTTGAGTGAGGTGTGTACTGAAGTAGTACAATTGCAATTACTGGGACAAGTTATCCTCCGCTGCTTCATCCCATATTCCAGCATCAATATTGCATTTCAGAAATCCTACCGTGCGATACAGGTCGAGAAGACCACTTTAATATCGCTGGATGGCCTGGCTACTGGCAAGATAAGACAACCAGTGAACAATAACAGCAGAGTAAGGAGCAAACGACAGTTACTACTAGATGGGACTGAAACAGTTCCGTAAGGAAGAAATCGCTTCGTGAAGGAGAAAACCGTACCTTCCGAACCGAGAGAAGTAACACCAAGAGCTTATTCCAGAACGGGAATGCGAATGTACAGTAACGGATCAAATCGGCTAACCAGAACAGAGACACAACTGTAGTCGCCTCAAGTTTTAACAGTTCGTCTTCACCGTTCGGATCGGATCGATTAAGGATAGAATGAAGACAAGCGGCAGTTTCCATCCCCGCTGATGGACTACAGGTCGATGAAAGTGCTCAGTCGGTTCGAAGGGTGTGGCCATCGATCGCACGCTTCTCTCAGTTAGTATACACATGACTCAACCACACAAAGCTAGGAATGGACTGACAATATAGCCAGGTGGAACTTTTCCGCCTGTTGCAGGGAGCTGGCGAGCAGCTCTGAACTAGGGACCAGCTTAATCTATTGAAAACTGAATAAATACGGGATACTAGAGGTACAATGACCTCCGAACACTAAATGCAACCTCACAATGAGAAAATGAAATTATCGAGCAGCTAAGGACTCTAAAATCTATTCTCCAGCTTCAGTACACGGGTTGAGAACAGCACAATCCAAAGAATTATGTTACCTCTCCAAGGGTACCGTCAAGATAGGATCAATCTGTACTGAACAGACACGGCTAACCCTGGGTTATGGAGTTTGGCGTGCTCCGAGACAGTAATTATTGGACCGTTTGTTTATTCTGTTCGAATGCACATTAACTTACTCACAGCACGACTACGCAAATCTGTGTTACTTGGAGAAAAAATTTGCTGGGAATAACCTGTTGGAAGACTAATACACGAGCCACGTCACAGTCCACTTAAAATTAAGTAGCCAGAAATTGTACGGATGAGAGAACTCCAAGGCAACGAAGTGTCACAACTAAATGACAAAACTACTGACGCGAACGGAGCAGCCCCATGAAAAAAATACGCGGGTGGATAGGCATAATACAAGAATACCGTACAGCTGCAACAAGGAACGAAGAACACAAGTCCTTTGGGAACTTAGTGTCAGGTACCCGTAGCACACCAATTCGGAAAGGCTATATCCATCAACAATGAGATCCGGATCCTAGCTACCCTGCAACCAGGGAAGGCCGAGCTAGCGTCAGGTTGCTCAAGACTGGTAAAAGAGCCGCGGGTGGTCTACAACGACCGAGCTTTTCGTCAAGCTTTCGCGCTTCACCTTATTTCAAGCACCCAAAAAAGCATCGTACCGTACGCGCGATATATCGACTGTGCGAAAATATACTCTGAGCCCAAATCTTCACGTAATGTGGGCGATTCGCGCCTCAAATCAACATGAATAGAGTTAGGCTCCTGAGTTCGTTTTACGCCAGATGTATGAAGTCACGTGTCAGCAGGTGGGAAACAGTGACGCATACGGAGGGCCAGGCATGATACACGCATCGTTCACGTACCATAAGCTTCCTTATGACTCAGCACTACTGAAACAACAGACCACAAAAGCAATTGGAAAAGACGAGGACCAAAGAAGGTCAAAACCACGGGTGAACCCATAAGCATGCGTGTTCTCCTCTACCCCTTAAAAGGCAGACATGGTAGGAGACCAAACGGTCTCTGATAACGAACAATCCCTGACTCCTAGCACATCATATGTCCATTAAAACAAACTACCTATGACTCTATCGAATCCCGGGTGAGTGAATTACCAATCGATTGAAGGTGGAGAGTGGGCCCCGACGGCAGCAAACCGATATAGCTTGCTGCCCAGCCGATCGCAACAAGCGACAAATTAAAGCCGTCTTCATCATCCTCCAGTAAAAACGGTCATAGTGAGGCAAGCACACCATGATCACATTACTTCGTCGCGAATAAGTCACATACGTAGAATGTAAAATTTACCTGTAAACAGACCGTTGAAAATGCAAAGCAAAAATTACCATACTGAAAAAGAAGTGCGGACAACCGTTCAAGCAGAACTGGGTGGTTTAGTATCACAAAGATACCGGACTACCAGGACTGAGCAGCTGTACCTGACAGCAGGGAGAGCAGGCTTTCGACCAACGACTGCAATGAAACATCATGAGCCTATTGGGTAAGTTCATCTCGAACTAGAACACAGGTCTGTAACCTCCTCGAATCGTGTGTGCGAAAATCGTTCAACCAACCGGCTTTACCAGATCCGGATGATGGCAACCAAATACATAGACCAACAGCTGGACCGCAAAGCTGAAGACTTTATAAAAACGTCGAAGTCTGTACGGATCAGACAGATGAATACACACAAATACTCATGAAAAAATAAAGTGCCAAAAGCAGATCAAGAGAGCAGGAAACCGGAAAAGAAAGGGAGTGAGCAACGCAACTGCGTCAATAGGTAGAAAATATCAGTATATGATAGAAAAATAAAGAATCACAGTTTGAGAGTACAAAGAACGTAAATCAGTGGGGAAACCATTGCAAGCCGCCACTAATAGGGCGCCTGGAAACGAAATGCACTGTTGAAATCAGGTCAGTGAGGTAGTAACGACGATGAACATCACTGGTTAAACAAATACAATCAGCGGACACTTAAGAATTCATCAAGTACGTGAATGATGCGAACAACTGACCTTTTCCGCTGAAGTAAGCAAATTTGTGGTATAAGGGAGAAGCAGCACCGACGACGAAACTAGAGACCGTGTCAGACAAACACAAGTTAGCAGTAAAGATAAAACTGAGAGTTGTTGGACCAACCACTTGATGGTTGTATCCATTAAACCGATTGTTCCGCACCGTTGTTGCAGGGGAACAGCGACAGCCATTTGTATTTTGATTTAAAGCGTGAAGAGAGACAAGTATAGGATTGGTAAGTCACCTGTTCTGCGTGAATGTGAACGACTGAAGATCAGTTTGGCTCGTAGCAACTAAAGCGTGACAGTTGTTCTGTGCTCTTCGAAGACGAGCGAGGACCAAATTCACACAGGAATCGATGAAGACCTTTGAGTACAATGGAACTCCACCATCGGATTCGTTGCTGAGAACGGATGGTCCATTGGTGAGTTTTCTAGAATCTGAACGTGAACTCAGGTTGGTGGTGCCAGTGTGAGTTGCACTTGGTCCCGTTGACGGTAGATGAGCAGGTCCTAATAGTCCGTCAGCACACTTGGTTGTTCCACCAATCAACGTTGGGACAGGTCTCACTGCGGGTACAGTTGAAAGGATGGGTGCTATTGTGGAAACAGGCTGCTGAACAGGAGGGGATTCGGAATCGGATAGGACGGGTCGAGGCGCCTGAAATAGAGAAAATTTCCTTCAATCCATTTAGCTGTCACGAAAAGGCAGGTAAGTAAGGTGAGAAACAAAATAGCACAAGCAAAGTAACAGTGACAAAACCTGAGTTTAACAAACAGGCAGCTCACGTGGCTGTAGAAGAGTAAAAACGAAAACCGATGAAAAATATCAAGCTGAAGGCAGTCAGTTAAAGTCTCCTTCCGGTACATAGCTGTCATGCAAATCCTGGTCCGTCTAACACCGATTTTTAAGTACTCTGGCTACATTTCAGCTTTTGCATGCAAAACCGCAGAATAGGTCAGTCCACTCTATTGTGAAAAATGTGTAAAACACGAAAATCCGCTGCACATTATTTATAAGGCTATTCAATGAAACCGGAGGCGAATAACCCACTGTTTTGTAGCTTGTTTCTTTTTATAATAACAACAAAACCAACCGCGAGAAACCAGTAGATCGAATGAGCACAACTCATAACTTTTGCAGTCATTTCCCTCACTGTTCAGTGTTGAGGGTGATCATGAAAATGGTGCAAATGACCTGAGTGTACAAAAATTAAAGGACTTGGTAACCCCGCACTTGTGGAAAACTACCGTATGCAGACCGGGGTACTTTCAATAAACCGCATCAAACGGTGTAACCAGTGAGATGGGATCAGCAAGCGTTCGTTCGCCAAAATGCCACTGACAAGATATCATAAAGAACTAAATAGTCCTAACACAAACCGTTCAGCTGTAGCACCCTTTCGGTGCCTAACTGCCATGCCACCAGAAGGAAGCACGAGGGCAGTGATACTGCCAGGTTGCCCAAGCCTAGACAGGGAAGTCGAGAGGCAGAGGTCGGGTTCGAACCACGGACCTTCCGGTCAGTAAATTAGCGCTCTAACCACTGAGCCATTTAGCCTCCTGTTGACTACAGCCAAACTATCAACCGGTTCACATATCGGGACGCTTACCCTCTGCCACGCTTGGACGAAATGATTGAGGAAATTTCGCACTACGAGGTCTACAGTACATTAGACCTCTTGTCTACTTACCATCAAGTCCCCACCTCTGCATCCGACAAACCTTTTACAGCATTCGAAGCATGTGGTGGCCTGTTTCAGTTTTGTCGCATACCCTTCGGTGTCACAAACGGTGTAGCATGTATGCCTACACAGACAATGTGACTATTTGTGGCAATACCCAAGATGAACACGATATCAATCTCCAATCATTCTTAAGAGCTACGAGGAAGTATGGAATCACGCTCAACGATAACAAAACCGTCACTGCTTCACGAGTTATCCGCCTCCTAGGTTATGAAGTTTCGAAGGGTGTCATAAGGCCAGACCCTGAACGCATTGAACCTATCCGTCAGTTGCCTCCTCCACGCACTACCACTGAAATGCAACGCGTCATCGGTATGTTCGCATATTACACCCATTGGATAACTTCGCTTTCTGACAAAATCAACAAACTGATAAAGAATAGAACATTCCCTCTACGTGCCGACGTCGAATTAGCCTTCGACAACCTAAAAAACCGAACTAGAAAATGCTACGCTAATTACAATAGATTATAACGAGCCTTTGGTTGTTGAAACGGATGCCTCCGATGTTGCTATGGCCGCATCCCTAAGCCAAAACCATCGACCAGTGGCCTTTTTCTCGAGGACACTCAATTCGAGCGAGAAGAATCATTCTGCCATCGAGAAGAAGTCCTACGCTGTCGTTGATTTCAATCAGGAAATGGCGGCACTACCTACTCAGAAGACCCCTCAAACTGATCACCGATCAGCATTCAGTACGGCGGCGGACAGAAGGGTAAAGTTAAAAACGACAAAATACAACGCTGGAGGACTGATTTGTCCGAGTACAAGTCATCATCATCAAAGGCAGCAACATCGCTGTTGACACTGATGCTTCACTGCCGTACAACCATAAGGTTCGTCGAATTGTATTTAAAGCCCTAGAGTGAAAAGAAGGGAAAAAGAGTGGGTGAGGGAGGGGACCCAGTACTGGCCTATGCCAAGCGTTCTGAGGTGCCTACACCTAAATCCGCTCTGGAAAGAAACTGACAGCACCAACGCCACTGAGATCGATTAGCCGCCATTCTTGCGTCTCCAGCC
>SJOL01007908.1:300693-315090 GCA_004794785.1 Opisthorchis felineus | reverse complement strand
CGCCGGATAATCAAGAGCCTGAAGATTGATGGAGAACACTGATGGATTGCGATGGCCCAGGACCTGGAGGGGCTTTCGCTGCAGCTAATAGCAGCGCCGTATTTCAACAGATCAACCAACCAAAAGAAGATACGTCAGTGAAACAGTTAGCGGTAAGAGACGAAACAGTGATTTATTCACAGAATAGTAGCCTTGAGCAATTGGCCCATCACTTCAAAGAACATTTCAGCTGGCCTTTTTCCAAACAATTTCTGAGGGAACTCAACGAGCTCGAATGAACTATCTTTACCAGCCCCGCATCAGCAACAGAAATCCAGCGTGAGATATCCAAGGCGACAAGACTCTCGACCCAGTTGGTCTGCAGCCTGCACTTTTCAAAGAAGGTGGTGAAACCCTGCTAAGCAGCCTGACAACCTTATTACGGAAGATTTGGAACGAAAACAGAATACATGTTCACATCAATCTCATTTGAACAATCTTTCTCCTGTCCAGGCGAAACTATTCTAGCGAGTCCACACCAAACGTAGAAACAGTTGATTTGGATTTTGCTCTTGTTAGAGCTCATCAGTAATGCATAACCTTGGTGGTGCCAGAGATTCAACTCCGGGCATCTGACATGTGAGACGAACTACTCGACCAGCACACGCCGGATAGAACTGAACAGGTGAACGTGTTCACGCTTGAGAGGTATGGTTTATTCTTCCGTTGCAACCAAAGTGTCTAGCTAAGCAAACAAACAAACCTGAGATATCAACATCCCGTTCAATAGAAAAGAATATCTTTATCAGCATCGATACTCAGAGGTGATAAGATATCCTTGGGCATATGAACCATGGTTCAAAGTGAAGTGTTATGGACCTTCTCCCCCCCCCACGTACGAACCACCGGCGCATACACTGTCAGTTGATTTGTACACGCATCTCTCTGACCACAACTGATCTTGGGGGTAACCTTACTCACCCTCACCCCCAACTACTTAGTCTGTTCTCCCTTTTTAACTTTTTAACCCTGCGTCCCCCTAGCAAGCAACCAATTTGCGGTCAATATAGAATCTGTAGGTGTCGTTAGTTTCGAATGCATATAATACGTATTAGAGAGAGAGAGAGCATATTTTCAGGGAGGATTGTTCGATTGAGGGAATACTGTGCGACTATTTCCGACTGATTCGTACCCTCGTGTTGGGCACATACGAGTCAGTAATTCCGCTTGGTTTTATCTCGCATCGAATTGGAAAGGGCCAAAATAACCGAAAAGCACATGCTGGCTCTCCCAAAGAATTTCGCACATCACACGAACAACTGAAAAATCAAGGTCTGATAAACAGGGAATGCCATGAGTTATGAGCACCATGAACCTATCATACTTGAGTACACCGGTTAAAGGTGAGCCCGACTCTAATGCCTCCTCCCGTGGGTGTGAGAATGACACGGTGATCGCAACAGTACACATATCGGCGAATTTCGTCGCGCGGTCAGGTCTTGCTGCATGTCGTCAGTTATGAGCTGCCACAGTACGTAGTTTTTATGTAACCCGCTTGTCCTCTAGCATTTTCAAGCCACAAGAAAGTAAGTTGGAATATTCGAACGATCTGTAACCAACAACACGCTGCTCGTCCACCGGGTGTTGTGTTCCTTATCGTGAGCCTGCTTTTCCCAGTTTCAGTGGGTTCTTGAAGATGGACAAATTAAACCAACTCATTCTTGTCGCCAGGAATGCATATTAACCTATNGGCGTTGCGACGAAGAAAACGATGAAGTGCCAAACGCATCTGCTATGCGCGTTAGCATCAGCAGAAAGACATACGTCTTACTACCTGTGTCCTCGAGCTAGGCCAGTCTTTCTCAACCAAGGGGATCGGACCGTTGAATCATTGGTTCCGGATAGATCAAACCAATCCTCTTTCTCTGCCTGTCGATTTATTTTTTGTCGCATGCAAGACCCATCTCGGTCGTGCACATCAAGTGGCTTAGGATGAGCTCAACTACTCCACATTTCATCCTGATGCAATGGCTCGTGGTATCTACGGTGTGAGATTTGCACACAGCCGCAAAACTGAAAGTCCTTTATTTGACTGGATCCCAGTAAATGATCGTCCCTGAGCTTCACGGTTGTTTGGTGCAATTTAGATCAATGCAGGTCGATGCGGTAAACGGTGTTCATTCATCTTGTCAGCTCACGCCCTGACAGACTGCAATTCTGGATCCTAGAAGGATGGGTTTTACCGAGGTCTGTCAGGACTGCCCTGGTCAGCAAGAAGAATGGGTATAATTGTCCTGGGGGTGACATGAGCGCCCAAGCTGGATCACTAAACCCACAAGAAGCGCAGTTAGGTGGTAGATTCGGAGTAGATGCTCAGCGCACGGATAATGGGGGGGAGGGACGACTTCTTCAGTTGTGTACTGGACATCGTCTGTTCCAGGCCAGTACGAACTCTCAGCGTCAGCGTTCACATCGAGTTGCTTAGTGGCCACCAACCGCAAGCCAGTCACGGACTTAATTGGATCGTGTAACTATCAGTTACCAGTGGAGAGCTCAGTTAAAGTTTGCCATCCCTTCTGGGGTACGCAACTTGATTCTGATCATGCCAATGTGCGGGCCCGGTTGTCACTCGCTTTCCTTCAGCATCACGCGTACCGAAGCGGAGCAATCTCGTTCGTCAACTTCGACGACTTTCAGTAGCTCAGCAGTATCGGGCTGACCTGGCTGGGAAGCTCCTGGAAACGCACAGTCACACTGATGACAAAAATTGGGTGGTGGACGAATGGGAGAGGGTTCAAAAACAATCCTCCCAGTTATTAGGTCTGTCTCCCAAAGCCATCCGACTTGACCAAATGAATACTGGATATAGTTGAGGTCAGCGGATCTTATTGCTGCCAGAAAAGCCGTAACAGCGACCACAATGGTGCACGCAGATCCGCCAGACGCCGGATAATCAAGAGCCTGAAGATTGATGGAGAACACTGATGGATTGCGACGGCCCAGGACCTGGAGGGGGCTTTCGCTGCAGCTAATAGCAGCGCCGTATTTCAACAGATCAACCAACCAAAAGAAGATACGTCAGTGAAACAGTTAGCGGTAAGAGACGAAACAGTGATTTATTCACAGAATAGTAGCCTTGAGCAATTGGCCCATCACTTCAAAGAACATTTCAGCTGGCCTTTTTCCAAACAATTTCTGAGGGAACTCAGCGAGCTCGAATGAACTATCTTTACCAGCCCCGCATCAGCAACAGAAATCCAGCGTGAGATATCCAAGGCGACAAGACTCTCGACCCAGTTGGTCTGCAGCCTGCACTTTTCAAAGAAGGTGATGAAACCCTGCTAAGCAGCCTGACAACCTTATTACGGAAGATTTGGAACGAAAACAGAATACATGTTCACATCAATCTCATTTGAACAATCTTTCTCCTGTCCAGGCGAAACTATTCTAGCGAGTCCACACCAAACGTAGAAACAGTTGATTTGGATTTTGCTCTTATTAGAGCTCATCAGTAATGCATAGCCTTGGTGGTGCCAGAGATTCAACTCCGGGCATCTGACGTGTGAGACGAACTACTCGACCAGCACACGCCGGATAGAACTGAACAGGTGAACGTGTTCACGCTTGAGAGGTATATTTTATTCTTCCGTTGCAACCAAAGTGTCTAGCTAAGCAAACAAACAAACCTGAGATATCAACATCCCGTTCAATAGAAAAGAATATCTTTATCAGCATCGATACTCAGAGGTGATAAGATATCCTTGGGCATATGAACCATGGTTCAAAGTGAAGTGTTATGGACCTTCTCCCCCCCCCACGTACGAACCACCGGCGCATACACTGTCAGTTGATTTGTACACGCATCTCTCTGACCACAGCTGATCTTGGGGGTAACCTTACTCACCCTCACCCCCAACTACTTAGTCTGTTCTCCCTTTTTAACTTTTTAACCCTGCGTCCCCCTAGCAAGCAACCAATTTGCGGTCAATATAGAATCTGTAGGTGTCGTTAGTTTCGAATGCATATAATACGTATTAGAGAGAGAGAGAGCATATTTTCAGGGAGGATTGTTCGATTGAGGGAATACTGTGCGACTATTTCCGACTGATTCGTACCCTCGTGTTGGGCACATACGAGTCAGTAATTCCGCTTGGTTTTATCTCGCATCGAATTGGAAAGGGCCAAAATAACCGAAAAGCACATGCTGGCTCTCCCAAAGAATTTCGCACATCACACGAACAACTGAAAAATCAAGGTCTGATAAACAGGGAATGCCATGAGTTATGAGCACCATGAACCTATCATACTTGAGTACACCGGTTAAAGGTGAGCCCGACTCTAATGCCTCCTCCCGTGGGTGTGAGAATGACACGGTGATCGCAACAGTATACATATCGGCGAATTTCGTCGCGCGGTCAGGTCTTGCTGCATGTCGTCAGTTATGAGCTGCCACAGTACGTAGTTTTTATGTAACCCGCTTGTCCTCTAGCATTTTCAAGCCACAAGAAAGTAAGTTGGAATATTCGAACGATCTGTAACCAACAACACGCTGCTCGTCCACCGGGTGTTGTGTTCCTTATCGTGAGCCTGCTTTTCCCAGTTTCAGTGGGTTCTTGAAGATGGACAAATTAAACCAACTCATTCTTGTCGCCAGGAATGCATATTAACCTGTCATATTGCCGGGCGAGATGGCTCAGTGGTAAGAGCGCGAATTTGCTGAACGGAAGGTCCGTAGTTCGGACCCGACCTCTGCATCTCGACCTCTGTCTAGTTTTGGGTAGTATCTATTTTGGCAGTATCCTAGCCCTCGTGCTTCCTTCGGGTGGTATGACAGCTAGGCACCGAAAGGGTGTTACAGCTGAACGATTATCTTTTGTTTATCAAATTGGCGCGCCTATTTTCACTGCCTTCACAAAAGCGTTCCATTGCCACGCAATCAGTGGTCAGTCCACGCAACATACTTGTAAGGTTTTCTGATAGAAGCGGCCATGTCCCACTGTCCTACAGTAGAACCATTCTTTCAAGCAACCGAACGATAACCTACGTCTGATAGTCAGTGTTCGACACTGATGCTTCGCTGCCGCACAACCGTGATTTATTTGAAAGCCTTATTGTGAAGAAAAGAATAAGGGTGGATGGGGAATGGACTTAGTGATAGCCTACCACAGTCATCCCGAGGTGCCTACACCTCCAGACACTCATTCATGCAATCGGGATAGAAACTGACAACAAGAACGCCACTGACATCGACTAGCAGCCATAACTTGCAGTGTATCCAACCAGGCGCAATGGGGATCACGCTGTCCCCATCCTGGAAGGCGACAGCATGAAAACTTTTCGCAACCTCTTTCATACCGCTCTGTCAGGTCGATGGTTGACCAGCTCCCTGCTTCCGCTACTCTGAATTGGGCATGGAAAACAGCACTCTCTTCGTCAAACGATGGTTTGGCATACGCAATACATGGCCTAACCAACGCAGCTTCTGGTGCTGCACACATTCAAGTATCGCAATCGTCCAATATTGCTTTGTTCCGACAGGATGGACTCCCTATTGGTCTTTTTGCAGGCTCTCAGGCGTCCCCGTCGCCAGTTTGCCGACGGACTTAGCATATCGTTTTATTTTCGCAATAATTGTATCGGCTTTCGTTCGGTTCGCTTTTTACGTGCACCTTCCTCACAACTGTTTTCTTTGTTCATTTTGTCGAACAGCTTACGAGATACCAACGGTCCGTCGCCGAAGAAACCGACAACTCAAAAAGCTGCTCAGCGGCACATTTCCGCCGCGAAAAAAGCGCTGAAACGTCTCTGATGATCTCTTTTTCCCCCGTTGTGTGCAGTTCCATTGGGGAGGTCGGTAGTGGTCGCTCGCATTTATGATGAACTGTCCTTACTGTCCAACTTCATGTTCGATGACATAGGTATATTGTCCACATTTTATTCCGTCTGTGCTCCATTGTATGTATTATACATCAGGCGCATCTGCTTCCGAGGTGGTGTGATATGCATGTTTGGTCTAACTCATGTCCGACCTCCGTGGCCCTTGCGACATTCCTTGCTGTCTTCTTTACATGAAAGGTGCTCATCTCCATCTAAGCCTTACACGACGTGTACGCATCTCTCCCCCCAGTCCTTTTGATTCCGAAAAGCAGAGGAATTGCTGGTCGTCACTGTGATTGAATCCTGTGTATGCTCTGCAATACATACGGTCCTGTTTTGTCCCGTCTTCTCTGTTCCATCGCTGTTCACTTTGGGGCTGAAAATGATTTAATAAAGCTAATTGATGCGGGATTCGGATGTTCAATCAGGAATTTCAGAGAACTTTCGCTGCCTGTACGGACAGAATTTGAATTTGACTCAATTTGGAATAGGTGAATCGTCTCCTGCAGGAACACCCGCGCTTTTTTTCTGTTCGAACATGCAATTCTGTGGTGACTCAATCTATGATTGAGTAGGCTATTGCGTCTCACTATCACTACGGAGTATGATAAAACAACACGTGTTTGTGCCTGAAAATTGGTTCGTACACAGGTGAGCTCCGTATATCTGATCGTTCTCTCTTCGACCTCCTGCTCTGTGAAAGTCTGCAGAGATGCAGTCTCTGTAGATTACTTTCTATGGGCGCGCTAATAATAAGGTTCGATGTGAAAGAGAATGTCGACATCCCGGATAGGTTTGTTGATGGCCTGAGCAATTTTGTCGTGGTTTTCCAGCGTTGTACGACGGTGCGCAAAGGGCTTGCCTAATTCTAAGGGCACATTCGACCGTATTAAACAGACCGTCCTCCTCAGAAGGTCACACAACAGTCTCTCCCCTCAAAGGGAGACTCTCCTGGAGGTGGGTACCCGTCAGAGTACACTGCATATTCTCTCCCTCTGGAGAGAGAGAGAGAGAGAAAGAGAACCATCTCTTGCACCTCGCCCCTATTACTATTGCGTTTGCAGGTAAACAACAGGTGCAGAAGCATATTTATACTAATACCTTGCAGGCGAACAAAAAACCAAGTCAGCAAATCGACAGCCCTTATGTGTTAATGTGTTGCTTCATATCTTATGGGGATATACATGCTGAGAATGTGGGTATAATTAATCTCTCAAAACGGAAAGTCTGAGGCCAAAACGAATGGAGGAGCATTTCTAGGTAGGCATACTTGAAGCTTGAAGTTCTTTTGCCAATCTACTATGCTGGACCGATGTACCAGTTTTGTGTGGTGACCTAGGCATCCAGTGTTACACGACAATGAGGTTGCTGATAAGATTCCGATAATCTGTCATATCTCCCTACGCAAGTTAATTGCCTTATGTTTCCACACCAGCTTGATTGGTTGCTCATCTTCGGACAAGTCAGAATTCGCCTGATCACCTTTTTGCCTTGATTGCCAAATCTGGATGGCATTCTCTCTCTCTCTCTGTTAAGGTGAAAATGTGCGTCTATGGGTTTCGGAGAAATTTTCGAAGCCGTGTGCTAACCCTGGGTGGGTGCGCGTGAGTACCTTGTTGGCGTACGAGTGCACTTTGTGCCCTGAGGCTAACATTGACTGAGAACACGCATGTCATCATCTGTCCGGGTTGTACGCTCGACTTCCGACGAGGCGATCACCCTCCAGTTTTTTCATGTCATCGGAAAACTAAGGTTTCGAGGTCAGGTGAAAGCAGCTGGTCGCGTCTTCTTTGTTCTGTGAGCAAACGTCTTTGATCCGTTCTATCAAGGATCTGCCTGAATTTTCGCACAGGAATAGCCGCAGTCAACATAGTTGAAGGTGCCCAGGTAGACCCTACGGTCTTCACGACACCAACATCTACTCTTTCCATTCAGTGAACTTTCACTGTCAACATGCTGACCGTGAACGAGGGCTTTTAAGAAAAAAACATTGTTCCTGTGCCAAAATTCTTTTTAGCCTCTAACAAAGGACGCAAACCTGATCACCTATTTTTTTTAAAAAAAATACAGACATTCTTACCCGGGTCATGGAACAACTTGTTTGTCTCGAAGTGGGAATCAAAACTTCTCTTACAGGCTGAAGAAATTCCCTGTGAGTTACACCGCATCTATAGTTGGCGACATGTTAATTCGACGGGCACTCCAGTGAACACGGAAGGCGTATGCTGAGAACTTCTCGCAGGGCTGTCCACTTACGCCGAAAATGGTCATATATCGATTAAGTACTGAGGTTACCTACACCTCATATCATCCGGGTATTTTGATGAAACGGTCGTCACATCGCGCTTAAAAGAACGTTGAATGAGGCTAATGAAAGTAGGGAGCACTCCTATTCCAAAGTGGACATCCGTAAAGATGAAAAGCTTTTTCGACAGTCTGACTTGCTAAACTGACCAGCCAGCTTCAGGTGGTGGCACCGGGGATTTGTGCAAAATGCCGAGACTGCCGCATCAAGGTTTGAGCAGGCATGAATTAGGTCGCTCTGGAGTCGCTGATACTCTCCGCAGCTTACACCGAAGGCCTTTAGTCCCTGTGTGTTCGTTAGGTTTTCAATACCGCTCCACAACTTGATTGCTTTTCTTTGGGACAGATCGTGTGCCGCTTGATCGTCCTGCAACCTGCTTTGTCATTCTTGGATGACATACTGGCTGTGAAGACGAATTTATGTGGTTAAAAATTAGTGGGAATTTCTCACTTTTCATCTACCAAGTGCCCGACGAAGAAGCCCCTTTGAACTTCTCCCGTGACATAAGGCTGTAATTAACTGAAGGACGACGTTCCCCATTGTCATGTACTGCAAACGATAGCGTGACTCCTATGTCGGTCCTCGGCTTCCTGTTCCGCTCACTATGGTACATCAGAAGGCACATTGGCTTGAGACAGCTTGTTGCGGAGACAAAGGAAAATTGCTACAATCGGAATTACTACACCGGAATTTTTTCAAGCTCATGCTGGTGGCGCCGGGCTATGAATGCTGTATCCTGATTGGCTGACATTCCAACCAATCAGGGTCTGCCTTTGCCCCGATCCGGCTCGCGACGCATCCGTTCAATCGGCGTGATGTTTATTTACTTAGATCAGCTAGCCTCCGGACCCTAATGTACAAGCACTGAAGCCTCCTCCTCTGGAAACATTGCGCATCTCGATTTCATTCAGTAAGCCTGCGCTGGGATAGGTTGAATGCCATTATCCGTCCTGGTAAATAGGCTTTCTTCCAAATTTTCTCGTCTTCCAACAGTTTCGCGATGTGATTATAGAGACAAAATCTTTGATGAAAAATAAGGTTACTCGTGAACTCCTGTATCCTTACGTTTTGAGTAATTCTCAAGCGGAGTTTTGGGCCTGTCCTTGGGGTGATTGACGGACGTTATATGCCTGAAATCTCGATATGCGAACACGGTGGTTCGTGTAGCGGAACGTTTTTCGGAAGTTTACCGGGGTTACGTAGGCTCCTGCTCCACCCTTTCGATCTAGTCATCACTGGACACCAGTAGTTTGGACGTGAGAAAGTGTCATCGGTGGAAATGGGGTTTAGCCTAATCGAGGCCGGTTTTCGGGCTAACTCGTAATTTGAGCACCTAATATCGCCCCTAGAGGTATTCGATATCGCCAGCAATGGCGTTACGGGCCGGTAGTTGGTTACGTTTGTTTCACGGGCGGAATTGAATATCGATGTAATGGTTACCTGATTCTACATTGATGGGACGGAATTTTCCGATGGGGTATGTCAATTTAAATCAATATATCAGCTATAAACCATGTACCATGGGTACACTGATTCCAGCTGCTACGATTCAGATCGGAAATTTGGAAATGCAGTCGAGCTTTGGGGACGATGGCATGTCCATTTGGTTCGGTAGCTACGCATTGATGCACAAGTGCCACTGACTACACGATTGGGCCATTTCTGTCAGTATCATTAACCATGGGTGAGTTGAGTCCCGGAGTCCTCAGCCAAGGAGGCGGCAGATATCGACCCGAATCAGTTTACTGGTTAGCGTTTTCATAGGATGTATTGAAATAACCAAGCCAGAGGTTCTGTCGGTGATTTTAGAACTGAGACGAAGTGGCTTTAGGTGAACTCGATTCACTCCTAAAACCCTTAGGGATTCCGTTTTTTCGGATTAATGTGGAATGCAGAAATGTGTCTCTGTATTAGAGTTTCTGCCGCACCCTCCAGAATCCGAATGCCGTGTTCCACTCGTCTCAAGCCATTGACATCGATTTATTCCTTCTTGAGTCTCCCGTTAAGAACACTTAGATTTTCAAATAAGTGTGTTTCCGGAAAACGGAAGGTCGTTGATAGACTAACAAACTGGAACTGTTCGGTGACTTGTTAGCTTGTTGAAATCCATAATGACTTAGAGGCAGGTGACGAATAGACACTGTTTACGGACAAAGTAAAGAGTATGCAAATTTCTGGTAAAACCAGACTGGAGATTTTGAGCAAAGAACTAACCGCTGCATTTTGCAGTTCAAGTGTCGATTGGACTGATTTGAATATTTTTCATTGTACCTCACCTCAAATCACGTCCGTTTGGGCCAAGGTTTCTACCACAAATGTGAATGCAAGATAACAGGAGCAAAGCATCGATCGAAGTGAGGTGGGAGCTTCCATGTTTGAAAAGCGAATGCCAAATTTCATCACACTACCAGCAACCTATAAGTAGTTCAGAGTAAGAACAAGATTTATAGGACGAATGAAAATTTCATATGGGAAGTCGTCATTCGAGGAGCCAGTCAATACCTGTGACCACGTGATGTGGATTCCGTGATTGAAGAATGAGTGGAGATATATCCTGTCTAACTGCGAGCTAATCGGTCGCTCGTGGTCGAAAGTTCGAGTGTTCAAACTATGAGGCGGGAGGTCGCGGGTTCGAGACTCCCTACTGGAGTTTCTTGAGATGCTTTCTGCCGATTATTCCCAATAAGGATGAAACGGCTTCACAGTGCTTCTCGGCTTTTCAGCATAGATTGGCTCCTCTTACAGGAGGAAATCTCCAGGTTTATGCGGGCTTGTATAAATCTGGATACCTTTACTTGCTGGAATGTTGGTACATATGAAGACCTGGCGCTTTTCACGGAACGGTTTTACCTGAGAGCAAAATTACCAGGGAAAACTACTCGATGGGTGGGGACGCGTAAAACCTGGTACATTTGAGGGGTATTAATTTTGAAAGACCTGACTGTATTGTGGGTACTCTATTGGTGCAACGTTGGGTTGGTGAAAGTAGCCCCTTATGGAATATTTTGTCATGACAAGTAGCTACCGCGCGAGATCACGTATGGCTTGAAACAAATATGTGCCGCCTTCAAAATGTCAAAACGACTCAAAACTTGCTGTGTAATTTAGCTAGTGTGCAACAAAGACGAACTTCTATCGTGGTGGTTCGAAACATACGATTATCGAGTACACACTGAAGGCTGGCGATCGATCAATAAGCGTAACGGAATAGTAAGTTGGCATGCCTACCAATACAACTTTCGGACCCAGTAAAACCTGCCTTTTAGGCTTCCATGTGTTGACGCCGAAAAAATCTATGAGTAAACAGCTTTTTCAGACACCCAGCAGATACTAATTAATAAACTCAATAATTTCGCCTAATGAGCATTTAAATCATTCAGCTGTAACACCTTTTCGGTGCCTAGCTGCCATGCCACCCGAAGGAAGCACGAGGGCTGGGATACTGCCAGGTTGCCAAGGCCTAGACAGGGGAAGTCGAAAGGCAGAGGTCGAGTTCGAACCACGGACCTTTCGGTTCGTAAGCTGGCGCCTTAATCACTGAGCCATCTCGCATGAAAAAGCAACTTCGATCTTTAGTATAGGGGTGACGTAAGGAAAATCAGCCGAACTCGGTGGCCGAATTGTACAGTGCTCAACCAACAGATGCATGGTGACGAGTTCCGTTAGATGCGCACTGTTGGCGGTTCCTGACGGGAATGAATCGGTTGTACTTTGCTTCTCGGATTTACGCCTGCAGGGTGAAACCAGAAGTCAGGAGAAACTGTCAATCTGCAAAACGCTTCATTAGGTAATTAGGTGGAATGATTATTCATCATGGACTTGGGGATCCCGACGTTCTGTTGTTTCTAACGAATCCAAATTTTCATGATCTGCTCTGTAATAGAACTGCAGCTAACGGAGAACCTAATACACCTCGATTGGTAGCCGGAAAAATGGAGAGATAACGCACTTCATTCGAAGCAGAATTAATGTTTTTGACTGTAAAACACCACCGTAATAGTTGCGAAAATCCGCCTTGGCGAGCCTATCCGTATAGCCAAGTATTCGTGTGATGTGCGCAAACAGAAGGGAAAAGTTAATCTTGCAAATCGATCCATTTACAGTGACCAGTAGCCAGTCTCTTGGATTTGGACGATCAGAGAGCGCTTATTTGCTAACCCAGTCTCTAAGTATGCTTCTGTTGTGAATTCAAGGCAGTCAGTATCATAATCGTTCAGCTATGATACCCTTTCGGTGCATAGCTGCATGCCACCCGAAGGAAGCACGAGAGCTGGGATAATGCCAAGCCTAGACAGTCAAGATTCCGAGGTTAGATTCCAACCACGGACCTTCCGGCCAAAGAGTTCGCGCTTTGACCAATCAGCTACCTCGGATTCTGGTTCTCAATCAGACCCTTTGTGAATACTTGTATAAGACCTGCTTGCAGAACCACATTCGGATTAGCTACCTACAAGTGAGTATAGCTTTGTACACTTGTGGAAAGTATTAGAAAAACCGCGGTGATTTCACTACGATTTTTCGCTAAATCTGAGCTATTTTGCTCGGAGTAGGGAGTCAAACAACTTGGATGGGGCTTTATGACGAAATGTTAGATTTTTCGACGGAAACCCCGCATGCTAAAAAGAATTTCACTAATCTATAGCTGGTTGATTAAAGGACTAATCCGTTTAGGTGGTACTCGTGACCAATGCTTGCTCGTGGGCTCATGTTTTTTTCTCCCCATCTGTGAAGCTGCCTCCTTTCTGAGAGCAATTCACTCAGTGATCTGGCTGCGTGCTCACTGTATATACTTCATGGTGCTGGTTGTCGATCAGGTGGCTGTTGATCTGTTCGCCGAGCCTGACAACTGACTTGCAAACGTTTTGTCACCATACGAGGAGACATCATCAGTGCGCAGTTGGGTGAGTCTCCTCGTATGGTGACAAAAAGTTTGCAAGTCAATTGCCAAGCTCGGCAAACAGATCAACAACCAATAAACTCACCCGAGCTACCAATATTTCGACACATTACCACATACTTCGTGGTGATTGCTCCAGCATAGGGGCTTGACGCATAAGTACTACACGATTGTGTATACTTATTACGGAGTCCACGGGGAGTCCACTCACGCAGCCGATGACGCCTCGCTCATTGTCACATCTATATACATGCCACTGGCCACACGGCATCCTGTTTAGCGCTATTAGGTTAGGTTGTGCTGCAAACAATAGAAATGAATTCGGCTTTGGAAGGTTGGCTTACTCTCCGGTGTGATTTAGTGCTGGAACGCGCACCATAAACGACAGTGTGCGCCAAAATTTGCCCGCATTTCGAGGTGAGATGGTCCAGGACGGTACGAAACTCAAGGAGCGGTTGCTCTCCAATAAGGTCTACTGAGCAAACGCCACATAAACGGACTGTGTTCGAGGCGGCTTTTAATATACCGTACAATAATAACGAGAGGACAGTCTTTCCTCTATCTGCTCCCCTTTTTTATGTCTTTGGGT
Source organism: Opisthorchis felineus (assembly GCA_004794785.1). NCBI lineage: Eukaryota > Metazoa > Platyhelminthes > Trematoda > Opisthorchiida > Opisthorchiidae > Opisthorchis > Opisthorchis felineus. The sequence goes on along the minus strand of SJOL01007908.1, from coordinate 301,443 downwards.
TTACAATGAGTACATGGAGTTTAGTTTAGTTGAAGGTACGTGTGACTCTGCGAAGACCGCATGTATACGCGGTGCAGTTGACAGTTTGACATGACAAACCGGATACGGACGCAGCTCACAATAAAACAATCGTTGCCGCATAAATTAGACAATGGTCCTTGGCCTAATCCCACCCCACGGATATTACAAAATGCCCGATAGTTAGAGATATCGTGTGAAGGGACAAGCTACATCCGTATTCATGGAGCAAACCACCTGTCAGAGCGTGTAGTCTCTTGGTTTTTGGGTGGTTCGTCATAAAGACCACGGTTCATCGGTTCATTTGCTAAGCAGTAATTACGCATTCATCAACGCGTTTGAGCAGACTCCGGTTGTGTCCCTGACTGTCGATAAATATCTGTGATGAGCAATGTTGCCTCCGAACCCCCCATTTTTCGTCTCGAGGGTGTTTACATATCACACACACACACACACGTCCATAATAGACGCTCTGTCCGGAAGAAAACGGTGAACAATTTCGGATGCATCTAAAAGGTTGTGGATTCCAGTTTCTCACAATTCGTAAGATGCACGGTACGGGCAATTCGCATGGCGGATGAAACAACTGTACATTGCTGTAGTTTGGTTACAGTTTCGGGACGTGATCCAAACACAGAAAGTGAGGTCATCGGGAAAATGCAAGTCCGGCAGGAAAGAGTGAATGAATGAGCGATGGTCTGGGGGTCCATAGCATTCACGTGACGACAGGAA
>SJOL01007908.1:273043-285014 GCA_004794785.1 Opisthorchis felineus | reverse complement strand
TTTGTTTTTGCGTGGACTGCAGATTACATAACTATAGTCACTGAGTGATTTCACGTGCCAGCAGGCTGTAACACGTGGCAAGGCACAAAGTACAGCTGAACACAGCTGATTTGAATTCACGTGTTTGCGACTGTGTGCATCCACCAGTGGAATGCCTCACTTGGACTTAAGGACGCCACTATCTTTCGAAGAACGTCCTAGTCGAGCGTTACGACCCAGAGCTAGAACGGATATTTCGGAAAGTGTTTGACAGGAAAGGGAGATGCGTTGTTCAGTGAGCGACCCATTTAGGTTCATCCAAATGCTTAGTTTGTAATCGCTTGTTCAAGGACCATTGCGTAGGCTGACGGGTAAAACTACTCCCGAGGGTTTTGGTTTTTTACCTGAAAGATGATAAAATCACACATCTAATCATTTTGCTCATGCACTGGTAAACAGGGACTCACCGTTTGGGAACTCGACGACCCGTTTTCCAACGCACGACAAAGTTGCCATCAGTCTTCTAGGCAGTATAGAGTCAATCGTCTTCGAATAGCGTAGAGTCATTCCACCAATTGTCGGACTAGCTTGTGATGAGCCGAGCTGAGAATCGATTTCAACGGTAGGTCTAGCTTGTGAATTTTTGAAGAACTTCTCATTCTTGACGTTTGTGTTCTGATTAGTATATGTTGTTTAAACTGCACTTCTGTTATGGCTCCACGGAAAAGTAATAGGTTGACCTATCTGGCAGCTTCTCATCGGCACCGTTTAGGTTTTCAAGTGTTCTCTGTTTTGAACATCTTTCAATCGGAATACATGACGTTCAGTTTGGATGCGTAATTCTCTTTGTTCGCGATGACAATATCAGGACGTCTGTTTGGTTGCATGAGCAAACGTATCGTCGTGGCTTGCAACTGGTGTTTTATTTGATAAATTTCGGCTCGCATAGGTACCCAACTCCGTTAACGGAATAAGTTCCCGTATTTTTGACTGGATTTTGCAGGCTTTCAGACTGAATTTGGTTTTGAAGGCGATGGATATTCTCAGGGGAAACTGTCGTCGCCAAGAGGCTGAACTTCATCATGGCGCGATGGTTTGCGTACCTTAGTAGCCCATTGAGCTGTACTGGAGGATGCTCGTGGATAGGGATCTGGAAAACAGTCTCCGGCCATCCAGGTTGGGGGTTGGAACAAGTGTGGTAATTCGTTCCTTAAAAGTTGGGTCACTCTAGTAAACTCAAGGTAACTACCGTTGCCTTGCGGTCAAGCTTTTGAGCCAAAGTTTTTGATTGATGATGTCAACAGTCCTCTTGTCTAGGTTTTGGCGCCATGCCAGTACCTCGGTCCTCATAAAGGAATAAATTATTGCGTTAATGATGACGAAACATGGAATTCAAAATGCAGTCCAATGGAGGGGACTTTTACGACTGATGAAACCAAATTAAGTTTACACCCCAAGAGCTGTAATTTCTTGAAAGAAGTTGTATAAAGAAACTCAGTGTACCAAGAACAAGGTGCCTACGTCTTCAGACAGCAATAAAATGAACCCTTCTGAATGTCATGTCAGAGCAAGACACCATCCTATGGTAACCTTACCGCGACAAAAGCCAGCATAGTATGACACACGAAACTTGGGTGTGCAGTCCGCCTTGAAGATGATAGGAGAATTCCTACCAGTGTAACGGCGGATACTACTGATGAGGCATGCGAGTAGTATGTGGTTTTCTCGTAACTCCGCCTCGGTCTGATGGAAGGTGCACCCTCATGGGGTTTATTGCGGAACCTGCAGAAGTGCTTTGCAGCGTTGGTTTACACTTGCATGATAGTCAATGAATATCCACGAAAGTTGAAGAAGACGTGTGGGGATGTTCAGTTTTTTAAAATAAGGTGCATATGAGATGTTTGCTTTCTTGTCCAATAGTTTGTAACCGTTTAGTCGGTGTTTCCTAACTAAACAATCCCGAGGCGAAGGGCTTTCTTCACACCAGGACGGGGTAGGCGCCTACGATGACATTTACAAACGTACACAGGGAGAACCGCTTGTGCCCCAAACACGAAAGTGCGAGGAGCCCAGAACATCCAGTTTGATGGCAGTCTCTTTCAGTCCGCGCAGACATGCTATGGCTTGTCTTCCTCGAATCTTTTGCCAACATAGGTTCGTCATACAGAATCATGGTTCTCAAGCACTTGATGTCATATTAAGATGTGACCAATGTATTCCCTGTCTCATGATCTCAAATTTGCGTCCTACATGCCGAAGTTAGTCGTCACCCCACCCGGGACGCTTGCAACCTTGATGTCAGATGTAAGGATTATATCTCCATGCTTGGAACAGATGACCGTCAGTTTCTTCGCTGAGCTAGACAATTTAGTTGCAAACGTCCTACCACCGGTAGAGCTAACATCATGTTTGCGTCATTGTGTTGTAGAGCGTTGCGTCGTTGGGTGTTCTGGTAGGCATATGTCAATACACATGGGACTAACCTTCATCCCTCATGGGTTACCTCGTTAAGCGAATTCAGCCATTAAACCCTGAGCTGGTGTTCTCATTGGTCGCCGCTCGTGCGGTCCTCGAGTCTGGCCTGTTCAGCTTTCATCAACTGGTTGACGATCAAGGTCATGGCCTTGACCTCTTCACCTTCCACGCTGACGTGATTCCGGGTGCCTCTTCGTTCCCTTTGCATGAAAGTGTGCATTTCGACATGTGTCGTGAAGTGCTGCGCATCCAAGAATCCTCTCGCTTGTTTTGAGTTTCTGCGTGACAAAGTAGAGACGTGAAGGATAGTGTATTCTTACAGCCAAAGCAGAACACGCACAGGGACCCACCGTCGTCTTCGAATAATGCGGCTGGAGACCCGTCCAGCCCAAAAGGTTGGTATCGTCTTACGACAGAAAGGCGCGTTATTACCTCATAAACTGATAGAGATGACCGAAGTACAGAACTAGGTATAAGCGCAGAAAGCCAACTAAGATGTTTTGGGGGAATATTCCGTCCAGTGATCAAGAGGCTGGTCACTAGATATCAGATACTACTATCAGATTTTTGGTAGTATCTTTAATAAACTCAATACCAGACGGTCTCCAAAGTCCAATTTTGCGGGTTAGCTGGGACAGCTTTCGCGCATTTCCGATCGCACTACCGGGTTTCACCACCTCCACGTACAAAAACCTCACCAAATACTCGCCGTTGAACACCAACGTGGTTCTGATTGGATTCCCAGCTGAATCTCCCGTTTATAGTGGTCTTCCTCAATTGAATGTACGGCACAAGCCCGCCTCATGTTTCAGTTAGTACCGTATTCGAAATACCACAATACACTGTCTAGGCGTAACATACTACTAAAAACATCGTTCAGAGGTAACACCCTTTTTGTGCCTAGCTCCCATGCCGCCCGAAGGGAGCACTAGGGCTGAGATGCTGCCACGTTGCCTAGACAGGAGCGGTCGAGATGCCGAGGTTGGGTCCGAACGGCGAACTTTCCGGTCAGTAAGTTCGGGCCTTAAACACAAGACTACCTCAAGCTCAACACACTACTAATGAGGTTGCTGAAATCTCCTCGACAGCCCACGACCGATTTCTTGGGGCTCATGAAGTAAGTGCAGTATCCGAGTCGTCGTCAAACTTATACAAAGATTTCGTTTTAATGAACGTCCAACTGTCCGTCTAGCCGAATTACGATCTGATTCCACAGTCGAATTCACGTTGGACAACCTTGAGAATAGCAAAAACACGATCGTACGACATAAGCGCGCTGATCGTACCAAAAACGAGTTTCTCTTTGAAGGGACAGGCAGTGGGAATGTTAGCTCTGCGAACTGGTCTAAACACCAGCAACAGGAAGAAAGCACTCTGGCAAACGTGCGAACAGAAAGCATCACATTGTTGAACTCAAGCAGAGACGCACAAGAATAGTAGTGGCAGTAATAGTACTCGCAAGAATACACCGCATACATATGAAAGTAAAAAAAAGGATGACGATTGATTTTTAATCACAGAGTGCACAAAAATAATCGATAGTGATAGGCATTCGCCATGTCCCTGATATGATTTTCGGATAATTGTTTTTGTGACAGAGTCCGTTGTATAGAAAACAGCAGCGGCAGCAGAAAAAAGCTGGAGAAGTACTGCATGATCCTTTACTGCATCTGTGAGGTAGGAAGGGGCGGGGAACAAAAATAAGTTATTTTTGAACAGCTTCTTGAAGAGAATAGGGATTGCATGTGTGTGTGCGGGCCAAATGAAATGAGTAGTGTGTATGTGAGGATAACTGAAAACGATGCTGTCGGTGGAAACCTTAAACGACGACGGGGGGAGGTACAACAGGTCCAAAGAGGTCCACGACGTGAGTCAGGCAAAAATCGACACAGGGCGCTTGCACATTGGTCAGCATGGCAAGGCTCTCGGTGTCCGTCTCCGATCGGAGCAGACTGGGGCCGAAAACGAGGGCCAGTTTGTGTATGTGCATTTGGTTCTGTTCCGCATGTTCTTGTACTCTGCAAGATAGGGAGATATTTCAGTACGATAGAACTGCCGTACGGTACGGACAATATACGGAAGATTCAAGCGATCTTCCATAAAAAACTGACATGGCTAGTCATTCCGTAACAGTGTGCCATACAAAATTGTCTGCCAAATTGAGAACTCATCTTATTCTGTATGCTAGACGTGAACAATACACTCTATATGTTAAAGATGACGACGTTTCATCCAACGAAACATGTGTTCTCGCTAAATAATCTCGTGTCCAAAGGTGAAGTGAGAGCTCGGAATTACGGAAAATCCAGTAAAATATTTCGTCTCGTAAGGAAAACCAACTTGAGCCGAAAAACCCAGGACTGTACAGTTGTTTCATCCTTGTTGGGCATCATCGGCCGTGCATACCTCATGAAATTCCAGCGAGACTCGAACCTGCGAACTAGCCTCAAGATTCCATGTAGTTTATTGAGATGGACAGCAATGACGATTCCCAATACGGGTGGAACAAATGCACATTACTTCTTGGGTTATTAGTATAGATGGACTTCACTTACAGGACACTCGGGTGGAAACTCCCAAATCTACTCATACTATCAAACAGTGGGACAAATCGTTTGCAGACTTCTGTGAACATGCGTATTGAACACCAGAACCAAATTATTCCGTGGGAGTACACACTGGACTGTAAAGTACCAAAGAGCATGCGTACGGTGGGGATCTGCGCAAATCGGGGAGGTGCAAGAAGAAGCTGACGGAGAATAGAACAGCTGCCTTGTGAATTCCAATCAGGTTCGAATCCGACCTCTGCCTCTCGACTTCCCCTGTCTAGGCTTGGGCAACTTGGCATCATCCCAGCCCTCGTGCTTCCTCCGGGTGGCATGGCAGCTAGGCACCGAAAGGATGCTACAGCTGAATGATTTTTTTAAATCAGGACGACACAAGCCGTGAACCGTCTGAAGATTAAGAATCAACCGTATCACGCTAAACACTACCGTCTATTCGAGAGCTACACTCATTTGCATACGAATTTGGTCTTCATAGGAGACTCACCTGAATCTCTGCTGAATGTCCCGTTTATGATATTCTTCAACTGAATGTGCTGCACAAAGGCGCCTCATGTTAAATCATAAACGAGAGATTCAGTTGGGATTCAGCTGTGCATCCCATGAAAACCAAATCGGTATGTAAATGGGTGTATTTGTCGAAGTTCGTACAAGTTAAGTTCAAGTAGAACATAAGGTTGATGGAAACTCGTGAACTGTGTCTATCTGGTGAGCCCAAGGATGAAACTGGTTACGGGCTGTCAAAGATTTTTCAGCAGTCTGATAAGTAATTTTCGCCGTGAAATTCGCCCACCAAAAGCCTCAGTTCAGCTGAAAAGTTGTAGGAATTAACAGTTCCTCAGCGAACGATTCTTTTCCAAATCCACGTTACTCCGTTCTCCGCACAGACACATTTTTGTGTCGCGCACCCTAACCAACCAGCAACCAATCACTGCATGTGTGTAAATGAAATACTCAAAGACAGTTTGGAAATAGGATTCAAACCCACAGCAGCGTCAGTTTCGTGAGCATCAACTGTGCAAGGGTTCTCCCATCTAAATCGACCAAGTGGATTTGTATGGGGAGAAGAGGTAAACTATTTGAAGTGTGTGCGTCTCAATTTGATCGACATTCAGGGTTCAACTACCATGTAGGAATGAAGTTTATCTTGTACAAACTGCACTGGTAGCGCGTGACGCCTACAGAGAAACAGATTGCTTATGTTTGGCCATTTTTTAGGGAATTCCCACTACGATTTGCTATTTATTTGCTTTTTGCCGGAGATGCAACAACTTGTTTCCTAGGCTTTCTGTTCTCAAGAGACTTACAGAACCTTGAACAAAGTAAAAAGTTACCATGCAGCGGTAAGTACGGACTGACAAGTTTATAAATTTTCCTCCACAGTTGGTTTAACGGTCAGATAAATGCAGTGTCAAAGAAGGTAAAAATGAATATGATAAATAATCGTTCAGCTGTAACACCCTTTCGCTGTCTAGCTTCCATGCCACCCGAAGGAAATATGAAGGCTGAGATACTGTCAGGCTACCCAAGCCTACACTGGAGTAGTCGAGATGTTGAGGTTGGGTTCGCGCCTAAACCATTGAGTTATCCCGAGCTCAAGAACGTGGGCGTAGGGAATGGACACAGCATGCACATTGTACTATACGGCCTGTAATTCTAGATATGGAATGAAACTGGTTAGTGATGGTCGAAAAAGGGTTAACAAGCATATAAAGCCAAGGCTGAGGACGATACAACCAGTTTATAAAAAGTTCCTTGCAAAATATTTATCAACTATCGACTAAACTCTCACCGGAGGGCTTAATAAGGCACAACAATCGCGCAGTTTTCATTGAACATGGTTCTCTGATACTGGAAAACGTCTTATATCTCATGATGGGAAAGAGCTCAGCCGGGTCGCTTATATCAGTTTAAAGCATCCCTCATCTTCCAGGGGAGCCATTACTAGGCTGATTTGTCATGCTACTTGCAACGAACTGAGTAGCCAAATAAATAAGCAAATAAGCTGCGAAAGCGGTAGCCAACGGACGTGCATTGGACAACCGACACTCCAACGAAAGTTCACCTACCTGCTCAAGTGGTGAAACAGCACCCTTGCGGTGGCAAAGTGCGGAGTTGGCATCGAGTCGAGGATAGTTCGAAACAATCCAACCATTTCGGAATCTGGTTTGTTGGAAGCTGCCACAGAAAGTTTATAGAGTATGCGAGTTGGATTATACTCGGGAATATGAACATACAACGTGTGACAAGGTTAAAACGGAAAATGAAACAGCATCGCTGCTGATAGATTACAAGCAGAATCAGACGGCCTAAAACGCGACCGTGGCGAAGATCTCGCACAAAGAACATTTACTAAGAAGCACAAGGGTCCATCTATTGCGGATAGATGCCTTCATATATGTGAATTACAAAAATATAGAAAAATAATCAAAATTCTCACATGACTATATCGGTTCGACAAAACACAACAATCTCCACGATAAACTTCTCCAAAAAATGGTCACTCCGCTCTAATTCACAATGCGATTTATCAACAATGCCGCACAACTCTGGAAGACAGGCTGCTGAATGGGATACATATCACCTTTCATTGAAACGAGATGAAAACTAGATGGTTTTGGGAATTTCACCGGGAAAGGAAACCAAACATCACCAATTCGACAATGTTATTAGAAATCTGTTTTCCCGTGCCAAGTGTATCGCGTCTTCCTGGATCGTAAATAGTCCGGAAAAAGCGTCTGTCGAGTGAATGTGACAAAATCTTCCAAGAGAACTAGAAGACTAGTTTGTCTTAATACACCGACCCCAGGTTTCGTTGTACGCATCTGGGTTTTGCGAATAATGTAAAGCTCAACTACTCATTCAACAGAATCTGTTTTGTTGGACAGATTCCGGTCTGCATTGTACTGATCATATTCGAGCGCTCTGAAAAACGCGGATAAAGTGTGGGACCGTCGAAACCAAGGCTGGTAGTGGTGAGCGCGGAGTTTTATTTTGGGACATCCCACGTAAAGTTGACATGAAGAAGAGACGAGAATCAACAGCAGAACGACCAAGTTTTACTGTATACGTGAAACGAGAATCGCATGCAGACATGCAAACTAGCCCGATGACGAGGGAACACAATGGATTGCGGTCTTGGCTACAACGTAAACATGCTACTGACAGCTAGGCTGACAGGGAAGCAAACTGGAAGGAGGAAGCTTCGTACCGTCGAAGTGCTAATCTTCAGTATTCGCTCAAACTTGGGTAGTAGTGAACCACGTGAATGTTTTATAAGTCTAACTTGCAAACGATGAGCAGTGTTCGATAGGGTTTCCGAACCATAGGAATTTTTCATTATCACCATCATAGTCAGCTGTAAGAACCGCGTACTTGTCGTACAGTGGTTGTAGCTGCCACAGTTTCGTTCACCGATGATTTGGGGAGGCGGGGTAGGTAGCTGCGCATTGGAGGCGGCAGCTGATAAATTGGTGCGTAATACAACACTGTCAGTGGACTGTTAAGTGGGGGAATTGGGAAGGGAGCTATGCATTGAAGGCAATAGCTTGGATGCACCAGCGCCATTTTTCTCTACTCTCTCTGAGAATCTGTAATGAGGTTTCAAGTTCAGCCAAGAGTTTGATGTTTTGCCTGTGACATTTCCGGAGGAGATCGTTCTTATCGCCTCGGGTGAACAGGTGAGACTGTCCGAGTTAAATATTCCATAATTCAGATCTGGGATGACTCTCCACGTGGAAGAACAACAAGTCACCAATGGAGTTTTTCTCGGTGTACAACAACGGGAAGAGTTACTTTTGGATAGCTTACCGAATAGGGCAGCGATTTTGGAGAATGCATTAAATGTGAATAGAGGCTCCTTGAGTTCACGGAAAAACAGTTTCAAAGCACCGGCTAGTACATCCAAACTCCACTTGTCAGAATTCAGGGAATAGTTATCTAAATATGAAAGAACAAAGGATGCGGTGTGACATTGACGGAGAAAAATAATTGGTTACCACAAAATCAGAGAATAAGAGAGAAGTGGGGTGAAACGCAAAACGAACGAGAGTTTGATGCCTCTCTTAGTACAAGCTTCGTCTTGTGAAGCAAAGCCCATAGATGCTGAGGACCCAAGTAGCACCATAAAGCCGTTTATCCTTATGGAAGATCACCGGCAGTGCGCAATTCAAGAGTCTGAGTTGCAGGATTTTGAACACACGATTATTCCACCTTGGGTGGTTGACTTATATATAGGTAGGATTTGACCTTGCCAGTTATCCAACTGCACATATTTGGTCCGCGTGAAGTGACATTGACAGGTGGTTCGGGTGACTTTTCCGGGTGAGACCCATGTAACTTTGTAGGATAAATGTGATGTTAAACACTTGACACCACTCATATTTCATCTGTTCTCTCCCGCGAAGTTAGCAGGCTTCTTGCGACTTAACTTGGCTAGATAAGCAGTTTGGGTATATAAACGAGGAGAGTGGTATTTTCCATGAATTTCTACCTAGCCGGTGAAGTAGTCTTGTCAGCGTGCAACGAGGCTTTAACCACGGAGCGACGGCTTGGTCATGAGTTTGAATTCAAATGTAATGAAAAGTCATTCAGTTGTAACACCTTTCGGTGCCTAACTGCCGTGCCACCCGAAGAAAGCACGAGGGCTGGGATACTGCCAGGTTGCCCAAGCCTAGACAGGGGAAGTCGAAAGGCAGAGGTCGGGTTCGAACTATGGACCTTCCGGTCAGTAAATTCGCGCTCTAACCACTGGGCCATCTCGCCCTCACTAGAAAGTGAGGATCATCTTTAGCCTTCTGAAAAGGGGTTCTTGTAACTTTTTTGGCCTAAATGGACGGATTCTAAGGGGCTGTCACTTTCTGATAAAACTGTCTGGGAGCATGTTTAGAGGTGCACACACATCAAGCGTTTGTGTAGGGCTTGCGCCGTTCATTTTACTGTGCTCTCACCTTGTTCTGACGACCTGCGTTGATGACAATGATACTCGAAGGGGGACGAGATGGCACGAATTTACTGATCGGAAGGTCCGTGGTTTGAACCCGACCTCTGCATCTCGACTTCCCCTGTCTAGGATTGGGCAACCTGGCAGTATCCCAGCCCTCGTGCTTCCTTCGGGTGGCATGGCAGCTAGGCACCGGAAGGGTGTTTAAACTAAACGATTTCCCCCGTTTGGAGGGTGCTTAAGACACTGAAATGTTTGTTTACACAAAACCTCTGTTCTTGTGAATCGGACAAGAGGGAGACGAGAACTACTAACTGACACAGCAAGTAAATGGAGCACGGGAGTGAAATGAACTTACATTGATTTACACAACAACGTAATTTTTGGACAGTGGCCGCATTCGCACTGATACGATAAAGTCCAAGATGGTCCAAACCTGAAACGAAAGTTCGGCTGTAAGTAAGAACGGAGACAGAACACTAGTCGACACTGCATTCCCCCATCCCCGGGGCTATACCAACCGAGCATCAAGGCAGTAATGGTGAGCGCGTTAAGTAAAACCTCATTGGAATGCTTCCTTATTGGTTTTATAAGTGTGCTTGCCAAAAACTGTCCTGCTACACGTCCTCACAAGTAGGATAGTTTTGTGACTGAGTGGTGAAAAATTGACGATAGTACGTTTGGCGAACTAAACATTCAACTTCAGAGAACTGTCAGCCTGAAAATGAACGCCGCAAAGTTCAATTTCCTGGATGGATTTCGAGTTTCAGTGTATATCACATAAAAAATCACACTGATTCACCCCTGAGGCCCGCTACCTAGATTTCACCCAGTGCGAGGCTGATGCACAGAGATTCCAGTTCAAGGTGTGGCTAAGAGAAGGGATTTATCAGTAATTGCCTTACCTCGAGCTTCAATCGCCCGCACGGCGCAAACCACAAATCGTGGAACGTCGGAGTTTTCGCTTTCACAAATTTGGATTAGAGTGGAGGCGAATACAGGCTCATCTGAGAAAGTTAAGAAAGGGGAGTAAGGGAGGGATATTCAATCGAGTTTCATTCTATCGGGTGAAATTAAACTAGGCGAAAAGAGAAATGTTGAAGGACTGTCATCAACGCATTGCGCATTTTCGCCGAATAAAAGCGCGTCAATGATATCATCTCGATTTGCACTTAACTGTTTCACCGAACAAAGCAACCAACGAACGGACCAAGAGTTTAGTTGGTCAAGGTGCTTTACGACGTTCCAGTTCAATGAGTACTTGGCATTTCTCCATTTCCGTGGAACGGTTGAGAGATATCGGACAAGGAAAACGTTCACTGTACGGTAAACAGTTGAGGCAGCACCGGCGGCCAGTTGAAGTGTGATTACCCAGCGCTCTGACCATCCGTAAAGGTTCTGTGTAGGTGTAACGTCCACCTCGCAGGTGGGTTCACCAACAACTTTACGTTTGGCTGCACGAATATGTTGAAAAATCGGGCCATCAGTAAGACAATCTTCCGCGCCAATCTTACATGGTTTCATTCTAATGAATGGATGGATGGAACCGAGGCTCCAGTGTTGCTGTCGGTGAGTATGACTCGTTCTTCCAATGTAGATTTCGTTCTGCCGGTGAAGACAAACTGAGCTGAAAATCCAAGAAGCACTATACAGTTGTTGCATCCCTATTGCGAATCATCAGCAGTGAACATCTCACGAAATTCCAGTAGGGAGTTTCGAACCCGCGGCCTTCCGGTTAGTGGATGAACACGTAAACGTTCGGCCAAGGGCGGGTGATCCGCACTGCGATTATCTCTCACTTAGACAGGACACAGCGCCACTCATCATTCAATCACGGAATCTACATCCTCTAAACTCCCTGGGGTTTCGTGAGATGACCACTGCCGATGATTCTGGCTTTACAATGCTCCTCGGCTTTTCAGCTCCAATTGGCTTCACTTAGAAAACAAAATCACGATTGAAAAATCCTAAAACCTTTAGCAGTCAAGATGCGGAATTCTGATTTGTCAGA
>SJOL01007908.1:241795-256656 GCA_004794785.1 Opisthorchis felineus | reverse complement strand
AGAGTGGATTTGATGATACCAACTAACATACTAGACAACCTTGAACAGGAAGATCAGCATAATGTAATTACAAGCGGGGCCCAAAGCAAAACACTTGCGACAAAGACACTTAAATCTACCTAAGATGCTTTAATCCAAAAGCCAACGAGCGAAAACTCCGCAAGTGGCCCTCTTCAACTCAGTTTTTCAGCTATAAACCGTGTACCATAGGCACATTGGTTCCGGCTGCTATAGTTTCGATCACCGGAAACGGGAGAATATGGAACATACAGCCAAGCCTTCGAGGCGATGGCATGTTCAGTTAGTTTGGAAATCGGGGAGCTACGCATTGGACGCGATAGCTTGATGTACGAGCGCCACTGACTGCGCAATTAGGCCGTTTCTGCCAGTATCATTAACCATTGGTGAGATGAGTCTCAGGGTCGCCATCCAGGGAGACGGCAGTTGTCGATCCGACTCAGTTTACTGGTTAGTGTTTTCATACTTCGTTGTCAGGTTATACACTGTCCACCTCTTGGTCGCTTCCACTCAGCACAGGGCTGGGCGAAAAGACCTCTGTGAGGCAGACGGTCTTCTGGCATGCGGAGTACATGTCCTAACCAGCGTAACCTATGAAGCCTAATTCATTTATCGCGGGAGAGTTCCTTCTTCTTAGGACCATCTGGGGTACCTCAACATTACTAATCCGATGTTCCCACCAGGTCTGACCAATGCTTCGGAGACATCGATGGTCAAACGCTGACATCTTCCGTATGTCCTCTGCGCGTAGGAGCCACGTCTCTGATCCATAAAGCAGTATGAATCGCACTGCCGCAGTGTAAACTCCACCCTTGACAGACAAACTCACGTCACGTCGGCGCCATATGTGTCGGAGGTTGGCAAAAGCTGTCCTTGCTTTCCAGATTCGAGAAGTAATCTCATCTCCAACCAGTCCACCGGAACTTATACAGCTGCCTAGGTAAACAAATTTATCTACCACTTCGATTGGGCCGCCAGCAAGCATGAGATGTGGGGTTGATCCTACCTAGTCTTGTAGCAGCACTTCACACTTTGCAGGTGTGAAGCGCATGTCAAACCGTGCGGCAGAGTTATTTAAAATGGGTTGCATTTTTGAGGGGTCTGAACGAAGGAGAGCAATATCTTCCGCATACTCAATGTCTATGAGCTGTTCTTCGTCAGTCTGCTCTCCTTTGGCCTTCCTGGCATGGTTGAACCTTTAGGAACTGAGTTCCAGCCAGTATGGCCCGCGGGACGATTGCAGGACACAAGCCCGGCCACCAAGACAAGGTGACAGCTTTAGATCGGGTCTTTTGCAAGAGTTGACGAATGTCTTCCTCCGTGAAGACCAAGCTGGTTAGAGGACGTTCGTAGTTACATCTTGACAAGGTTGGATGTAACGAGATCAGGACCCTTTAGCAAGAAAAAACGCCTTACACTGTTGTGGGAGGCGGTATACTGGGAGCTACCGCGGTCAGGGATGCAACACATCTATCATGCCTCTCTCAAAAGTATTTGACGACAAAATTTGGTCCCTTACGACTCGCGAAAAATGAGTTCTTGGACATGATTGACTGTAGTTCGACGTACCCGAATACCATAACATAAAATTTGACAAATCAGGAACTACATTTGCGCCACGGTGGATACCCTTATGGATGTTAGGCTTCAGGTCATGCGGCCTTGAAATCCTGTCGTTGTTTGAGACGTTGGCTAAAACAGACAGCCTCAAAATTATTAGGAGTATGACTCCATCTAGATAGCTAACAGCTCAATAAGGAGGGGCTAAAACTAACGCAAAGGCATGTGCATCAACCAACATTAGGATGGCATTCAATTAGTCACTATTCCCTAGCCACACGACTGAGGTTTATGGGCGGATGTAGTGTGCTACCTTTCCGCCAGCAAGGTAAGCGGTCCTCATAAAACGGGTTAGGTGCTATATGGGCACTAATCAGAGTTTTGTCAGTCATCGGCTTTCGAATGAAATAACTTTTTCCACATTATCAAAAAAACTTGTTTGGTCGTCGAGCTATTTTTCAGGGTCCTACCTACAGGTGTCCGGTGGGTAGATAAAATGAGTGCATTACAGACAAATGCTTCCAGAATTCTCCAGTGAACTAAGCTGACTGGTTCCCTTAACTTTTGGGGCTCCATAAACTTATTCAGGCTATAAAGCCCGTGAGACGAAAAAATACCGGCCGAAAAAAGAGCGAATACATTGAATCAGTGGGTACAGTTTTCTCAGTGGCGACTCCCCGAGACCGAGGAATACACAGCTCAGCTGCCAACTTACGAGTGTATATTCGCAAGGGACCACGTGCAGGCAGAGTCCCCCAACAATAAACTCCGAGTAAGTGACATTCCCAGGTGATGGGCGACCTTTGGTGGCTGATGAGGGTGACCGTTCACTTAGCTAAGGGGTGGCCAAGACCATGACCATCACCGGCAATCGTGGTACTGCGGAGATTCATCGGAGGAAATCGACGTAAGAAAAAACTGGTGTTCCCCACCTTTAGGGAAACAACAGCGTGAGTTAATGCATTCAGCTGCAAATAGTTTTACAACTGGAAAACCTGCAAGCAGTACGGAATATCGCCGAATATTTATGGCTAGAAAACAAAATCTCCCAGTTCCACAACGAAAAAATGGTAACCGAGGTTTTTCCCTATTTCTGACCGGAGAAGCATCAATATGAAGTCGGTCGCAAAAAGCACGCGGCTAACACAGTAATAGGTATAAAAACGTTAGAGGATGGCAGAGATGGGGGGTTTCACCGGAAAGATGTAGGCAAGTAATCGTTCAACACGAAGCAATGCAACAAGAACTCACTCTTTAGCGTGTCTCGGGCCAGGGATGGGGTCAGGAGCTTCTCCTCTTCCTGAGTAAAACAGTGTATACTACTTTAAACTGGTATGAGCAGGCATACAACAAAGTGGAAATTCCAGAACTGAAAGAAAATGGTTTTCCAACCTAAAACCGCAGGTCAGTGGGCCCTACGACGATGGAATATACTACATGATTAGCAATAATGGTTAAGGCCTTGATTTTAAGAGGCTCAGCCACGCCCAATTTTTCATCAATAGATTGGAAACAAACAGAGACAGTAACGGCTCGTTTCATTTGTGTGTCAACGCAATGAACCAAAACCAAGGTGAAGGTTGACGTCAAGGATCCGAACCCCGGGCTAAATTCTGAGCTCATGATTTAGTACGGATTGATAATCTACTAGGGCAGATAACTGATCACTAACGAATATATTCACTTCGCCTGACTGGGTCAGTAGCTGGTTAGAACAAAGAAGGCAAAACAGTGACTTCACCAAATGACTGCAGGAGAAAAGGCACAATTAGCGCATTATTTCAGTATATCGATATCTCAAATACCATACCAACCAAAACATAAGGCGGCCTTTGCGTAACACATCCAGTTGAAGAGTGTCCTGAGCGAGAGATTCACATAAGTGTTCCAATAAGATTTGCAAACGAGCGTAGTTCGCCGCTTGTGTACAATTCGGTGTTCGAGTGGAACATAAGGGTGACGGAAACTAGAGGACTGCGCCTACTTGATAAGCCCGAAGGACGGCTAAACCGCTTATGGGCTACTGAAGAATTGTCAGCAAACTTGTGAGTAGTGTGTTTTGCCAAGAAAATAAACTGCGACATTTCGAATGACGTGCTAATTGAAACAAGAAGTGGCTGTTGTTGTCCAACACATTCAGTTCAGGAATACCATCATAAACGAGAGATTCAGCTGAATCCTTGGTTAGCATTAACGAATGTATTTCGTTGTTGTAACACCGTGAGGAGTATTTCGTCAGTTCACAGAAAAAGTTGAAAGTCACGCTATTCTTAAACTATCGTGGAGCGAAGACCAGCGAACGAGGGCGACATGTGTGTGGTACTTGAGACATCCAAAAGGTGTGTGTGGTGTGTAAAAGTGGTTAACTGGGAAGCGTTAGCCACGTGAAACATAGTCAACGAAACGGTGCGTCTCAAATTAAACATGAATGGAATACTGTGCACAAAAGCGAACTCGGATCATACATAATTCTGAAATTTTCAGTCAGCACATTGCCCTAATTGTTTCCTTTTAAAGGCTTTTCTAATCAAACCATAATCGTTGAAACGGAAGAAAAAGTCTGTTCGATTGTCACTGAGTGAATGTCACGTGACTAAAATGATTAATAACCATTTATAATGGTATTGTTGAAGTGTGCTCAAACTATGTGTGCGTTGGTGTAGATTGATTGGATGTGCTACTAGCAGTCGATCAATGCGATCACGTGAATGTGGACAAGGTTCTATGCCGTCTGCGCCCCCCCAGGTTCTGCTGAGATCACATAAGAAGCAAGCAAGTCAGATGCATGTTATCGGGGTCAATAGAACGGAGTGAACTACACAAGGAACCATGCAAACCAAAGTCACATACCATTAGTTGTTGTGCATACCGGATGGCGGCCTTCCAGCAAACAATGAGGTTGGGTGGCATTTGAATCAGGTAGGCTGTAGCGACCCCACGTGCGTCTTTTTGTTCAATCTGTCGGAGGAGAGGTGCCGCAGAACAAGAAGAAGAAGGGGGTGAAAGGTCCACGAGCAAACTAGTCAACGGATTTTCCAAAGTAATGTTTGCTTTCCTGATTCTAGACCGATCGCGAACATCCCAGTTATGGTTAACTCGAAACAGAAGTTATATAAAAACCAACTTTTTGGGGGTTTCATTTCGCGACAATTTATCCGACTACCCACTACAGACTGTCTGATGAAAGAGCCATTGAGAGCAGAACTGAATGTGCAAGTGTGAACGATCGATGCTGAAGACACGACGCCACTATTGGGTGAAAGGTCAGTGAAGATCCAAGTGTATGGAATCGGACGGAAGACGTGAACATAGGCTAAACTGGAGCGAAAAGAGATGGACTGGACAAAAAGCAAGAAGTACGGGAGAAAACATATTTATGGGAGATGAGACAGAGTGAATAGTCATATTTCCTACCTTACCACGATAAAGTCAAGGTGAAAATCATGTCTTCCTGAACACGGGTTTGGTTTGGAGAGTCCGATAGCCACGTCTTTCACTAGTGGAGATTCGGATTGCGTCTTGTGCGCCTGTTTGGAGAATCAACAGTCTGTTTTGCAACGGAGGTTTTCCGAACTTCGAATAGCTAGATGTTCTATATTGACGATGATTGTGAGGAAAATGAATGTAGACTGAAGGATGCGGTTCTGTTCTACCCACACGTATTATCGCATTGTTCAACACAGTTTGGGGAGCAGCCTGTCCTTGATGGATGGCGCTAGTAGTCTTGTTATTTTAACCAAACCCTTTAGGTCAGTTGCATGGAACGTGCATTCCAATACACTTTGTATTCAACGATCCATACGTCTGTATACACCGTTTCCTCTAAACTCCGAACGGCTGCACACTTTCCTCTACTCTGTTCAAGACCATGGTGGAATATTTTCCTAGAAGGATACCAGGATATCCAGTCTGTTTTAAAACCCTGTTAAAGTATTTGTCTTCATACATAGCACAACGAACGTGTCGTCATCAACATAGCGTTCATAACTATACATACCGTAAACATGCTGAGTTGATCAGTTCTCGGTGTTAGCCACAAATATGTTTGCATATTCTATCAAAACCACTCTCCATGGCTACTTCATCTAGCTGTCTGTACAGTTTGCAGACAGAAGTGGGACAGGCGATCTTCGTGGACAACTCTACGAGGTCGTACTATGACGAGCAATTATGAGACGCGAGTGGCCAATGGTTAATGACATTGGCAAAAATGGTCGAATCAGTCAGTGGCGCTCACGCATCAAAGCTGTCGTCTTCAATGCGTAGCTACCCAATTCCCGAACTAACTGAACATACCATCGCCTCCAAGGCTTGGCTGAATGTCCCACACTCTCCCGTTTCCCGGTGATCGGAACCGTAGCAGCTGGAACCAATGTGCCTATGGTACACGGTTTTTAGCTGGAAAACTGAATTGAACTGAAACGAAGCAGAGTGCTTAACCACCCTAAGCCCTCTCGGCAAATTCATGCTAACCGTTCGGATGCATTTTTCTAAAGGTTAGAGAAATTCTACGATACGTTTGGTCATACTGTATTGGGAGTGTGTCCGTCGTCGGGTCGCAGGGGACGTCAGACCCGCGCAAGTTAAGAAAACTATACAGTGTGTTAGGCACTCTAAACGATAAAGCATTGCGGATGACTTTGGCCAAGATGTTTGGGCTATCGGACCCGAGAATTGCTTGCACTTGGGGTTAAGATAGCGAAGTGGTTAGGGCGCGAGCTTACCAACCTGAAGGTCCGTGGTTCGAACCCAACTCCAGCATCCCGACTGTTCCCGTATAGGCTCGGACAACCTAGCAGTATCTGAGCCCTCGTGATTGTTTCGGGTGGCATGGCAGCTAGGCACTGAAAGGGTACTACAGCTGAGCGATTATTACTTATTATAACTCGACCTTTGCGATACTGTCTTTCTTGTTCAATTCCACGGAATATTTTGTCGTCGGGTTCAGTTTAGTCGCCCAATCTATTCTGTCTAAGAAAAAACGATTCCAACTCTTTTAACCGAACTTATTTTAATGTAAAGTGGATATACGTGTTCTTTAGTTTGCACAAAACACGCATCCAGGGATCCCAAACAGTTGCGTTCAGGTTGTTTCTTCGAAACAGTTTTTTCTGTAGTCAGGGGAACTAAAAATGTTCGCCTCTTGTCACTGAACAACCTCCGTCATTCACTGGAATGGTTCCAAACTACTCCAGAAAGGATCTAAATTGTATCGATTGAGGAATACGAACAACACCTGTGATGCGCATGAACGCGTTACAGAAGTCGACTGGGGATGTGTTTTCCGCAAACTGAGGCAATACGCCAAGATGTTCTGTCAGCTAAAATTGTTTCCTGGAATGCACGCGCCGCAGGTGCCGAATGAGAAATGCACTTTCCCTTGGCTGGTAAAATATTATAATCCACTCACGCATACAATCCACAACCCATTCACCTAACCGCCATCACAATGAAGGTAAAGCGAGACCCTCTGTGTTTTTCTACTTGTCAAGCTGAGGAGAACTTTGTTGTTCATGCGATGAAATCTTTAGTCGGTGGAATGCAAGCCGTGGCGGGATTGCCCAGTTGATTCTGTTCGGCAAATCAGGGTGAACAGGTTAATCTGTTACCTCTCTGGCCAAACTCAGTTTTGATTTGGTCTGTCGATGCTATCCCAGCACATTTTTAGACGGGTCTCACTGAACCTCATGTGATTACAGTCCAAAAACACTGTGTTGGATAACTCTAGGACGCAGCTTAGATGACATCTCCCATTGCATCCTAGACGAACTTTTAGTTAGTGGTTTTTTTAAAACCTTTCATCTGAGGAGGTACAACACGATGGGCGGTTGCTTCATGGGAGGACTGCTGTACAAAAAAATTGAGCAAAACCTATATACCTAGTGAAAGAGGTCACGAATGAAGGGAATAAAACTTTTGTAAGTTTGTTTAGTAAAAAAGGAAAACATCGTCCAGCTGTAATACCCTTTCAGTGCCTAGCTGCCATGCCACCCGAAGGAAGCACGAGGGCTGAGATACTGCCAGGTTGCCCAAGCTTAGACAAGGGAAGTTGAGATGCAGAGGTCGGGTTCGAACCACGTACCTTCCGGTCAGTAAATCCGCGCTCTAACCACTGACCCGTCTCGTCCCCAAGCTTGTTTAGTGAGTAACATCACGCCAAACTAAAGTAATCTACTCGCTTGGAGAAGAGATCTAAGTCAAGGAGGGAATCGCACGTGCACCATGCCGGTTGTCGAACAAGCATAGACCCAATCTGTGACTCTCTCAGGCAATTGGAGGACAAGCTGGTTCATTCAACATGAGCGCAACATATGAAGATGCTTACTTTGAGTACATGCTCTTTCGAAGTCTCTGATTCTGTAGCATCTGACGGTTCAATTAGTTGAACATGCAATTTCGCTTCGGGTTTTCCATAGGGATTATTCGGTTTCTGGAGGATGTGAAAAATCAGAGAGGCGAAATGAAAAGTAGAAGGTGAAGGACCACTAGAAAACTAAACAAACAAACAAACGTTTGTGCGAAACAGACAAATATTAGGAAACAAAGCGGGAAAGCACAGCATCTGTTAAAGGTGTGAGCTCATCATTTTATTGGTAACATACGCCAAGCAAACATCGTCGTTTCGAAAACAAGCACAACGTGTCACCTTGTTGGTCGTCACGGTGAACTTGAAGGTCAAACCACAGTCTAGACCTGGGGGTGTTCAAATACAAGTTCGCCGGCGAGAAGAGCTATTCACTAGCAAGACACACAGGTGTCACTTCAAACTACGCCCTTCAACAACGATCTCCACGTTGGTTTTAGCATCTACTGCACGAAAAACGAGTGTTGCCGTCCATGGGAGCGGGATAAATTCACACGTGACTAATTACTGGCATGAAACAACTTTGTCTAACGGACAGGTGAATGGAACTAGTATATGGCTACTGATTGATAAGTCGCTCAGAGGCGTTGAGGAGGCAGCTTAGCCGAATCACTCTGCTCCAAAAGATGGTTGTTGTATGGTAAAATAGGTAAAGTGTGAGTTAACCACACGACCGAACGGTTGTGTTCAAACTATGAGGCGGGAGGTCGCGGGTTAGAAACTCCCTACTGGAGTTTTGTGAGATGCGTACTGTTGATTAATCCCAACATGAATAAAACAGCTGTACAGCGCTTCTCATCTGTTTAGCACAGACTGGCTTTACTTGGAGGACGAAAATTCCAAGATCTCTTCAGACAACCAACAAGACGAACAAGACCAAATGTCTCGATGTTGAGACCCTGTTTGGATAAGGGATGAGTAATCTATGTTTACTCTCAGTGAGTACCAAGAGGTATAATTCCATAAATACCAAGGAGAGGATGGTTGGGTCAGCTAAGATCTGAAGCGGGGGTTTCAGCTGCTCAATATTCACCAGTAGCTCAAACGCTTTTCAATATGGCCTGTCAGTTTCGGAGGCTGCGAGCAGTGAGTTTGCAGATCTCAGCAGCTGACTGCTTGAACTATGCGGCAGGCATCGCTGTCGTCATCATGGTGCACCGTTAAGCTAATCACCAAGGCCATTTTCCAAAGCAACGTAGCATATGGTGACCGTGTCTGATGCTTTGTCAAGTTTAGGATAGTGAAGTTCACACACATTACTGTTACAGTCTGGACCTACTGTCAACATTCACATTGGCAGGGACTAACCGCTCTAATCGCGCACACATTTAAGTAGCAATGTTCGAGTTGCTATCTTGTAAGATTGTTCTGGATAGCCTAGACTCTGGGGGAAAAAAGTCCCATGACTTTCCCATGGCTTTCAGAAATCAAGTATGCAGCAGATTCAGTAGACGCAAAAAAGTATACGGCAGGTGGGAAAGGGAACACCAGAGGACAATCAGGGGCAGTTACTCACGGGAGTTGCTGACTTGTTATCTTTGTAGATGAGAAACCACGGACCGGATAATACGAGCAAACAGTCGCTCCATCGTTTCTTCAGTCGACGATCGTTTGTTGTGAGTTTCGCATACTTGGCCAACCCGCGACGTTCGAAATGCTGGAATGCGGATAAGGAAAAAGTAGTTTTGGGGTTGGAGAGAACAGCTACCTTACTGGGAGATAGAGCAGAAACCGACTGCGAGAGGGCTATATGTGGAAATACCTGTAAAATAAA
This sequence comes from Opisthorchis felineus, assembly GCA_004794785.1. Lineage (NCBI taxonomy): Eukaryota > Metazoa > Platyhelminthes > Trematoda > Opisthorchiida > Opisthorchiidae > Opisthorchis > Opisthorchis felineus. The sequence goes on along the minus strand of SJOL01007908.1, from coordinate 246,940 downwards.
AATCGTTCGGTTGTAACACCTCGATTCCTATCTGCCATGCCGCCCGAAGGAAGCACGAGGGCCCGGATACTACCAGGCTACCCTAGCCTAGACAGGAGCAGTCGAGACGCTGAGGTTGGGTTCGAACCACGGACCTTCCGATTGGTAAGTTCGCGCCTTAACCAGTGAATCAAGAGACGGTAGCAGCCGATGACAACCAACTTTGCAGGGTAGGCAAAGTTGCCAAAGGATGCAGAAGACTTGGGACCAACCTACCGAACAAGCGCATCAAGTCAACCAAAATGTAAAATATAACAAGCAATGAACAGCGAGCCGGTCAGAACCACATCAGCTGGAACTAAAATGCGACTGAAGTCCGTATCCAACACATAAAAGTGCAAATCTGATTTCCACATTTCGGCTTCCCAGAAAAGGAGTTACTGCACGCAGAAGACAGTTGAGCGTCCGTGCAACAGACGATAATCAATACTAGGGTAATTACCAATCATCAAACCGGATATGTTAGCAGACTGAGCAAGCTAACGCATGCGCGCGCACTTGTGGGCATACTTTGGGTGGTAGACAGCTCTCGCCGTTGTCCGGGAAACTGTCATCTAAACCTATAGGAACCTAATATTGTTGGTCACTGTGAGTCCCAGGTCCAGGCTATCGATTCGCCTCTTTTGTTTTTCATCCATTTAGCTTCAGTAGGATGGGCGTGGAATATGCACAGTCCCCCGACCTCTCGATTCCCGGGCGATTTCAAAAAATTTGTCTCTGCCAGAAAGACCCGGGCCTGTCTTGCACCCAAACTCATAAACGGCAGACCACTCGACTTTGTTGTCCAGCTGCTTACACTATGGACTGCTGACAATGTCTACCATGTCCCCTATGGGAATAGGACAAGTTTTCCAAGAGTTCTTTAGCTCGGCTCAAAAGCCGATGCCATCTGTCATCAGTTTGCCAACCTATTTCGCTTCGAGAACCTGGTGGTAGATGATGGTAGGTGCCATCATCCGAGTTTGGACGTCACTCCGGTTTGCAGTGCCTGGGAGTGATGAGTTGCTCAGGTCGTTGTGTCAACCCGTAGGGATCAGCGGCATGACCCTCAGTTGAAACAGTCATGTGCGCTACCTGGTAGGGGCGCGCCACTGTCCTGTCGGCCGAAAATGAGGGAGCTAACAAAACACAATCTCAAGTTTTGATCGTCCTCCGGCGCGTGATCGACCATGGCCGAAACTGGTCGGTCGAAAAAATACTGGTACCAAAAATAGGAACGCCAGGGCTGTGCCATCAGACTAAAGCACGGTATCTTGAAGTTAGGTGATCAGATTTCTCTTCCCAGAGTGGGCATGAGACGGTTGTATAACCGACCATAATTTTTCTGGTAAATTAAAAGCGATCGTGTGACTTTTCAATTGGGTGCTAACCATTGGCTCGTAATAGTTTAGACTGGTGACCGACCCAAACGATATGGAATCAATGTCTCGGCTGTAAGCAAAACAAGGCTGACTGACCAAGAAAGGTACCAAGAAGCTGGTTCCAAATATGCCACCTATTGTAGCGGCTATCCGACAGAAGGAAAACGCGAGCATGATATCCGCTTCGCCGCAGCAAATAAATGACTCAGAAACCCGTGGAACCAGTGCGTTTAGCTGCTTGGTTATACTGTGCTTCGAAAGCCATTTCTAGCCACGACACTGGCACAGAACTGAAGCTGGCGTCACCAACAGAAATAATGAATATATATGGCACAACCATCTCAGTTATTTAGCTGTAAGCCGCGTATACAGGTAAAGTGGTTCCAGCTGTCGCAGGTTCACTGGCTGGGGCGTTGGGGGCGATGGCCCGACCACTGTTTGCCGTTACAATGTTCTCCTTGTCTGACAGAGCAAGGAATGAGAGATATACGCCTTAAAGGCAATAGCTCTCAGGCGGACCGGCATCGTCTGCCTAACAGGACCAAATCTTTCAGATTAGCTAACCATTTGTTCCTCCTGTGCCGGGGTCCCCGTCTGGGGAGAAGCGACTGAAGTGACTGTTAAGAATTTTCATACTTCATTGTCAAGTCATAGACTGAACGCCCTTGGGTGGTCCCCAGCTGACAAATGATTGGGCAAAGATGGCTCTACGATTCAATCCGTCTGCTTTTACCTTTTTCCAGTGGTCATCCAAATCAACATTACTACCATTGTGTCCGTCGAGTTCTTGGAGCTTCTCAGCCAGATGAACTCGATGTTGTTGAGCTACAGAGGTGCTTTGCAGGTGATGAGCTGAATGGCTTTGCATCAACCGACGTATTCCCGAGAGAAAGCGATTAGATACGCGTGCCCGCATAATAAGTCAGAGTCAATTGGTGTGCTCCAGAAGTAACGACAATCATGTATTGAAACCATCCACAGGAAGCTAACTGCCACATGGTCTCAGCTACCGTCGGTCAGGGGGGCGTATGTTGACACAACACTAAAAAACACCGTTTGTCGCACCCAGATGCACTGAGCTTAATACCAAAAAGACAACTAGTTGTTGGAATCCAGTTCAGTAAAGAAGCTGAGAGTAAGCGCTTTGAGGCGCATGGTCTTAGATAGGGGTTTGGGAGACACAAGATACCCCGATCGAAGGCGAAGTCTGGATATGAAAAAGAGTAATACCGCAATGCAGAACAAATTGTCGCAAATCATTAGAGGGTTATTTCAGCCCATTTTACTGGGCAGAAATTTTAACTGTGGGATAGATGGGCAAAGGTGAATCATACTTTCCGGATCGAAGAAAGGGGGTTGGTTGAGGTAACCCATCTTAAGCCTTTAACTCAAAAGTCTGATTCGCAAGGCAGTGGGAGCATGAAGGATGTTATTCGCGGACTATTCCTCTAGCCTCTGACTCTAAAGTCTGAACCGCGAGACTCTGATTGTCAGCTTTCTTGGAGGAATCTCCCCGGAGTCAATGACCTGACCCAAAAACGCGGAGGGTAAGGCAAAGATGCCTGACTCATGACGCTGGTAAGCACGACAGATGCGTTTGTTGTTTTTCGACCGCGCTAGAAGTAGTCCTCTGTGGTCAACACAAAACAAATCGTCTTATCCCACTGAAAGCCATGTAGTCTGCTAAGCTAGTGATCGTGCCATAAGTGACCTTCAGTGATCACTGTATGGACGAAATCAACTCAAACCATGGTCAACTACAAAAAAACCATACGGGTGTGATCCGGGTTCGGCTTATTAGTAATGCTAATGGCGGAATCCTAGAACCAAAGCACATTACTGCTCACAATTAGGCGCGGCAATTGTCAGTAAACATGAACGTGGATCCTAAAAATCCCGCAACCACCTACAACTAGTCGAAAATTGTCCAGCAGGTTCAAGCGTGTGTAGTACTACCTGACTGGTAAGTCCTGTAAACCGATCGACACAAACAGGTCATCGTTTGAGACGTCGGGCAAACCAATCACATCGCTCAACGTGAACACGTTCGCATGTTCAGACGTGATAATTCAGATTTGTCCAGCGTGCACTGGTCGGGTAGTGGTACCACGCTCGTCTCACATGCCGGATGTCCGGAGTCCAAACCTTGGACACTGCCAAGGATACGCAGTGCTGATGAACTCTAATAAGAGCGGAACTCTAGTCCACTGCTTCCCATCTTTGATGAGTACTTACCAGAATAATTGCACCAGGACAGAATGGAGACTGTTCAAACGAGAGTGATGTGGACGTAAAATGTCAACAAGCTTAAGTCGCACGTGATTGGTAGGGAGATCGGACCGCAGGTCGGTTTCGCATCAAGGTGAGCTCTGACTGGTCGAAAGTGTGGACCCAAAAGCCATCCATGCTTCAGCACCCCCTGAACGCCGGTTACCAGTGACCCATCTAGAAGCCGTCCAAATTCCCTGGACGCGATATACATGTTTTTTACTTGTTTTTTGGCGTTCACTGCACTCCCTGTACCCTTGATGGTTGTTCTGCTAAAGACAAGGAGGATCAAACCGAGAACTTAGTCGAGGTATAACCGCTAGTTCAAATGAAATCCCTCAGTTTGTCCGAAGAGTGTACCATTCGGTCCCATTACCACCTTCCTTGCATGTGTCTGCAGGAACTTTACGAGTGTTGAACCTACGACGGTGCTAGAAGTGACTTTCTGTGACAGACTAAGCTGACTATTGGTCAGCACCAGCTTTTTATACGTCTTTTGAGGGGGGGGGGCGGATCATCAAGCCACCTTTTGCATATACTGCGAGTCTCGAATGCTCATCACTCCCCGAATGATTTGACCATTATGGTTCATCATCTTGGCATGCTGATGGCTTCGGAACAGCCTTCTTCTGTTCACCTCCCATCAGGTTTAAACCGGGTACAGGACATCCAGTTGGTTACACACCCAACCGAATCAGCACAAACTATATAAAGCACTGTGCGCAGTATGTAGTGGTTCGATGTAGTTCGATGTGACAAACAGTATGTGAGCATAAGAGAACGTGTGCGCATAAAAAATTCTGAAAACTATCACAAATAGGCTGACGGTAGAAAAAACTGGTGAGTGTTACAACCCGAAGAGGAAATAAAGTGTTTGATACGGAGGACGGTCCACCAAAAACCATCGAATGCGGCTCAGGGAGCGAGATCGCTCAGTGCTTAGAGTGCGAATTTACTCACCGCCAGGTCTGTGGTTCGAAACCGACCTCTGCATCTCGGCTTGGGCAACCTGAAAGTATCCCAGACCTTGTGCTCCCTCCAGGTGGCATGGCAGCTAGGCACCGAAAAGGGTATTGCAGCTGAACGGTTTATTTTTTAGTGCGGCTCAACTCGGTCGGTCCAACAACACCAGTTGGACAAAACACTATTTCGAGCACAATGTTGAATAAGTACGGATTAACCTGCACATGCGGAAACGGACAAGGGTTTCCGGTCAGACGTGGGGATAGTCATCTACCCTGAAACGACTGGGGCGCGCAGATACTTTCTCATATTGGCCATGTTGTGGAACATAGGTAGCTCGGGTGCGCTGCTTGGTTGTTGGTCTGTTCGCCGGGCTTGGCGGTTGGATTGCAAACCCCGCACTGACGATGTCACCTCGATTGGTGATGAAACGTTTGCAATCCAACTGCCAAGCTCGGCGAACAGACCAAAAACCAAGCAGCGCACCCGAGCTACCTATATTCCAAAACATTGC
>SJOL01007908.1:209552-229971 GCA_004794785.1 Opisthorchis felineus | reverse complement strand
CCAAGGCTACCAGGTTGTCAACATCACCATCAGGGACAACAACATCAGTGTTGACATTGATGCTTCGCTGTAGTACCAGGTTGATGCCATGATGGGTTCCGTATCAAATTCTTGCACCCTTTTTGAAGACTTGAATCATCGAATAGGTGTTCTTTGCTACGATACTCCGTTTTCGTTTCAAATCTTCCGTAGTAGAACTATCACCCTGCTCACCAGGGCTTTACAAACTTCCTTGAAGAGTGTAGAGTGCAGACCATCTGGACCGGGTGCCTTGTCGCGTTGAAGGAATGGTATCTCGAGATGGATTTCTGTTACTGATGGCGGTCTGGTGTCAATGTTCTTTCTGGTTCTTCCAGAGACTATTTTCAACCAGGCAAACTGAACAGCTTGTTTTAGTGTTCCGCCAGAGGATCATGGCATAAACTCTGCAAATGAACTGCTGTTCCAGCACTTTCGCAAACCGTTGATCCAATCAGTTAGAATAAGGCGCGGCTGTCACCCGCAGCGAAAGCCATCCCCATCTCCTGGGATTTCGCAATTCACCGCTGTTCTCTATGATTCTCCAGGCACTTGCCTATCCGGCGTTTCAGGGGTCTATATCCAGCCGGCTGGTTAAATGACTTTCTGACTGGTTGACCCCTGGGTGATGGCAACATCCCGTCAGTCAGGTTTTCTACTTCTTTACCCACCTCTAACACTTCGGGGATCGAAACACTCTCGGAGCGTTCATTCACGGACGTTGAGTACGCTGGTGATACTGCCCTCTTTGGATCAGGCCCCTTAGAAATACAAACTATATTTAACAAACTAAATAATTCTGCTGCACAGTTCAGTATGCGCTCCGCAGCAGTAAAGTATACAGTGCTGCCGCAAGACTGCGTGAGATCAAACCCGAACCTTATGTTTGCAGATGAACCGATCGATGTGGTGGATAAGTTCGTCTATCTGGACAGCTGCATAAGTCCTGGCGGACTGTAGGAAGACGAAGTCATTTCCCGAATTAGGACAGCCAGGGCAGTGTTTGCAAAACTCCGATATTTGTGGCACCGATATGACATCAGCCTGACCGTTAAGGATAAAGTGAACAATGCCGCGGTCTGATCTGCCCTACTTTGTGGATCGGAGACGTGTGTGTGGAAGATCTCCGAAGACCACCGGTGCCCCTGAAGCGTTGTGTGGGTCTGGTGGGAACGTCAGATTAGCGACGCTGAAGTATGCCAGATGATTTTCGGGAGAGTTCGCTTCCCTCCATACATCAGCTGGTCACACTCCACCGGTTTCGCTGGTTAGGCCATGTGCTTCGTATGCCAGAAGACTGGTTGCCTCCTATAACCCTCTTCACCCAGCCTCGTGTCGGATGGAGACGACACAGGGGCGGTCAGTTCATCACCTGGCAACGAATAATGAAAGCCCTCACCACTCAAATCAGTCGCGCTGGCAAATGCAGTCTCCCCGAATGGGGACCACGGAACGAGAGAAACCAACGGCTGGTGGCTCTGACAGATATGGCTGTGTCATGCAACCAACGGCACTCTTGCATCAAAGCTATCGCCCCCACTGAGTAGCTCTCGCTTCCTGGCATACTGGACAAACAGGCCCATCTAACGTCAATGAAAAAACTGGGCCATCGCCTCCATCGAGTGACTCTTATTCCCTCATTCTCCTTATCCTCGATGAAAGGAAGCTGGAACAGCTGGAACCATTGCAGTTCCGTGCGCAGTTTGTGAGCTGAAGAACTGACTGATTTACTCAGTAATCTGATTGGTAGCAGTCTGGAAAACGAAACAGTGCTGAAGACGGGTTCGGTGGATGACAAAACGTTCACCAAAGTGGGAAGCCGGTAGCCAGTGAAACAAAATCTAGCTGAAATGTGGATAGGCGGACATGCATGCTTGCCCAATTCACCAGGAAGGAACAGATGGGCAGCTACCTGGATCCCTCTGCTGGTGACAGTCGAGCCCTTGTTTTAGTGAGCACGACAGCTGGACTCAGCGGCAAAACGCTCGAAGACGTCGCTGTTGGAGAAGTTCATGATGGATACCTATTTACGGGAGATACAGTACGATACGCGTGCCAGATGCAAACAGTGCAATGCAAAATATCTAGTCTAGAACCGTGATTCGTAAGAATCTGGAAAATAACACAAGTGAAACATTTAGACCAGTGAGAACACGACTGGGGAGCATACCGCAGGCCAAACACAGTTACCACAATCAATATCCAAGTATCTAGACGGAGGAAATCACAAGCAATCCTGCTGGAATATCGACAAAACCGGAATTTCATTTTTTTTGACGAAAAAGTTCGAAAACCAGAGACATTACCTTTTGTTGGTGCTCCCCAACGCGTCCGTTGGAGAGTTGGGGCGCTGCATCGAGAGGATTTGCGACCGTAGGGTTGGCACTGCACACAACCGGAATAGACTCTATTATAGTTGAATGACGACTGGACAGTGGTCGTTGATTGACGAGCCCTGAGCGAATAGGCTGAGAAGGCACAGAGAATTGGTAGTATAAACATGAGGAACCAAGAGACAAGAACAGAATAAGTGTGACAACCTATACACACCAATTCAATGCGTGAAAAGAGCACTGGTTAGTCTTCAGTTTCTTCGGCAAACACGACGAATTTATTGCACATATCCGGATTCGAGTAGACCACATTAGTGTGTCGCTGATTGTGCTTAACCCGTTGCCAGTTTGTGTGCGTTTGGTTTATGTAAGGTTTTGCAATTGGAGAGCTGTGATTGGCTAGTAACCTACTTTCTTGCTTTGGTTCATTGACCAATCAGAACAGCCAATTATATGTGGTCTGGGAAGTACTGAGTTTAGCTAATACAAGCGCAACAGTCGAGGGGGAACAACCATAGAAAACAACGCGTCAATGGTGTCTGTCTGACTGTTGAAGAACAATTTTCAAAGTACTTAATGAATTTAGTAAACCGGGGGGAGGGGGGGTCAATTGAGCTGCACAAACAAGACAGCTACTGGGTTTTACTTCGAGGCGTCGGGAAAACTAATCACATCATTCAAGAATGAACACTCTCGCCTGTTCAGAGATGAAAATTCAGATGCGTCTAGTGTGCGCTGGTGAAGTAGTTGTCACACGCTCGCTTCGCATGTCAGAAGTCCAGAGTTCAAACCCCGGCATGGCAAAGGATATGCACTGCTGATGAGCTCTGATAAGGGCAAAACTTTAGTCCACTGCTTCCGCCTTTGATGTGAACCTACCCGAATAATTACGTTAGGATAGAAGGGGACTGACTAAACGATAGTGATTTGAACATGAACCGGCGTACAGCTGAAAATAGGTTTACGTAGGCACTGGCAGACCGAGGAACGAAAAAGTGCGAGTTCAGAGGAGGTGAGAAGACGTGCGTTGTTTGTTGAGTTCGTTAATACCAGTTAGGTTCAGACGCAAAAACGTACGAAGGTGCAGGGAATGACGAAACTGTGAAGTTGCCGCTTAAGGTGAGGGTGAGTGAAATTGATGGAAGTTCAAGGTCAGGAAAGGGTGCAAACGAATTTCACACTTGGTTGCCGTCTTCAGCTGAGAAATCAAGCGAGAATGAGTGTGGATGCGAATGAAAAAACGGAAGAGTATAAGATGCTCCAATAGGATATTAGGCTGGAAAAGTGCACCGATCGGAAAGTGGTCTAACTAGGTAAGGTTTTAGTCCAATCAATCAATCAATCAATCAATTTGTCTGCTATAAACCATTTGCCACGGGTACATTGGTTCCAGCTGGTACAGCTTTGATCACCGGAAAGTGGGACAGTGTGGGACATACAGCCAAGCATTGGAGGCGACGGCATGTTCAGTTCGTTCGGGAACTGGGTAGCTATGCATGGAAAGCGACAGCTCTGATGGACCAGCAACACCGAGTGCGCAACTGGGCCATTTCTGCCAGTGGCACTGATCATTAGTGAGTTGAGTCCCGTGGTCCCCATCCAGGGAGGCGGCTGTTGTCGAACCGACTCATTTAACTTGCTAGTGTTTTCATACTTCATTGCTAAATCATACACTGTTCACCTCTCGGTCGCTTCTACTCAGCGCAGGGCTGGGCGAAACAACTATGCGAGGCAGACAGTCCTCTGGCATGCGGAGTAAATGTCCTAACCAGTGTAACCTATGCAACAGAAGAGTTCCTTTTTCCAAAACCATCTGGCGTAACTCAGCATTGCTGGTCCGATTTTCCCACCAGACCCGGCCAATGCTTCGTAGACACCTATGGTCAAACAGTGGCAACTTTCGTATATCTCTGCGCGTAGATGCCACGTTTCCGATCCGTGAAATAGTATGGATCGCACAGTCGCAGCGTAAACTCTGCCCTTGACAGACATACTGACTGCGCGTCGGCGTCATAGGTGTCGGAGGTTAGTTAGTCGGGTGCTAGGGTCGCGTCGGCGTCGTAGATGCCGCAGGTCGGGGTCACTTCGGCGCCATACATTTCGGAGGTTAGTCCACTGACTAAACGTTGTGCATAAATATCAGATTATCAAGATTTCACTCATGAACTAGGCTGCTTCTCCCCATTAACACGTGCGTGAGGGTGGATTAAAGCCAGCGTCAAACACATCTAGCCAAATTCTGCTTTGAATATGATAACCCTAAAGATACTGTACCCAACATTTTACTACCCTTAACAAAGAGGAGAAAATCGACGACTTAATGTATTCTGGCGGATAGAGCTTGAGATAGCTCAGCGGTTAAGGCGCGAAGTCACTGATCGGAAGGTCAGTGGTTCGGATCTAACCCCGAATGTTCTTGTCTATGCTCTGACAACCTGCTAGCATCTCAGCCTTCGTGCTTCTTTCGAGTTCTACGGCAGCTATGCGCCCAAAGAGTCTCATTGCTTAATTAGTGTAGTGGATGATTGAAGAAAGCTGTTCTCAACATGCAGGTAGGATATTTGCTGTGGGAAAATCGAGGCACGATTTTCGGAAGTCCAAACACGATACGGGAAGAGAACACAAGATGGTCAGATACGAGCTCCTTGGACACAAGCCCTTGTTTTGAATGTGTCCACAACTTTTCAGATTGTTTCTGATTTGGCTTAGAAACCCAGACATGACTTGGCCATCCAAAGCCATTTGAGTGTAAGGCGTAGTACACCGAAACGCTTGAATTTTGATTCGGCGTGGGAAAGTGTAATTGAAACCATCTAATTTTGCGAACGATCGTTAGCAGAAAGCAGAGTACATTTAGTCTGAAAAACCAACCTATTGTGTTCAGAGGATCGTGGATGCTTTGAAGCAGTTAGACTTTCCGAGAAATTTTATCGTACAGGTTCAACCAAGGAATCAACATGAATCCTATTCACTGCGCGCGAAGGTGTGAGTAGTGGTCACGTGGTCAAGGGACGTTAACCAAAGTGACCGATAGTGCTACATTCACATGATACACACCAGTCGGGATGAAACAGGTAGTGGACTGACTAATCATACTCTGATGTGGTAAAATCTAGATTCATTTGCGATGACTGCAAAGGTCGAGACCCAGCCGGAAGAGGTCGGAAAAACACTCAGGCTATCGTGTATCGAAATTTGTGTGATGGAACATCCAAAAGCCAAGCCAAACTACAACGATAAAGTGTTGCAGAGTCGTTACGTTTATCACTCGGTTAGTTTAGTCGCTAAGCAGAAAACTCGGAAATCACAAGATGCCGTAAAACGAACTAAAAGCGCTCTTACCGTCAACGACACCGGCTGCGCTCCGGAGGTTTTGATTTCGTGTTCCACTGTTTCCTGGGCTTCAGCATGTGAATCAGATAGTCGCTCGTGGTCTTCGGGCACGTCATCGTATTCAATCTCATCATTCTCATCCTGGTTCCCTTCGAAATCTTCCAACTCCCACACAGAATGATGGGACCTAATCTCGTAATAGTAAGGCCGGCCACTGGAATCCGTGGTCAGCACCCACTAGAGACAGACAAACAAACACAGATGGTAGGTCAACGACGAGGGTGTGAGTAAAAAATAGGAGAACTGAACTGGTCACATATCAAAACCAGCGGTTGCCGCAGGAGACAGCGTTGTCACCAGTAGAACGATAAATTGTCTCTCTTCGGTTAAAACAAGGTCCAGGCATTCAGAAGGCAATCAAACCAAGGAGGGATAGGTCAACAGTGAGGGCGCGTTGTTTGGTCCTCCCAGGAGCCCGCTCCGTCTCAGTCGTACCTTGAATCTACAAATATTGGCATGGTGTGCTAACGAGCTCGAGATAGTTCAGTGGTTAAGGTACCAGCTTACGGACCGCAAGGTCCGTGGTTCGAACCCAACCCTGGCATCTCGACTTCCGTGTCAAGGCTTGGGCAGCCAGTCCCCGTGCCTCCTTCCGCTGGCATCACAGCTAGGCTCCGAAAGGGCGCTGCAGTTTAAAGATGGTGTGCTAACAGATGACCATGTTGTCTTTACAGCGTCCCAGATGAAAAGGAACATATGTGTGTGCAATGAATTTTGAGACTAATGTTCATCTCAATTCCGCTACAACGCTCATTTCCAATGGTGGGGTAAACTTAAGCTTGGAAGTCAAGTTATACCGGATGGATACATTTTTCAGGCTCTAATCAGGACAGATTCGTAAGAAATTTGATTTTGAAGACACGAGATGTAAATAGTATCGTGCAAAGTTTACACCCAGGTGCAGTTAGTTAGATTGCTCAAAGTGAGCAATCGGCGTAACTGGATACACATAACCAGCCAGGGTTGACAGATGCAGGTTCAGTGCTGAATAGCGCAAGACAAGAAGCGTTCACTGTGGGGTGTGCAAGGATAAGCGTGCAGGGACATCAGCAACGGGAGACTGATTCTCAATGAGCAGTGTTCAGAGTGAAATTGACTCGGAAGGAGTGCTGTTAAATCTTTATGAAAGAAACTACCCACAAGATTGCTGGAAACTCTTCAACAGCCCACGACAGATTTCGCCCTCCTTGAGGCTTATCAGTTGAGTGAAATCCCTGAGTTTAGGTCAACCTTATGTTCTACTTGAAACCAAATTGTAGGAAATTTACGCAATACACTCATCTGCAGACCAGTTTGTTTTCCACCGGAGATTCACCTGAATCCCAGCTGAATCTCTCTTTTGAAGGCGCGAAAATTTCAAAAAGTATAGGGGAAACAAGAAGATACTTGAGATTTTATTGCTGGTAGGTGGTTACTTGTTCGGGTGCTCTGATTTGTTTTCTGGTTGAAGAAAGGACATAGTGCATCCTTGCTTCTAAAGATGCAAGTTGCCTGTGATTGCCGTACAGTATATTTAAATGAAATGTGTTCACCTGTAATTGCTAAATAATGCTAACTGCGTCCTAATATCCAAAACAATCGTTCACTAGAGGGAGGGCGTATAACGAAAAGTTGGGGTAATCTACCCCTCTAGAGTGTGAACACCCACCGGATAGTCTGCAAACCAGGTCGTGGTTGACACAGAATGCTGTTATGGGCTCTCAAGAGGAGTGGCCTCTGTTTGGAGATATCACTGTTTAGAGGGGATAACGCATAAGTCCGGCCTCTGTCATACAAACACAGAACCAGTCGTCTAGGGAACTACTGGCAAAAACAAACTAGCCAGGATGGTCTTAAGTACGCAAATAATGTATCATATTGAAGTGCGCGAATACGCTGACTGGTCAATAGCTCTCATGTGCTAATTTAGGGTGGCTAAACCATCTGTGAGTGCGTGATGGGTGCACATTTTATCGTCTTACAGCGCGCCAGTCTATTTCAAACAAAGTCATTTTATGGGTGATGGGGAAAATGAATTTTGAAGGTTTTCGCGTAATACTGAAACGCAAAATGCCCAGCCTTGAACAGAATCGGCACTCGCGTGTCTCACGAATTCTGGAGCGGAGTCGGATCCGCATTCACTGTTAGTTGAACAGTTTGTATTTGGGCTACGGGTAGCTGACCGACGAAGTAGTCGATTCGTTTTAATGCTTTCATATCAACTCACCCAGTACAATGTCTTCTCAAGCGAGGCCCCAAGAGCATTCCTGTCGGTCACGAAGTAGCTTAAAATCCTCCCTGAAGAAAGGCAAACTCTCCAACAGGCGTGAAAGCCCGTTTTCAGTGGTGACCCACTAACAGAAAACTACATTGAACCCTCGAAGAGAATGCTGGCGGGGAAGTGTCATATAAATGGCTTCCTTCGAAGAGATCACTGAAAACAATATATCCAATGCATCCGTAATGTTAACCCGAGTAACCAGAGTTACTTCACAGGTAATTGCGAGAATCTTGCTGAATATTCGATGGTTCAACCAGAGAATCGCATGACTGATGGATGAAGTGTATATGACTTGTGGAATCCAAATAATGAGGTTCTGTTTCACCATATCGTACAGTATTCCCTCTTCGTGGTCACAAGAGGTCGTTACAGAAATAGTCATTAGATGCACCACAGCGACTGTTCCACATCTGAACTATTCATCTGGACCAATATGAGAAGAACGTAAGCAGAGCTTTTGAGAAGGTACCCCAATAAGAAAGCTCCGTAAGTCGCTCGGTATGCACTGGCCAAGCTGGTCTCTACTGAATAGAATGAGTCGCAATTCGGGACTCGGGGAGATAAGACACTCAGGTTCGAGTGACAGAACTCCCCGGCGTCTTATGGACGGGGAAAACAAGGTTCTCTTACACCGCACTCAACGCCGTTACTTCGGGAATAGCTTGTTTCACCCGATTACTACTGTTGGTTGGTCAGATGGTAGTTGATCTGTTCGCCGAGCTTGGCAATTGGTTTGCAAACGTTTCGTCCTCAGTCAAGGAGACATCGTCAGTGCGCAGTTGAGTGGGTGCTTCCTCCGTGCCTAGCTGCGTTTATATACGGACAACTGCAGAGGGAAGTCTACAGAAAGGCAACGCATACAGACCAAATTCTCAGCTACCACAGCAATCATCCGAACTGTCACGAGCAAAGCTGCATCCGGACTCCTTTCAAGCGTATTGAGACGCACTGCAACACTACGGAGTCAAAAGTTAGAGAAGAGAAACGCCCGTACAGAGCTTTTCAGAGAAATGGATACCCCAGGAATTTCATCTGGCGGACTCTCGGAAAGCTCAATTCGACCAACCCAACAGCACAAGGAGAAGGCGAACGGATCACACTTCCATACATCGGGAATATTTCGGAGACGACCGCACGCTTGTTACGACAGTACAAGACAACAGTGTCCCATAAACCTGCAAACATCCTACGGAGAACACTATCAAACCCAAAAAGAACGATTGGACACAATGTTGAGGACCAACGTTTTGTACAAGATTCAGTGCGGAGATTGTGACAAACACTACGTGGGACAAACAGGAAGGAAGGTCTCTGCCAGAATACATGAACACAAACTAGCAACCAAAAGGCAGGACCAATTCCCATTCGTCTCCGTGCACGAAGATCAAGATGGACACAAATTTGACTGGAGCACCGTTCACATAATGGCTCAAGCGAGAACAAAAAAAAGAACGTGAATTCATGGAAGCATGGCACTCCAGTGAAAAGGCCATCAACAAGCACATCGAAATCGACCCAGTCTATCAGCCACTGCAAGCAAAAGAACTACAGGACGCAGAGGCAGACAAACTAAAACAAACAACCAGGTTGAAGTAAGGAAACTTCCAAAAATAGAAACCGCCATCACAACCAACCAAATTCAAGGAAGAGAGACCACAACGCAACACAAACCGGGAAAGGACCAATCGAAAGCGGACCTGAAACACCCCAGAACAGCCATCCAACCAACAGACGGAGTACGAGGCCTACAGACCACAACGCAGCTCAAATCACGATCGCGCCAATAATACTGCAAGAAAGGTATGTACCAACTAGCCAATCACATGACAGGATATTAGATACTCCTCAAAAACTATATAAACGCAGCTAGGCACGGAGGAAGCACCCAATCAACTGCGCACTGACGACGTCTCCTTGACTGAGGACGAAACGTTTGCAAACCAATTGCCAAGCTCGGCGAACAGATCAACTACCATCTGATCACTCAAAAGTAAGCGCACCCGAGCTACTTATACTTCGACAAATCGACAACCCGATTACTAAAATAGTTCAAACGTAGGTTATCAGGATGAGAAACCGACAGCCTTAGATGGTCCAAAGACCAGCGAATTTTGAATTTGAACTTTGAATTTAAATTTCGAACCTTCACCGAAGAGTCCTATAATGTAGCAATGAGAGGATGCGTAACCAGATACCTCTTACAGTAAATGTGCGCGGTGAGAGAAGGATACAAAGTTATGACAATCAAACAACACAAAATCATTCAGAAGCGGGGACGACTCACGCGCTCGCCGGTTTTTCGATCCAAGTAACTTTTACCATCGTCGTTCTGCACCCGAAGCCAGCGAGGAGCGGAAGAATCCTGTGGAGGGAGAAGGCGATTTGGAGGAGAACATTTGCTGAATGATCATTGTGGACGACTAAAACAAAAGAATTCCCACAGCAAGTAAAAGGCTGCTTGTGGATCCGTGTTAGATCCTAAAAGTACTTGGTTCACTAGGCTTTAAGAGTGGTATTTGTCGCACGGGAGTTGTATCTACAGCACCATCTGATCCTTGTCTATGAGCTGTGGCAAAGTTTCACAATCACAAATCCAATCAACCCAGAAGGTACTCGTTCGGTGTGCAGGGACCCGAAGAAGGCACGAATGAAATAATAAGAGGTGATGTGGGTTTGACCGGTGGGGGGGGGGGCTAAATCGTGGACGTTTCAGCCAGTAGCTGGTGCCATAACCTCAACGCTGTCCAAAGTTCACAATTGTTCTCCGCTCATTCGTCGGTATCACCAACGCGTTTCTAATGACGCGGTTGACAATACAGTCACATCAACGAGAGAATAATTTATCCTTGATTTCGACATTGCATGATTTCGTCAGACTTGACAAAAATGAGGGATAGAGAAACAGGCGAATCGCCATGGCCTTACCTAAATGAAAGCTGCCAAATATTTCGTTGCGCAAGCATCAGAATATCGCAGTTTCCTAAACGATCTTCCAGAGGTACCCTGGCGGAAACAAAAACGTTTGATCGACATGCGTTCTGCACGCAGCGGTGGCCTTTAAGAGGCGCAACACAGCTTGATGTGATAGTGTTTTTCAGACAGTTTTTTGAGTGTGTGATGGATATATATTTTCGTTTTGTCCGCAGTGATGTTCCACACATTTGATACTCTTGCGTATCTGTAACTGATACACATTGGTACAATCTGATGAACAGTCCCCGTCATCTAGGTCAATAAGAACAGGCGATTTTCTCGTCACCTAGCTCTAACTCACAAAATAATTATATGGCGTATTACGAACGGTCATTCTAAAAGGGTGACCAGTCCACTGCAACAACCGGTAGTACGTGGTCGCCTCAGATACTATAGGAGACTGTAGGCGTCAGGGCCCAGCGCCTCCGTGTAAAGCGAAAAGTGACCTGATGAAAAAAACTGAACGAGCAGCGTGGCTGACGATGTGGGTCACATCGGAACAAGATCTTGTCGGTTGTTTAACGACGCCATCTCCTTTTCCCTACGCGGAAGCTACTCAGCGTGTTTCACTAGAGATTCTCGTAAATGTCTTAATTTTCCCAGATTCAACAAGAAAACAGAGTGACGAACATTAGCGTTTTCGGGATCTCGTCTCCAAGACAGTAGATATCTAATGGTTGAAATCCGGATAAATAATGAAATGAACAGCTAGGATTGGTTAGTAACTTAAAAACTCCGAAACTCGAACAACTGGTTGTCAGTGAAACCCAAGTCTCATCCAGTTGGATGGTATAAAGTGGTCTGAAGTGGCGATGAGTGACCGGGTCGACCGATTCGTGTCACATGACCAAGACAGACTGAGATCCCGAAAACATTAATGTTCGTCAGTGTATTCTCCATATCCCACGATATCAGTTGTATGCATTCATCGCATTACTTTCGATTCAGCCCATTAGAGAATCGTAAAAATCAGCCATCATGGGTCATTAAACATGGTAAAAAGTCTGGACTTGGTTGTGTCGAGCTGATGACATCATCTAGATTCACCACTGTCAAATTGCACAGATCTCGATCGGTTGATTCCACTACGGAGAGGTTCTGCTCACTGATGCGGGCCAATAGGACCTACTGGCCGATGATGGTTTAGTAGGATCGATTTTTTTGGCTGTTCAACTCTTAACACTTACCCGCGAAGAAGAGTAGGAACCGACAATTTCATCTTGAGACTCGCTTCATAAAGTGATCAAAGTGACCGCTTCTGGTATCCGTTTTAGCGTCGCACTCGTTTTGTAATCTGAATGCTCAATTAATACAGCAATTTGGGCATATTTCTTTCGCTGTTCACAGACAGATAGACGCGTCAGCAAATACAAGGGTGAGTTCATGTGAACGGCTTTGCCGGAGTTCCTGGTTCAGTCTAACTTTATTCACAGGGTGTTTCTCTCCAGACCACTTACGAGTTCTCTTTACCGGTTGTTGTTGGTTCATCAGCCACAACCACGTACATCACCGTTATAAAATGTTTGTATCATTCCCTTTCCTGTAGTCACGACGTTGCCCCGAGACTTTCCCGCCTATTTCTCCATTCCTGCTGTTCGTGATACAACTACGAGTTCTGAGGACTGTTTCTCCCTCCACAAACTTACGAGTCTAGGTGACGTTTTCGAGCGGAATGCTGAGTGAAGCCGGCAATTTTCCACACATGGATGGTTGGGCTAAAAAGCCACAGAGTGGAACTGAGCTGACGAATGAGTTGTTTCTGGATTTAAGTTTTGATCACAAAAGGTGTTGTTCTGACTCATCCGAATGAGAACTGAAGCAGGTCCAGAAACGGAACCAGAATAATAATCCTAATCGTTCAGCTGTAACACCCTTTCGGTGCCTAGCTGGCATGCCACCAGGAGGAAGCACGAGCGCTCAGAAAGAGCCAGGTCGCCCAAGCCTAGACAGAAGTAGTCGAGAGGTTGGGGTTGGGTTTGAACCACGGATCTTCCGGTCAGTAAGTTCGTGTCTGAGCTATCTGAGCTATTTCGAGCTCAAACGGAGCCAGACGCAGATATCAGTAGGGGCCTATCAAGTACTCTCGTAGTTCCAACCGGTTTCGTACAGTGAGTGATTGGCCTATAAACACGTCTTAAGGACAACACACGTACAACCGTCGAGGTTCGCTGACCAGATGGCGAGTAGTTAAACTACAGCCGTCATTAGGTAACTCAGTCAGCTAGAGAAAAGCGAAGCATCTGAGGTCTGTCCAGAATAATGGTTCAGGTCTTTTCTACGTGCAGCTGCTGTCAACCATCAAATTGTGTATACACGGGCAAAAATGACTACTCACTTGCAAAGTGACTTGTTCTTGATGGGAGATTCTGCCGGATTTCAGCTGAGTTCCCCATCAAGATCACGTTAATTTGCATCTGAGTGTCTGTCGCAAAATACCTACAATTAAGTGTCCAAGAAGGGAATAAGGCTGAAGGAGATTCAACGACTAGGCCCATCCGATGATCCGCAAGAAGGGCTGTTCAGAGTTTTTAGCGACTTTATAAGTAGTATTTAAAACGACTTTTTCTGTAGCACCTGTCTAGGTTTTGGAAACCCAATGATAGTGAAGACTCCATGGTTCCTTCCAGCTGCACGGTTGCAACTATTCGTCGAAAAAAACAACCGAGCCAAATGAGTCGTTTGTTAGTAAGACAAAGACGATTTTCCAAGCACGCAACTTTGTTGGAGATTCACCCACTGCTAACTGGTAACGCCTCAACGCCCAACTCTCATCGGTAGCAGTGCTAACTGACCCGCAGGGGAAGGCACTTCTCAAGAGTTCGTAACAAGCCCTCTCCGTGAGCTGTATGTTTTCCAGCTCTACAGAGACCATATCGCAACTGCTCTTTGTCCTTGAATTTGTTCCACCATAACTGATGTCACATGCTCACCAACTATTCCATCAACGCAAATAAGACAGGCCCAAATAGCTAATCGGATTGTTTTTGTCCGCACAAAAGAACAAGCCGGACATACGATGGGCAGTCGATCATGATGAGCTTCAGGCTCTTGTGCTCTGAGCAAGCAGACGCACAAATTAGTCCACTTGATAAGAAAGCATCAAACCAACAGGATCGAATGAGAACTAGGGTGCAGTGTTGCACACAAGTCACGTGACACTGGTTTGTTGCTCATACGGACGCACTGTGCTGCCTACGTGCAACCACCTTGTTATCGATCGACACTAATGAGTTAAGCATAATCTGAAGAAAAAAAAATAAGGATTGCTAGACAGTATTAGGTGACGAAGATCACGTGCAACAATGGATGTGAAAACGAGTAGAATAACATTCGGTGATCAATCATATGGTTGTGTGACGGAAACAGACAAAACCGAGGATATGGTGAGCAGAAATTGGCACGTTTTTATTTGTGTGAATAGAGCTGCCGGGAAAATTCGAATCACTTCTGGTGGAACAGCCCTTCTGTTATCCTGGCGTAGTTATTCTGTTGCGTTTACACCGAAGGGAGAAAGCACTGGACTCGAGTTTCGAGCTCATTAGCAGTGCATACGCTTGATCGTGCTTGATGGGGAACCCCGAAAATCCGACATGGAAGGTCAGTGAACGCCGCACAAACCCGAATTATCACGTCTGAACAGGTGATGATGTTCAAGCTTGGGCGATGTTTGTCCGAGGCCCATAACCACGCGCAACTAGTACTGGAAATAGGAAGGGACGATTAAACTGGCTACTCACGTGTGAGGGGGAATCCGCAGATTGCGGACGTTCTACGGGAACATGAGATCGCAGAACAACGGTCGCTGGCTCGTTTTCGGACCGCGAGGGTACTGAAAGCAAAAAGCAGAAGAGAACTTTGGGAATAGACGCGATACACTGGCGGAATGACTTGGTTTTTTAGTACAACGTGTCAGAAGAAGCAGTGCATAACATCACTGGGGCAAGACAGCCTTGGTTATCTCGATACTACTAAGATGGAGTAACCGATGGGGATGGCTGCAAAAGACTGAAAATCAGTCTCGTACATCGACATTCTGGGGTCGTAGAATCAACCCGGGATTAGACCGCAAATCTAAATCCGCATTCAATAGTTCACAGCCTGACCAGTATTGTATGACTGAACGCAAGAGCCACGATCATGCCACGCTAAGGTCGAATGAGTTGTGTGGGACATCTTATGCGAAGAAACACAAGACTATTGCAATCTGTTGACTGATGCTGTCGAGAAGCCGGACAGACACAATCGGGATAAGCTGATACTTCACGTTGTTTTTGGCATGCAACACCAACACTGGAGGACTTTAAGAAGGGACCTGGGGCGGGTGGTTCTAAGACATGCTGGGTTGCATCATTCATCAGTAACGCAGAGGAAAGGAAGCAAACACAGCTGCAAACACGGTATTCGGTTCATAGTGGATTTGCATACAGTGTGTATGACGCTCACTCAGGTTTGTGGAATTCATCCACGCAGCTCGGCACGAGCAACGACCAATGAACGGTGTGTTTTGATATGAGACTGCCCTGTAGCTTTGGTGACGAACACACAGAAAAAGCAAGGATACCAGGGGACAGGGTAATGAGATTTACCGACCGAAAGTAAACAAACGATACGGTTGAGTGACTATACTTTCGAAAACCATGGAATATGTCAAACTGAACATGGAAAGCACACACTCCTGAGATGTGATGCGAACAAACGATTTGAACTTTTAAGGCACCCGGATGTTCTGATAAAAGTTCATTCCAGGGCAACCAGCATTTGTTCGTCAGACTTCCCTCATGCGGGAAATGAAGAAGCCAGAAACACGAGTGCACTACACGAGCGATAAAACGCAGAAGAGAGTACAGATGATCGCCCCTGGGTACCCCCTCGGGTTCACAATGTTAGTTAACTATAGAAAAAAATCTCCACGATAAGAGTAACAATTTCCAAAGGAATCTACTGCGAGTGTCTTTGTCCACTGCAAAGTGTGAAGCAAAGTAAAACAGGCTGAAAACCCACGTGGGCCTACCTAGACGTTAATCTGTCCAGTACAGTTCATTAGTATACACTTTATTTCACGGGGCCAGGTACACCGAATGACAAGGCCCAGCTACTCAAAAGAGAAGCGCGGTTGAATAATTACCCGGAGACATCTGAAAGTACGCGACAAGCGGGTTAAGGAGAAACCGGGCTGTCTTGAACTCCCGTACACGGCGATAGCTGGACCTGGTACCGCTAAACTCAAGATACAAACCACGCAAGAGGGAAATCCAACTGTTACTTGCCATTTTTGCTCACTAGTCATTGTATCTAGGGCGTCCCCTGCAGTTGTGAAGGGACTTACACCAGTAGAATTGACAGAAGGCTTGAAACATGGGACAAAAAGCGGCTGTCCAAACGATTTTACGCACTACCTGATCATGTGGACGCCAAGTTCGTTTTAACCGACAAAAGGCCCAATTCACTAATCCCGAGGCAGTTGACTGCGATAACGCATAATTCTGGTATTCACTCAATGATCTAGGTCACTGCGACACACAACCGGTCAGAGTGACTGAAATAGTTCCAAGTATTATTGATTAATCAATCGAAGTAATTGCTACCCGCTCAGACGGACTTGAGATTGGCCCTGAGACTATCGTGATTTTATTGACCGGGTCACTTTACGTGGGAGTTAGCTACGAACCATAGTGAAAATCGTAACTTATTACTATGCCCGTTTCAGTATGATTCATACATTTTGTCTGCTAGACGGACAAACGGGCTCGTAAGAACGTTAGCTGAAATCTGTCGAGACGAGTTTAGCATCCAAAGCTTACATTACAGTAGAATCTCATTGATACCTTACCTCTATGGACCGCAATTCTGAAGAAAGTAATTCCATGAAGTGCTGAATGGAAAGACAACCCAACGCTACGCTTACTACAGTCCACCAGGAACTATGTACGTGGAGTGCAATGTTCTATCAAACGAAATAGCCTTAATCATGCACTACTCATAAGGTTGCTGATGAGTCCCGAGAAGGGCGAAACCGGTCGTGGCCTGTCGAAGAATTTTCAGCAAACTTATGAGTAGTACATTACGAATATACATGTATCGCGATATCTCGAATATCGTAGCAACTGAAAAATGAGGCGGCCTGGCGCAGAACATTCAGTTGCCTGGAAACATCACAAACGAGAGATTCAGCTGGGTTCCCGGTGAGTCTCCCGCAAAACCAAATTTGTTTGCAAGTGAGTGTATTTCGCTAATTCCGTGCAATTTGGTTTCAAGTAGAACATAAGGTTGACGGAAACTCGGGGACTGCGCCTACCTGATGAGCGCCAAGAAGGGCGAAACCGGTCGTGGGATGTCGAAGGATTTTCAGCGACCTTATGAGTAGTGCATTACGAATATACATGTATCTCGATATCTCGAATATCGTAGCAACTGAAACATGAGGCGGCCTGGTGCAGCACATTCAGTTGCCTGGAAACATCACAAACGAGAGATTCAGCTGGGTTCCAGGTGAGTCTTTCGCAAAACCAAATCTGTTTGCAAATGAGTGTACTTCGCCAGCCTTAATCATATTTAGACGAACTGCCGCGCATGTATGGGCATCCCACAATGTCAGCTCAATGGTGGTAATGATTCATATCGTCAGTGGTCGCACCATGGAACTGGCGATGTGGAATATAGGTAGCTCGATTGCGCTGCTTGGATGCTGGTCTGTTAGCAGAGCTTGGCAGTTGGATTCCAGACGTCTCGTCACTAATCGAGGAGAGATCGCGAGTGTGGGTGATGAAACGTTTGCAATCCAGCTGCCAAGCTCGGCAAACAGACTAACATCGAAGCATCATGGAACTATCGATCCAAGTCGTGCGGTTGGATTGATTTGATCCAAACCAACGGTTCTGGAATAGATTCCCGTTTCCGTCACCCCAACTGCGTAGCTCAAGATAGTTCAGTGGTTAGGGCAAAAACTTACTAACCGCATGGTCCGTGGTTCGAATCTAACCTCAGCATCTCGACTGCTCCTGTCTAGGCTTTGGTAGCCTGACAGTATCTCAGCCTGCGTGTTTCCTTCGGGTGGCATGGCAGCTAGACACCGAAAGAGTGTTACAGCTGAACGACTTACTTTAGCTATGTTAAACTGGTGAACAAAGCTGTAGTTTTTAGTTTGGGGTAACATGCACAAAAGATAATGTCCAAACTAGGTAACCAGAGCGCTCTCTTGTGAAGAGGGAATAGTCTAACACTGGTAATGTAAATAAATTTTGGGCAGAATCGTTTCGCTTCCTCTTTGGAAGCACACTGTCTTCATTAGCACGCTGTTAGCGGGAGGACTGCGATATATCAGGCGAGCGGACGTTTGATTTATCGATTGACGCCTCATAAAGTAACGTAAGTAAGGCCTCGATAGCCGGTGATCCGTTCATTTTACGCCACTGTCAGCATCCCAAACAATGGAATTCAGTCTAGTTAGTTTCTTGAAAAGGTGCGCACACAACTGCACCATTGCATAAGCGGTCAACTCGAGATGCATCCTGTCACTCTCAACCCACGGATCAGCCACACGTCGAAAATGCAAATTATCTAACAACGTAACCACTAAAAGACAGCAGGCCATTTCCGTCACCCGCCAGCCAAGCTTGATATGCACCGGCTTCGTGAAGCTACCAGTCACTTAAGGACACACCAGAACATCATAGAGATCGTTACGATTGTTAATTCGAAACCCGGATGACGCCAATGTTTTCAAACCGCAAAAGTTTTACCACGCCAATAAGAACTGGTTGATGCACTGATACAGTGACGCAAGTATCCAGCTCCGAAACACATGACAGTGAAGTATCGGTAAGGCGAAATTACCACTGTAACATGCGTGAGCAAGATGAAATTCTCAGGGATGAGGTCGGGTGACCAAGTACACCAGATTATTGGGACCCGAAGCATGAGTTCAGCTCATATTTAACGTTCAGCTGCAACACCCTTTCGGCGTCTAGTTGCAACGCCACCCGAAGGAAGCACGAGGGCTGGGATACTGTCAGGTTGCCCAAGCCTAGACAGGGGAAGTCGAGATGCGGAGGTTGAGTTCGAACCATGGAACTTCCGGTCAGTAAATTCGTGCTCTAACCTCCGCCATCTCGCCCCCAGCTCATATTTAAAACAAACAGTTTCGGATTCTCAGTAGGACACTCCCAGTCTGTCACATATGACAGCAGTTTAGCCATGCTGAAATGAGATTCGCATGGCAACACGAGGCCGGATATAGGGTACACGTCAAAAACTGAGGTTACAAACGATAGCCAGTTGTGATGGGACCTGGAAAACCGACAGCAGAATAGACATGAGAAGGAGGAGTGAGGAGGATGTCAAACCGAGGTTGTGGTGACATTGGAATAATAGCCCATGTCCAAACAGACTGAGTGCAAATATGAAGATAGAAGAGAGATCAGTCAGTTTTTTTTTAGAAAGAAACGATTGCTTCCCTTCGACAGTTTGAAAAACACAGCGACAATATGGAGACTGACACATGCAAATATTTCGTATTGTCTCGTCAGCACCATGGCCAATATCCTGGGTAAGACAGGATTTATAGCAACTTCATACATACGGATGGGGTAGGTCAGCCAATCAGATAAAAAATATGACCTACTGCGTCACTATGTCCAAGGCGATTTGAGGGTAAATCAAGTTGATGTCGAACACAAAGCGAAGGCTTGGACCGACTTCTGTCTCGACAAACCCTGAGTTCAGTTGAGAACGTGCAGTTTGGCCACCGTGTATGTCAACCTTAGTACCGCCACTAGGAGGTGTTACCATTATGCTGTTTCCGATGACAGGCAGCTCTATACAGATCGGTTTCCTTCCCACAATCTCATGTTTGCCCCTTTATTTTGTGTCCCAGTGAAACATAAAGACCCATTTTGCTCCAAAGTCTTTGTGAGTTGTTCCAATTCATCGCCAACGCAATCTAGAGAGAGAGATCCGACGTGTTTTTGTCAATAAAGTCTTTACCACGTTCCGTTTGTACTTGAACGGAGCGAGGCTGGAGACGTGCATATATATTGACTTGACGGTGTAGATTTTCTATAGACATTAATCAAGAGGTCCAGAAAGGGTACGGAGACACCGGATTTCTCCTCATGCGTCGCAGCTAGATTTGAATGAATACTATTCATTCAGTTCATTCAGAATGAACTGACGAATATGTTTCACTTATCTGGCTATCACCAGAGTATCATCTATGTAGCGCCGACAGTAAGTCCATTTCGGTAGGGCAAGATGGCTCAGTGGTTAGGGCGCTTTTACTGACCGGAAGACTCGTGATTTGAACCCAACCCCGGTGTCTCAACTGCTACTGTGTAGGCTTGGGCAACCTGGCAGTATCCCAGCCCTCGTGGTTCCCTCGAGTAGCATGGCAGCTAGGCAACGAAAGGGTGTTAGAGCTGAACAACGACAAGTCCATTTCGAAATA
>SJOL01007908.1:176396-191757 GCA_004794785.1 Opisthorchis felineus | reverse complement strand
CGCGGTCAGTGGCGCCCGTGCATCAAAACTATTGCCTTCAATGCGTAGCTGCCCAAATCCCAAAATAACAACAAGCCAGTGCCTTCAATGCTAGGCTGTATCTCCAACGATTTCCAATTTTCCGGTGATCAAAGCTGTAACAGCTGGCACATGGTTTATAGCTGATAAACTGAAATGAACTGTACGTCGGACGTAAGCAGGCATACTGAACAGGGGATAGTGGACTTCACTTTCTCGAAATTATTTCAGACGTTGCCAAACGAACCGCGCAGAGGCGACTGTTAACGGGCTTTCAATCAAGTAGAGGTACTTCGGCTTGATCTCCCAACACAATAACTGCCCTGACATATCCAGCTGCAACAGCCAGCGGTGCGCAGCCGGAACCTGGAATAGAGCGAGGAGGTAGTCAGTTCAGGTACACTGCTTGCATTCTGGATAATTGTTTATGACAGACAGGATACACCAATACAGAGGGAATCCAGCGTTCCAGCAGGAGCCACTTGTTGTCCAGCTTGCTTCAGTGTGCGAACATTAAGGGCGGCTAAGTAGACCGGCTTTCGGGGTTTGAAAACAGACTTGGGAGTGTTTAGGGTTGTTAATGAGGTCGGATTCAAAGAAACTGAAGCGGAGCGTGATGCATGGCGAAAAAACCGGTCAGTCCCAGTGCTGGGACTTGCGGGCAGAGCACTCAAATTGAATGTGATGGGGTAGGAGGGTAAGTAAGTGGAAGTGTGACGAGGGGAGCGTCAGCGGTAGCATGTTCTGTTGTTCCTGCAGGACCTGTTGTATGCAGTAAGTAATGATACCCGACTGGTGACACCACGCGACGGCCGACGTGGTATGAGTATTATTAATTATAGGTATCATGGCAGTACGTGGGCTGGGGTACTGCCAGGGCACACAGACCTAGATAGAAGGACTATTAGGGTCCTCCATCACAGGCTATGGCTCAAAAGCCTGGCCGCAAGGCGGTGGTGGTTGGTGGGAAATGCAAGTGCGTTACCATACGTAAAGAAAAAAGTTGTCACACATGCTCCAACCCCCAAGCTGGGGGACCAGAAAACTGTGGCGGTCAGATCTCTGACCATTGACCAGTCCAGTATGAGACTGCGAGTGTTGCACGGATACACTCCAAGACAGCTGAATGGGTCACGGAGGCACACAACCTTACACTTGGACCTCACACCACGGTAGGGTCCACTTTCTTGGTGACAACCATATAGGTGAGGAAAGTCATGGTAAAGGGTGGAGAAAAAGTGGAAGGAACCTAGTGCGAATAAGTCCAATACCCAAAGGGGAAAACGGTCAAGAATGAGGTCCCTATACCTTTGGACAGCACATCTAAGCACCATTGGAAATTAAGACGCCATCATGAGAATTGGCTCAGAATCTTTTGCGTACTTCAGTTAACACTAGCCCAACGGCAAGCGAACTCTAGCCACACATTCCGGCTAGGGGATGACAGCCACTAGGATCGGTTGCGTGCCATGTTCTCAGAGAGGACCATGTCGACATGCAATATGCGGGCTCTCTGGGCGCGAAGCACATGCCAAAAGACTGGACGACCTTGGTCATAAATCGTGTTGCCGAAAAGGACTTGTTTCACGTCAGGGTTCGAGAGCTTCGCAATGACGAGTGGTGTGCGCACGTCGGGCACCCCGGAAAGCGCAACGAACAAACATGTGATCTGAATCTACATAGGTGTCCCAGAACGAGCGAAAGTAAGTAATTGACTCGGGCCACCTATGGCTAATGGCGGTGTGGAGGTTGGCTCGCATGTCGGGGAGCAACATGTGGTTACGTATCTTCGGTTGTTTGGGAAGTTAGTACTGTACAAGAACAGCCCGTAGTCAGGAAATAATTGCAGGTGTCCGCAGTTGTCCTTGCATCTCGATTTCAATCCAAGGCGACCATCTACCTGGACCCAATCAGCGTGAAGTCTACCTTCTCAAGCATTCCTATAACCAGAAACCACCACAAAATCTGAGGTCTCTTAGCCCGCCGCACCAAGGCGCTCAGAGTGTCGCAAAACCTGTCACTCAGTGTATCAGAGCTACATGCCGTTCGGGAATAAGTAGATGTGATGAGCAGGCGGCAATTACTGGCGCGATCACGAGAGGCTCTCACAGACATTGCCAAACGAACCGCACACAGACGACTATAAACGAGTAGTAATTCAAGCAGACACCCTTCGAAGGCCACCGGGCTGACCAGCCTAAAACAATGCGAACTCTAGCAGAACCAGCCGCAACGGCCTCTGGTTTGCCGGATATGCGCAACCAGAAGCGAGAGAAAACCGATGGGTCGGTTCATCAACCGTACTTACAAGTACTGTCTCTACCTCCCACTTCATGGACAGCACACATCACGGATTCACGGAATGATAGACAGTTTGCGGAGTTTGCGGAGCAGCGGGACGTGCGGGAAGCGACCGAATGCCTTTGGGAAGTCGAAAAATATGGCATTCGACATGAGTTGTCCGTCCTTAGCTTGGGTGGCGCTGTCCATGAATACGTCCGTTACTCAAGAACGGTTTGAGAGGAATCCGTGTCGCGCTAAGGCTATCAGGTTATCGGAACTGAGGTGATTCAAGATGGCCCACTTCAGAGTGCATGGCATCACCTTTCACGGTATGCTAGTGAGGCTAATAGGCCTGCAGCTGCCGGGCGATAGGTAACCTTTGTAGATTAGCGTGACAATCGCTTCCTTCCAAGCAGAGGATAGGTTACCTTCTTCGAGCAACTGACGAAACAACAGGTAGAAATGTTTTGCTAGTGTGAACGACGTTTTCTTCAGGATCCTTGGATAGACCTCATCTGGCCCAAATACTCTGAAGGGATTTGTCTTGTTCAAGAGTTGATGAACGTCCTCCTCTGCGAAGACCAAGTCGGCCAGCGGCCGTCCTCAGTTACACCATGACAAGATTGGATGTGACGAGGTCGCTAGGGCAGAATACAGGCCTGAAGTGTTCTCTGTATGCTTCATATACCACTATTCGATCACTCGTGTGTTCCCCGTTTCTGTCCTTCAAGGAGAAGGCGGATCCAGCATACGTGCAAGAGCAGTCTGTGGCACGACGTGTTCCATGATCGTGCAGCCAAGTGGAGTTTGCTACAGACATATTTACTGAGCGGTCACAATCCTCCTAAACCTTAGCTGAAATCAGTCCTTTAGTGCTCGTGGTAGGGCAAGAGCATGGACAAAAACGCTGTATTCTGATTGGCGTATCGACTGACCAATCGGGATCCGCAGCCATTTCGCCACGCACCGATCGCTCGGTGTCACTTATTAGTGACGCTGGTGAAACCACAATTCAACTAAGGAGTGATTCTGGACACTCGTATTCACAGCGCTCTTTTCCATTTCCCAAATTCCACTAACGTGCGTGAAGATCTGTGAAACCGTTATTTCCATTTTAATTATTGTTGTACCCGTGACATTATCTACTCCTGGTGGGTGAACATGATCATAGTACCGTCAGAAGCACGACACACGCAAGTTACGGGGAGCCACTGGAAGTGCAAAGAAGTGGAATTTAAACAGCCGCGGAGTGTCAACTCCGCGAAATTGTGTTGCTGGTGGCAATTTAATGTCAGCTGTACCGGGACATTTTCCCGTTTCGTGGAAGACACTTTCTGGCTACACGTCTCAGGTATGAATATCTTTCGTGCGTTCATCTGAAATGGCCGGAGTCATCTGCTTCACTATGATAATGCTACATATTAGGGCCTCAATCGAGTAGTATGTTCACCATTATCACTTCAATGGTTCGCGTTCCCCTGTGTGCACGGTTAGATTTCGTGTTCGCAGTCGCAATGGCCTGCTTGTCACACATACCAGATGCTGTAAAATACTCATCTGATCTCAAAGTTTCTCTGAAACCAACCACCATGCAGTCAGATACCCACTAATGGGAAACCTAAAATTTACACTGCGGTATGGAGCACCGTTACGAGAAATAACGTGGTCTATTGCTGGCTGACTTGGCAAGGTGGTCAGTGTCCAAGATATGCGAGATTACCATCGCAAGTATGCTCAGGGTTTTCACGGGTTACCTTGATTTTCCACCACCATTTATGCAGATGACATCCAGCAGGTTATTCAGGTGTTCAGGTGGCGGCCGAGTTGCACTTCAAGCTGACGTACGGGACGAGTACACACAATATTGCACTAGCAGATCACGGCAATTAGGCCGCTTCTCCAGGTTTTTGCACGTAACTAACGTAGACAACGCTTGCGACCAACAAACGGTGGTAAGTTGCTATGTGACAGCTCATCGCGCTAAATGAGTTTTTCAGGTTCTGGCCACCAACTCGAAATAAAGCGTTTGCTTCCTTGTGTTTCTAATTCGAAGTGTTCCGCACAGTGAAGGGGAAGAGTCACCAGACTGAAGATTTGCTATATACAGGATGGCACCACAACTGATGACCGCGAGAGCCATATCTGAATGCGATGAACCGCTGTGCTACTTTTACCTATGGCATTTTTAGACACGATACTTGTCATCCTTAGTTTTATGGTGACATTTCGAAAGAAACCACCAAAATGTCCCCGCATTTTACATTACCTGGCACAGCATGACAACACCAAAGCGCAGGTGCCCAAAAAGAACGAAAGCAGCACTCAGGTTTGGGCTTCAATTTGCAGCACTGCGACTAATGTACTCAGTACCTTTCAAGTGGGAACTGGATGTGCATATCAACCGGGAATTATTGCCACATGCTCAAGACAGTTTGATTCATTTTAGAAACAACAAGAACGATTGGTTATTTTCTTATGTTTACCTAAAGAATTAACGCATCCCATGAGTAAGTCACAGTTTGTGATGCCAAGACGTTAGCGGTATAGCGAATGGCTCGGATGTGTGGATGAACCAGACGTTAACTCTTCTATGAAAGACAGAAACTTCGCAACAATGAACCATGAATTAAGCAGATTTCTACGAAACCGGTGGAACTGGAGGTGGAAAGCTGGCTGCTTACGTCGAGGAAGGTGGATTCCGCCGCTGTGTCTATTAAACCATGTGTCTCCTGAGTGACCGCTATTTTAACTTCCGGAAGTGGGAGGGTCAGGGCGCTAGTCAGCCCATTTTATGTCCATACACTTATGTAGTTAGGATCGTACTACTTAAAGCATTGCAGCCGAAATAATTAGATCTGGGATAATACACGTGACCATAAAGCTGAGTAAGCAGCCACGTGATGTGCAACAGACGGGTCCGCCTACCACATTTCATGCCCATCGGATGATATCTATCCGAAATTTTATGGCAAACCCACTTTCAATTAATTAGGTAAGTGAAAGAATAAAATTAAAATACCCTTTTACAGCATTTTGGCAACCACAAACGACAAAGCATTTCGCCCTTAAAGATAGTTAAACGAACTCTTCGTGTTCTTGGCCCGGGTGCTCAGTACAAAGAACAAGATCACACTCAAGCTGTTCCCGAATACACACTCATTGAGATGGGACGGGACTGTTTACAAACTACGAGCCCTTACAGTTGTTTCTCAACTTCTTCGGAGGAGCTTGTAGATTTGCGCGACGACGGGTGGACAAAAAGAAGAAAACCGGCCTTCTTTAAGGACACGTGCGTTTTTCACTGTCATCCAGAGTGGGCCGCTTGTGTTGAATAGCATGCGATTCTGGGTAAAACATTAGTTCTGGGCGTAATAAGGGCCATGAATTTTAGATGGGTTTTAGTCACTTCAAGTTGCATTTGCCGGTTACGCCAGTCGCCATTGCCATTTTAATAAGACGTCTGTCACACAGGATCTCAGTTTATGTTGATTTCGCAACTTGGATCTTTCTCTCTTTTCTATCTCTCCTTTATACAAGTTTCTCGCCCTACGTCGAGGATGATGAGCCTCAGATACCCGCCGCTCTATCGCTGAAAAGCTGCTTTTGACCTTCATTCACGTGTCCTTACCGTCGCTTGGGAGTAAGTTACGGATGCTGGCAAGTATACTGCAAACAAACGCTCGGTGACCCGTAGACGAGATGGTTCAACAAGATCATCGGTCTGATTCCACCCTTTCAGCTGAGAACTTGTGAGCGCATCTGCCAACAAGCACTTCCTGTGTTTAACATCTCCATCACTGGGCTGCAAGGCCTAGCCGCAGTACACAACTTCGGGTTTACATTCTAGGGGCAGAAATCTAGGCTTTGTGTTAACGTCTGCAGAAACAGTATTGAACTCAGAGTAAGTACACGTCGGTTCGTTTGTTTTTTTGCACACTGACACGGCGTATACATGTCAGATTCTCGCATTAGCCACTCGGCTTGTCAGGACACTTTTATAGGATGCTTGAGACTATTAGTGTTTTACCCTCTTCTTCAAACGTCATTGATGCTCCCCAGGTGGTCGTTTGTCAGACTGTCAAAGTTAATCATCCCGGGTTGTACTTGAAGGGTTCGCTTACGGTTAATATACGAACAACGGGCAGTGAGGTAAGAGAGAACCAGTGGATCTGTGCGGTGCAGCAGTTCCAATTTCCGGCAGACGCTGTGACACCACAGCCGAACACAACCCTTGGCGGTATCATTTGTGCCGCTATTTCATCCAGACGAGCGTCTTTGCTTCATACTGTCCGCACATCATCACTCTGATAAGCTAAAATACAGTTTGCGCATAGGAGCGAACGGCTTGTTTTCCACAAATGGATACACGTCAAAGCGCCTGGTACCGATGGCGTCCGCGGTCATAAAGGTGTAGACTTTCTGCCTGCGTACCGTATATTTGCTGCTTTAAAGTGACCCAACAAAATAGGTTTGCTGCGTGTGCTCCGTCGGCTTTACAACTTCCGGAAACCGTCATAAAGACGTATTTTGCTGCGGTTCGGCAAAGCACGTGTGTTCATTGTGGATCCACTTCAAGGTGTAACACTGGCATCCTCCCCCACTCGTGAAACTTGGCCAGGATCGAAGACATTATCCACCACATTGAAACCAACTGTCGGCCGCCGTCTCACCACAGCCGGTTAACACTTCCAGCGTTAGTCGTAGACCTTGGGTGATAAGGACCTTGACTAATTCGTTGGTCGAAAACTGCCCAACTTCAGACGACGACTTTCGGTAGTCCAGCAAAGCAACTCAGGTACATAACTCCTCTTCAGCTGGTCGTTAATTTACCTAATGATTGCCAACAAGATGGTAAGAGATGACTACTGGATGGTATTTTCGCCCTCTTAGACAAACTGTGACTGAGCATCTGGTGTTTCGCGTGCTGCTTATCATGTAAAAAATTTGCTAAACCTACTAGCTTTGCCTTATTTTCTTCTCTCTTGCTGCTGCATTTGCATCTCAGCCACTCATTAAGCAAAATGCGTTTGTGCTCTTTCGCCCGATACGTCTTCGTAGTGCAATCACTTAATTGCGTCCCGGAGGCTATAAATAGCAAAAACCGTGCAGACAACAACCGTTCTCAACGAAGTCCCCTCTGAAGTAGAGCCAAAAACTTACTAAATCCCGTCGGCGGACAGGCAACTCAAAAGTTGGGATATGTATTCAAAGCTACAGGTGAATACCGAGTCAGACAACCTCCAACTAAATCAAAATATTACGGTCCTTGTTTGCGCACACACAAAAACCGCTACCGACTAACGCAATGGTCCTCCCTTTACAAAGAAGGGATCGGTGTGCCGATCCTTGGACTCAAACCCAAAAGTCCCTTGCCACCATGTTTGAACAAAAAACCTTTCGGATAAGGCTGTGACACTAGACCGTATTTAGTCGAAGCGGTAATACCGCCCTAGAGTTATAAATTTGCGTAAAGTTGTTTAAACACACTCAAGGTCTGCTTTGGGCATGCAGTTCATGATTTTAACGGCTTCCGTGCTATAGCATGATTGGTCCGCGATGGCGGTGTAAGATTTTGCGGAAAAGTTAGTTTTGTGACGGTTTTCATTTCACGCTTTGAAGGACTAGTTGAAGAACTACGCCGTGTCTGCCCACGTTGCAGCAGGAGCCCTGTCAGACAAGCCGAGGATAAGAAATTCGTCACAGCTAGTAACTTAAGTGGACCTTTTGATGATGGGCAGCACACACTGTGCCTATTGTCTGGCGCTGTAATGACCCCTTATTGGTGACATCATAAGAACTGGAGCACAACCACTAACCGAGCAGAAGGCTGCCCGGGAACCAACTCCTGACAAGCGGCAGGTTACAATGCTCTGCTAAAATAGGAAAATCCGTCATCACGGGTGCAGCCACACGTTGCAGATAAAATTTTGTGGGTGGTGACATCCCAAAACCTCTACAAACGCCTTGTTAAGTGCAGGCGTCGATTGTCAGGCAGGTCAACTTTCACGCTGTGCTTACTGCGGGAGGTGATACGTCGGCCGGTCTTGCAAAGCTCCGCAAATACGGCCGTGTACTCGCAGTGGAATATGATGGTGGTCTTTTGAGCTGTTTTGCCCGCATGCAAATCAGCTTTGTCCAAACGTCGTAAACCTTAACGCCATGCACGGCACGAATTGCCCTCGTTATATCCTCTTAGGGCATCCCCTTTTTACTACTTAGGTACAGGACGTACACCTTCCTTGTGGCGGATGGCTTGGGGATGGATTGACCGGTGAAGTATGCCGTTGTCAAAACCAAGAATTTCGCATCCCTGCGTAGACAGTGTAGCTTGTTCAACGACATGGTGGAAGTACAGTACTCCATTAAGACATTTGTGATTAACAACATGACATCGCAAATGCGGGCTGTCAAATCTGTGTTCGAGCGTGACGTAATGCGGTGCTATCTTCAAACATGCAAAGTCACTAGGGAGCACGTACATTCCATACACGAGTTGTCAATTTTCTTGCAGACTGCCTCCAGCCGCTGCCGATACATATTCTAGGGCCTGGCCTGCTTGGATAACACGACCAAATGAGTAACTGCCCACGGAATGATAACCGCGTAGGTTTGCGATGATCAAGAGATCCTACGGAGAACCGAACATAGCTTTGCCCCATACTGAAGTACCCATTGGTTGCACGTTACACACAGGTTGACCACTCATGTGCCGTGCGGGTTGATTCACTGTGGAAACGTAACCTATAACGCCGCTTACTAAAAGCAAACCGAAAGTATTTTCGCCGAACAATGGCATTTTTGAATTTGCGAATTTTACTGGAAGTAAGTCTAATCAATTCGAACGTTTCGGTGATGTCGTCTTGATTCTTTTCTTCTATCCTTATTTTGTACAACGGTATTCCCCTTTTTGTCATTTCGGTTTTGCGCCTATACCAACATTCTTGTCTTTGACCCGAACGTAAACCGTTCTTTGACCTTGTCATCGCACGTGTTGTTTAAGCCGACACGTGGTTTCGCTATCTTGTGAACACGTGGCTTTAAGTCGGTGCGGACTTTAGGATCCGTTAGGAATTAGCAGTTCCTAAATCGGTATATAGAAGCCGGCGTAGTCTGACGATTTGAGTACTGCATTCGTTGATAAACATTCATTTGAGCGATTTAGCTTTTGGGTTTTTGCGCGTAACTCGACGTGGTCCGACAGATTGCTGGAAACAGTCTATAGTACTCAAATCTAGAAATCAATCTCAAGTATCCCGTGGATCTCGGACGTTCACCCTAATTGGAATTTTGGAACTTTGGAACCAATATGACCAGAACACGAAGCGGTAAGTTACTCAAAACTTTGTTGAATCCAGAACTTGCTAATTTTATGAACGATAATTCCGATAACATTGTTGACCGTGACATTTGCATTTCTCAGCCTCCTTTATTATGTCGACATTCTCCCCCTAAGCCAAGCGTAGCTGGTAGTGTAAAGTCCAGCAGGCACAAAATTAGGTTAGAAAGAAATATTAGAGAAAGAGATCGCGATAGAGATGAAGGAACTGGAGATTAGAAAGCGGAAGTTAGCTTCCCGGAAGCGGATGGTGTTGTCTTATGGGTCCACTGATGATGAAGGCCCGATATCCGACGACTGTGAACGTAGGTTTCGATCCAGTGAACAAAACTTGTTGCGAAGGTTAATCCAGAGGGAATAGGATGCACACAGTCATATACCAATCGGCCCATAAAAGGTGACGCCGCCGGGACTCGAACCGCGGCGCACGAAATGAACGGCACACGTGGTGACTACTATGCCACAGCGTCAGGGTACACCCTACCGAAAATGGAGGTAGATAAGTTCAGCGGGAATCCGATAGAATTTCGGAAGTTTATGAAAGCGTTCCAAATGAGTGTATCTGATAGCCTCCTTGATGATAGCAATAAATCGATGTACCTTCTCCAATATTGTTGTGGGGAAGCGAAAGAGGTCATTGAACACTACGTGTTCCTTCCTGGAAAGGCAGGCTATCAAGAGGCCATGGATATCCTCAGGACGCAGTTCGGCGGGCCACACGACATTGCACAGTCACTCATGAACGAACTACTGGTTGGAGGGCCCACTGCTCCTAAAGGCGTCGATGCCTTACGAAGGCTGATCAGGAAACTGGTGAACTGTGATCTGGCGTTGAGACAGATGCATTACATGGCGGACCTAAACTGCTCAACAAATCTCAAGCGCACAGTAGAACGTCTACCTCGGCAGTTGCAACAAAGGTGGGCTGAGGTGGCAGACGACATACTGCGTTCGGGATCGGAGCCAGAATTTGAGATTCTAGTATCATTTCTGGACAGAAATGTATCCATTGCTTCAAATTGCTTCGGTGTTGTAGCCAGCTCAGGAAGATATGGTATTCAGGTGGACAAAGTAGGCTTATAACGCCCACCTAGAAAAGCTCACATCAACGCCGTAGCTATGAAAGCGAGTATAGCTTGTCCTCACTGTTTCCAGACTCATAGCCTTTCAGACTGTGAAGTGTTTGGCACCCTACCTCAAGTCAAGAAGCTGAGTAGACTGAAAGTCCTCAAGTTATGCTTCAGTTGCCTTGAGCCCAACCATGGAGCATTTGAGTGTTGCTCCGACACGTTGCGACGTCTTGAATTGCAACCAGCTATATCACCGCCTGCTTCACGATACACAGCGGATGGTGGAGCAGGATACGTAAGGTGCCAACGTAACCTCAACGGTAGTTGGGGGACTCCGGAGCCACCTGTGGTTTGTAGCAGTTCAGCTGATTAGGCCAAAGTGGACTGTGGTTACTCATGTTCTGTTGGATAACGACTCTGATACCACCCTACTAACGGCCGACGTGGCAAAGTAGCTTGGGATAGAAGGAGAAGCGACGCGCGTAAAAGTAGCATCGGTAAATGGCCCCTACACCAAGGATACCATGACAGTCAGCTTTGCCATATAGTCTTTGCATGACGGGTATGTTGTGGACGTCGACTGTGCCTACACTATCGGGTCACTTCCCATCGCCAAGGCTTCGATTCCGGATGATTTGTTGCTGAGCAAATAGACACACCTTGCGGATGTTCAGCCCGCACGAATTCTTGGAAATGACGTCTCAATTTTGATAGGAACAAATGTCCCAGAGGCCCACTGGGTTATCGAGCAACGTCTGAGATCTCTGAAACATCCCTACGCATATCTAACAGCCTTAGGATGGGCAATTTTCGGACCAGCCCTGCCTGCTGGAACCGCAGGCGCCTATCATCTTAACGCGAGCCCGTTTGGAACCAATTCTTCCCCGTTATGCGCTGCTTTTTCTCCGCGTGGGGTTGCTGATGACAACGGAAATGTTTCAGAAGGACAGTTTCTGCGGTAGAGGAAAGCCTTTACGCAGGTGCTTTTCTTGTATCAACAGAACCTGTCGATATAGTCAAGGAACAAGTTTGTGAACTCGGTTCGACGTTGAGTCTGGGCGGATCTCGTTTGCATAAGCGGGTAAGCAACAGCCCGAAAGTCTTGAATGTCATCCCTATTAGCGAGCAAGCATTCGAGCTAGTTGACCTTGACACTTCAGATTCGAGTTTGCACAAGACAGCGGGTCTGCGCTGGTTCGTCAAAAGTGAATGCTTCCGACACAACGTCGATTTGTCAGCAGGCATAGCGAATAAAAGTGGCGTACTTTGTTGCATCGCTTTACTTTATGACCTCGGATTCGTGGCCCCGCTTCTACTTCAACACAAAAGATTATTACGACTGTGCGAGGGGAAATGTGGCTGGAACAAACGGATTGATACAGCCATGGAAGATTTGTGGGACTGTTTGCAGTGCGATAGACAAAGAGTTGAGGCGTTGGAAATACCTTGATGCATAACGCCTATTGAGTGTGATGTACACCACACTGAACTGCACGTTTTCTCTGATGCCAAGGAGTCCACTGCACCTACCTGCGCAGGACCTCACAAACCTCTGTTGGCATCGAATCTACCTCAGATTTTCCCACAGTTGAAGACGATATTGGATGAGCATTCATGCCCTGTGGAACAGCTGAAACATGTAGCGGTGGCGACGGTATCTGCTAAGAGTAATACGAATCATTTACTATCCGGTGAGGAAGCACTCTCTGTTGATGATAAGACTGTAGAGTTCTTATTGGATGTGTCATCTGATGACCTCGCTGTTCTTGCGCCAGAGACTAGCGAAGCATCCGTTATAATAGGCGCCCCCAAATTTGTAGCCAAGGGAAAGTTACTTTCAAGGTTTCCTCGCGGTTGCCAACCAGCTTCATACATTCTTCTTGACAAACGGCGTCGCAATTAGTACTTTAACGCCGACTTCCTGGGGTTCTCCTCAAAATCAAATTCAGCTATTGCATCTACTGCGTTACGAAACGAAAATAACGGCAACGAGCCAGAGTGTGACGACCAAGTACCATGGAAAGCTGAGGGTGCTGTAAAGAAGGAGAAATCTACCAGTGAAGCTAATGAAGGTAAAAATGAGGTAGATAAGAACGTTGAGTCGGAAGAAAGGATAGAGGATGCCAGCAGGGGGGAGATACTGGTGGGGGATTTGCAAAAAAAGGTGTAGCCCTATCCCATGTAAAAAAAACCAGCTTGGAAGTCAGGACAGAAGAGATTTTGGCTCAGACTGGAAGGAGGCACGGAACTTTTCTACTCAAGGGGACAGAGGCTCCAGTGGCAGATGTCGTGGTTGCCCCAATCGTGGAGGTCACGATAGCAGTTTAAGGCATCATAGTGGAGGCCAAGCCCCGAAGTGATGGCCACATTCGGAAAGTGTTAGTAAAGACTGTCTCGGGTAAGGTTGGGCGTGATATGCGTTGCAACTGTTTGCTGGAAGAAGTAGAAGACAGGTAGTTGCTCACCCATCCTAGGCGCATGCTCCGGATTGAGGGAAGCGTTTGTGGCTACAGCAATTGTACTATTCTCGCTGATCTCTTTCTTGCATGCGGTGGATTGAGTTGGTAGGTTAGGGAAAGCCATGCTGGCTTTGGGGGGCGGTGTTGATTCTTTTCTTCTATCCTTATTTTGTACAACGGTATTCCCCTTTTTGCCATTTCGGTTTTGCGCCTATACCAACATTCTTGTCTTTGACCCGAACGTAAACCGTTCTTTGACCTTGTCATCGCACGTGTTGTTTAAGCCGACACGTGGTTTCGCTATCTTGTAACCACGTGGCTTTGAGTCGGTGTGGACTTTGGGATCCGTTAGGAATTAGCGGTTCCTAAATCGGTATATAGAAGCCGGCGTAGTCCAACGATTTGAGTACCGCATTTGTTGCTGAACATCCATTTGAGCGATTTGGCTTTTGGGGTCTTGCGCGTAACTCAACGTGGTCCAACAGATTGCTGGAAATAATCTATATGTCGTCCGTTTCACTTTGATTACGTGGGCGAAATTTCAGTGTAATCCACCACTGTCGATTTGAGTTTTGCTATCAGGTTACGAGATAAAGCACGAAATCAGACTTCAGCATATTTTAGCGTTCCGTGGTGTTCTTTAAAAGTGAGATAACATCTTCAGAATCTGCATTGCAAATTCTACCTAGGTAAATGGGCGTATAACGTTTATATGTCTTATACTCTCCAGACGTACCAAATGGGATGAGTTTCTCCAGCTAACTTGGGCACAACACAGTTTTTAGGAGGCTCGCCTTCCATTCACTACAACAATGGAAGACAACTTGACGCACTGTGCAATAGTGATGCATGTATGATCTCTGTGGATGATCCACATTCCCAGATATGCAAAACTACTCAGTAGATATTGCAGCGCTATATATTCATGTGAATTACAAGCACAACGGCATCTTTCTCAGTGGAAGTAATCACGCTCCTTAGCTGGGGTACGTCATAAAGCGTAACTGCATTGATCAAAAATAAGACCAACCGTTGCCGGTCATCATGACAGCTGCACGCGCTGTCGCTTACTTTGGCTACTTATCGTAACCGCTGAGCCCGTGTCTATGTGCGACGCTGATTATGAGGAATCAGCTATGCACGTTAGTCCAATCCAGTGGGCAACAACGGCCCCGTGTACTCATAACTACGCGCCGTTGCTCACCTTTGCTACTTATAGTAAACTCTAGGCTAGTATCTATGCGAGCCGATGAATACGAGGCCTCAACTCCGCGTGATAGTCTAAGCTAACGGCCAACGACCGCCCGTTCTACTCCTAACTGTACGCGTTGTCGCTCATATCGGCTACTTTTTGTAAACGCTAGGCCCATGTCTACGCGCGTCGCCGATTATGAGGCCACAAATATGCTTGATTGTCTGACGTAATGGCTAACTATGACCATTCATCATCGTAGGCGTAAACGTTCTCGCACACGTATAGTAACGTACGTAACGTACTACATAAAGTAACTATTAGGCTGGTGTCTGTGTGCGGCGCTGATTATGAGGTCTCGATTATGTACGATGGACTAATCCAACGGCCAACGACGGCCCTTCATCTTCATAACCGTGTGCGTTGTCGCTCCGCCATACCCGCGCCTGAAAATTATAAAGCCACCATCGGCAAAATGTTTTTATTTGTTCAGTGGTACAAGCATAATGGACAGTCATTCTATTTGTTTTCAGTGGATCACTTTCACTCAACGATGAATAGGGAATAAAATATGTATATTCAGTTTAATCTCGTTTATATCTTCAACAAGATTTTTGTGGAGGCAAACTCACTTCCTGGTCAACCAGTCTCATCGTCCCCAATGAAGGATCCATGTGTACACCGAAGTTGGGCTCAGCGAATTTAGACCTAAATGAGGTGTATACAAGGCAGTCGTCAGATCAAGTGGTGTCAACTGCTTCCTAGAATTCAAGGACCTCATGAGTCTCCAGATGTGTAGCCATGGATGAAGCCGTGGAAAGATCTATTGAGTGGTGTCAGATTTGCACCTTTAGTACACTATAATCTAACCTCACTCCATTTCTTCCTCCCGACACTCATACCCTGTGGCTTGAGGAAAACAACAATTCCGTCTTCCGCGTCATACCTTGTAACCACCTTATAGTCATCCGCAGTAGCACCATCATCAGCCATGGTAGTGTAA
>SJOL01007908.1:132679-153706 GCA_004794785.1 Opisthorchis felineus | reverse complement strand
GTTATGAGGATGAAGGGCCAAAATGTATAATTGCGGCCCCATAAGTTTACAGAGGGCTATATCTCCTCAGAGTTTTGTTGTTCTTTTTGACGACCTCAAGCCCACTGGCATCATGGTTCCTGTCGTATGATCTCTCACCAAAATGGTTTCAATTTATATACAAGTGGTTGGGGAACACCGCGTTATTTCCTAACCGGTTATGCACACTTTTGAATGAGTACCGTTGACAGCGTGCATAGTTGCGTCAATATTGCGTAACGCATCATATTATCTTTCAGTATTTTGCTTGACGCAAGGTGAGCGTTCCAACCAACAATTTTGTGCCAGCTTTCTGTGAACCATTTCTTCACCGCCGGACACGCACAACTGATCCAAATGTTATTCAAGCACACATCTGCGTAGAAGTTGCATTGGAAATTATGTATGAGTTACTCTGGATTTGAGGAATGCGGTAGATGGATAAACTTGTCACTATTTTGATCTTGCGCTTTATTGAGAAACCGTATCTGCATACGAATCGGGGGTGTTTGGTGACCTTGTAGTGGTCTGGGTACCCAAAACGGCTACTTTAGGAAGAGTGTGTGGCAAAGAAATAGATATAATTGCTCTGAATTGAGTACACAATAATGAAAAGGGTCGAATGAAACAGACTCACTAAGAATTGTTCTTTTCAAAATAGTTCGTCGTTGGCCCAGGTCAGTGAATAAATAATAATCCGGTCGTGGATGTCCAGGGGTCTTCTTTCCGGGAAGCTCTCACATACAATAAACTCCGAAGACAGTCTGAAATGTTTTGATACCAGAGTTAGCACATGAAGCTCGCGAACGACAGCTGTAAGCGCGAGTGAAATGAGAAGATAAAATCGGAGAATGCGACCACGCCTGTATTGTATGTAATTTTGTACAAATGCGCGTTTTTGTGGTTTTGCGTATTCAAACAAAAATCGTTTACGAAATTGATGAAATACGTAACGTTATAATGAAAGCAGAAGAAAGGTACAAAACACCACAACCTCAAGCGTCCGCCCACCTAAACAAGCAGCTATGAGCAATGTGTCCATTAAACGTACAGTCGGCCTAGATCAACCGCCCGTAAGGTTCTTTATTTAAAATAGCCCATAGTTCCGGGCTTTGTCGTTCGGCAGCTTTAGTTACCCGAAAGAAGGAAATAAAATTTGTTGCAGCACCGCTTTTCACGGCTGAAATCAGTGAGCTCGTCATCGCAGAACATCAGTAGAAGGCATTTTAAGTGCCACGGCTTGGGCAACTACCGCGGAATGTTCGTTCCATACACTCAATACCTAGAATGGAGACATCTTTGCCTGGAGAAGATGCCCGCTGCAAACTTGAAAAGCTTTCTGTAGTATCTCCACCGTGCATTGGTAGGGCTATCAGCAAAAACATATCGGACATTCCTTATTCACTGCTTGCGGCAGTAGTTTACGGATACGCTCAATGAGGGAAACAGTCTCTGTGTGCCCTTTGTAAACAGACGGTTTGACTCATTCAAGATACAGCTCGATGTTCATTCAATGAAGTCACTAGAGGTTCATGTGAGTAGTGTAGAGAAAAACGCTCTAAACCGGATAAAAGACAACGAAAGCCTTTTGGGCCGATTTTTTTCGTTTGGATGAAAAAGGCATCCTTGAAGTCCCTTTCGGTATCCGGTTCAGTAGCGCATTACGTTTCACCCCCACAACGCAAGACAAAGACCTTTGCCAAGTTCTATCTCAGTAACGCATGGACAAACTCTCCATGATCCAGAAGACGATGCTAGTAGAATGACCATCCCTTTGCAGCGTACATATCCAGCTAGACATAGACGTGAAGGTTCATCCGGAAGGTCAATAACACAGATCAGGAAGAGGAGTTGTATTAGAACGTAACCTTTAAAAAGTTTAATGAAAACTGATGAAAGAGAGGAGTGGGTTGATCCAAATTTCGCTTGGAACATTCTACTTAAACAAGCTCCTTGATGCAACGCAGAATTTCTCCTTGGGTCTCGCGAGCATCTGCTGAACCTTTCATTGGATCCAAATATCTCGGTGTCTTTTACTTTGTACTCCTCACCAAGTCGGTTATTTTCCGTGCATTCCGCGTTCCTTCTTGTGTTTGCGTGAACTCCTTCTCCCAAGGAACCTTTTACACCCGACCCCGCTCCAGCAGCAACACTAGTGAGTCTCTCCAGTTTCACTGCACACTGTGATTCTGAGTTTCCTACTACCATTTATCCGTACCGCATATTCCCCCACTTACGCTTTTCGTGACTCTGGCCATACGCCCAACAGCCCAAGGCCACGATGTCTCGGTAACGGTTTTGGGCTTTAGTTCAAATCAGCCGGTCAGATCACGCCAGTTCTGCTGCCTCTCCTGGCCCGTTAGTCTGGCTCCACTTTTTCTGCAGATTGAAGTTTTTCTTTTATTGTTTTTATCACGTACTAGGCAGGAAGCCTCTTGCGATGCCCTTCCTCGTATTGCATTTGCCCGCCGCTTTCAAACCTTAACGATAGTATCTTGTGCCATCCAATGTGTTCCCAATTTCGGTTGCCCACCCATGCCGCCTCAGGCGTGACCAAGTCTTCTGCGGGTAATGCCCACTCTTTATGTCGCCGTCCCTTTTTCACGTAATTCCCGGCACCCACAAACCCTACCAGTCATGCACTTATTCTGACCGTAACTTTATGATCATGCCTGAAGGTATGCTACCCACTAGTTGGGAATAAACGTTATTATTATTATTATTATTATTTGTAAAACAATGGGATGTGAAAAACTTAACCGAATGCATCTGAGAAGTCAAAAA
This sequence comes from Opisthorchis felineus, assembly GCA_004794785.1. Taxonomy (NCBI): domain Eukaryota; kingdom Metazoa; phylum Platyhelminthes; class Trematoda; order Opisthorchiida; family Opisthorchiidae; genus Opisthorchis; species Opisthorchis felineus. The sequence goes on along the minus strand of SJOL01007908.1, from coordinate 150,904 downwards.
ATACGGCGTGCGATGTCATTCCTCCGTCTGTGCCCCATGTTGGGCTGTTTGTAAGCACGTTTGTCATACGAGAGCGGTTTATGAGGAATTCGTGTTTCTCAGGCAAAATCTATTTGTTCGTGACGTGGAGTGTATGAGAAAGGGATAACGTGATTGGCCACGCAGCCGCTCACTAGAGGCATACTCAAATTGTTTTCACCGAAACTATAAGGTTTTCAAAGTTGTGATCTTTACGGGTAGCTGTGACTTTGCGCAGACATGGCGCGCATAATTATCGTTCATGTAGTCTAGAGATTATTTCCAAATCCAATACAGAAGAAAACACATGAGGAAACCGGCACATCCACAAAATTTTTCACCGTCATCACGGAGGAATCATGCGAAACCACTGGCAGCCAATAAAATATGAATTCCGCGCCCATCATGGACCTCGGGTACGATTAAACAACTTCAAATGAAACTGCGGCCGCATGGAGAGAGAGGGTTCGAATAAACACCATCAAATGCCTAATCTTTATGTTAAAGTTTCCCTCCTTCGAACTATGTTTTCAGAGAAGTTTTGAGTGTGCGTCTAAGGCTTGGCGGCCACGCAATTAGAACTGTTATGGAGCACGCGGAGATGGCTTTCAGTTTGAATTTGGAAGAGATGGTAGGTTAAAAAGGGAACCATCACACGGGCGGCGACACGCAAGGGGAGCAGGTTGAGGTGGGACAGGCCTTCTTGGTAGGAAAGTCACGAAGTGTTGATGATAATTTTGTAGCCCTACGCTGGATATGCCCCAGCATGTTTTCGTCCAGCTTCAGCCAGTAAAGCCAAACAAGAACCCAGTGTTCCAGGTGGGGGCGGATAAAAAGGGAAAGAGAATGGCAAAATTATGTCGATCTATGGAAGGGGATGCAGGATTGCGAAAATTTACCACCATAATAGATCTTTTAGGGAATAAATACAAAGAAACGGAGGGAAAGTCTGGGTGTAATCCAGACCAGAGACTTATTGGGGTGGCCAATAGGTGGTACGGTTTTGGGCCCAGATAGTGGCGATGGGGTGAGAATGGTCTGCTTATCTGGTTAACGTCATTTATACGGCTTCGCGGAGGTGGGTTGAAGATGGTTTGTCTGAAACCAGCGACAGCAGGCGTTAGTCACTAGTTGGAGGCCGTACTTACAGGATATCAGCAAAAAGCAGGTCAGTGGCTGTCGGGGAGCTACAGATTGGAGTGTGGGCCCAATGAAAAAACATGGATGACCCCGGTGCTGGCATGGAAGTGCGGGGAGCCTGTTCTATAGACTCATCCTACGGTATCGATCGCGCGTGGAAGAAACTCATCCGTGGAGTAGTGGACCAAGAACCCTGAACTTTGGCAACCTTCTACAATTATATCAAGAAGGATCTTGTTGAATGCATTCGATAAGTCAGCGTAAAAGCTTGCGTTCAGCGAAGGTGTAGATATTGGCGAAAAGTGGGGTAGACCGATTTAACAAACACAGGTGGGAGGCAACCACTTTGGGATTTAGGTAGTAAGATATTGGGGAAAAAGACTTACACGGGTCGTTCGACGAACTTCATTGTTCTTCTGGAGATGGACTTGAGATATATTGGCTGATATTTGTAGACACCTACCCCAGTCTTCCCCCATATACGTGGTCTTCATAGGAAGAAAATGAGATAAAATGTATGTGGAGGGGATTAGGTGGAGCTGGAGTGTGGTGAGAAGCCACTTTTTTATGGTATAACAAGACTATCGGGTGCTTCCAAAACCTCAGTTTTCTCGGCCTTTCCAAACGGCAATGAGGGTTTTGGAGCAGCAGCTTCGGAGAGCTCTGGGTACGGCCTGTTATCTGAGCTGGCGCTAGCCGCAGTTTTCCTTCACAGCGTTATTAAGTCAGCACTGTCTGATCCTATTGGGGCTGTCATAGTATCTACACCGCCGGCTTTCCCCCTCAAATCCTGTAAAAAGCGTCCGCAAGTAACGTTTGAGTGCTCCGCCTTATCACAGAACTGTGAACTTAGAGTTGGAAACCACTGTGAAGCCATGTCGTCGCATGCCTTCCGATTGGTCCCTGGTTCGGCTTATAAAGTAGCAGCCAAAAATTGTCAGGTTGCGGAGTTTCCTCAAGTATTGCTGCCATCGTCTGCAGTCGCTTACCTACAACAGCCCAATCCGTGCTCAGGAGATTGAGGTCTGTGTAGTTGATTGGACAGTAACGGAAACTTGTGGAGCACTTCAGCTTCCTGAAAGTTTTATGTTTCCACCAGAAGCGTCAGGGAAGGTGCTCTCTGCCGGCCCAACTGGTAACAATCCAACCTCGTTTGAGAACCAGGGTGCGGGAGAATCTGTACTAGCTAAAGGGTAGCCAATGAGCCATTGGTGAATATGCAGGTAAACTTAAGTCAACCGAGTGACCACTCGGGATCTTTCCGGATATCCTTGCTGAGTGCGTTGTTTCGAGAGACTAATGCTTGTGAGCGCTTTTGAAGCTGTCCCTCTGTCGCTATCCTTTTTGGCCTCTGGATTAAGCATGCTAAATGTGTGGTTTCAATGAGAACAGTGGTGTGAAAATTAAATCCAACAGGACCAAAAGATTGTAGATGGTTTTCTCAGGGTCCACCTGAAGATTAGCTGCCCTTTGGATGTTACACTGTATACCAAGTCGGGTTGAAAGGCGTGATTTGCCGAGCTATTGAAGCACTGGCGTTCGGAGCTAAGTTTCAGAAGTGTCATTTATACTCGCCAGCCGGACCCGGTTGTCCGCGCTCAGTACTGACTGAGGACAGAACAGGATGACGTGGCACTCAATTAACCCTCGGTCACTGTGTTGAACTTTAAGTGCCCATGATATTTGCTGGAGACATCGGTGTACTTATTTAGCTCCACAGCACCCCTTTAGTAATTTCGAGAGGGTACTGTTGGAAGTTCGCCCAGTAATTTGAGTAGCACCTTGATGACGTCTGAGACGCCAAAATCATGAGAAATTTTGAGGAGTAGAAATTCTGTGAACTAATCATCTCCATCTTCCAGATGACCATCTTTTTCACCACGTGTTAAGCTCTGTCCAAACAGGCTGCTCATCCTCATGGACAGGAAGCCAGGCATGCAACAGATAGTCAAATGACACGAAGGCTTTTAGGGTTGGTAAAAAAATACCCTCGGCATTCTAGATTGCACAAAATTAAGTAGCCAACAGAACAATCTCCGCTGCCTTCTAGCCTATGCTTTGCATTGCCCACCAACCTTAAATTCGCCGCAAACAATAACACCAAAATGTTGACTCCCTATACCCTGCCCAGTCTATAGACTCTAGACAACCCTCTAGGGATATTGGGAGGTCAGGAGTCTTGTGAATTGGTCGCTTTTAACGACAGGTTCCGTATCAGTGCTCATTTCGCCTCGTTCTCTGGGTCCGACTGCACAACACTCGTGAGCGGAGATCCTACACGTTCCTACTCATGAAATAAATGGAGCAATGTCTACCACAAATGCCAGCTTTTATGTACAAAATGAACAGCAGAGGAGGACCCTGATGGTCACCTACCCAGCTTGTAATACTATCTCTCCCACAAAGGCCTAGAAAGTTAGACCCACCTTAAGGTGCCACAAGGAAGGATTCAAATGTCCTTTTCAAGTCCAGATAACGTAACTCAACAAAGTTCTTTCGTTCTATACGTCCTATCATTTCATCCAAAACCCAAAAGACTCGAGAAATCCATGCTGCCAGTTAGTCAGGTTATTCAGTCTGTCTAGTTTCCATACAAATGGTCTCAGACACCTGGTGGGACAGAAGTTTAGAGTGCATGAATCCAAGCAACGTAGCTCAAACGGTTCTACAGAAGCCGTATCATTGCCAATACAATTTCCACAGAACCAAAAACGAATTCTGAGCGGCGAAGCTGTCTAGATGTCCAAGAAGCTGTTTATCTTCGGGCAATGTCAAAATTTTCGCAGGTTCAACGCCACTCAGATCGTTCAGCTGTTTGATGATTCCAAATTATGAGGCATCCGTATTCATGTGTTTTGGAAAATGGAATTAACAAATGCCGCCTACATTGCTGTTACGTCTGTCAATTCTGGTTACTAGGCCTGTTAGCGATCTGGTTGTAGCGTAATTAGGTTGATTATCAGAAAGTGACAAGCACTAACAAATGTCTGTTTTACCAGAATGATGATGATCACAAAAGTTACGTGCATTTGATAAAAATAAATACAATGGAAGAAGGGAATAAGGCAAAAAGTGAGGACTTATCGTTTGAGGACAACTGTTGAGAGTTCCTGAGTGAAGTTTCGGACGCGGGACGTGTCTTCTCTGCAGTATGGCTGCTACACGTGATCCGTAGTTGTCCGTGGAGACTTGTGGAGCTCGGTTGACTTCCTGTCCTGTGCGCGCTAGGGTGTATGTGGTGACCGTGTTGTGTCTTCCTATATATAGGAATTTCAACGTGTGTATGATACACAGAATCGTTCCGACGCGTACAAGACGGGAGCTGACCTGTTGGTCTAGGCTGCGAGCGGGACAGGGTTTTTCACGTGATTTGTGCGTTTGCGGAACAAAGGAGTCGCGTGATCTAGTGAGCACGGATGTACTAGACAAATTAAGCGAAGTTGGTTGAAGGAACAAGGAATAACCACTACAGGCCTTCTTGGACTGCCTAATGGACCAGTGCCATGTTGCCGTATTTTTTTGTCTACGCGTCTGCACCAGGGGTACCGGATGTCGTAGGTACCGGAGTATACAACTCGCAATTTATCATTCTCCCAATATACTCGACCGACCCAAACCGTGAGAGGGTTTGGATGATGAGCCTTTGTGGCTCAGATATCCTTTCGGTCCTCACAGCGAAGCCCGGTATTTTAGACACTGATAAACATCGTACCCCAGAAAATGTACTTACATCTATCCTACCGCCGTTGTGTGGTAAAAAGTAAGCTTTAGGAATATTTGCTCAGGCAATGCGCCGGAGCACCGCTTAGTACCATTCCTTGATGAGTTAGACACCTCATTTCCCGCTATCAAAGCAAGTTCCCCATGTACAACTGATGCATCACGGATATCGTCCGCTGAGATGGCGATAGGAACTTCTGACTACTTAAACAACATTAACTCGCTGAATAAATTCTCTGCAGCGTAAACTTTTGCATACGACGTCTTATCAGTAGATCGCCAGTGAGACGCAGTTTTTGTGGACAGTGTTGGCCACCGCATCATAGCCCTGGGAGATTAAAGTGGCGCTTGGTTGGACTACGAAATTATCCTCAACGTCTGGTTTTGTCACAGGCTATAATAAGACGCTTAACTGTCCCAAAACCCGGAACCTGGGGCTGTCAGACTCTATCACTCAGCCCGAAGTTTCCTTTAGTCCTGAGGTACTTGTGTGTTCTACTTCCTCGATCTAAAAACCAGGAAATGAGTGCGTAGGAGGACATACGTTTCGGGAAAAGTTTGCCGAAGGCCTACAGACGAACAGTGGCTTCACTTCTTGTATTATGAATCAAGGAATTATGACCAACCACCCCTTTTAAACTTTCTCACTACTCTTTTCCGTGAGCTAGGTGGTTCTGATGGCACAGACAACGTTCTTCAGAAAATGTAACGCCTCCCTCTGTTAGAGGTCACGTTTGGTGTTTCCAACCTCACCTGTTCAGCATTACTGTTATGCTAATTCTGCAACCACCGGGATTTTTTCTTCCCTCTCTCCTGTTCCAAAGAGACAATAGTTTATTGTAGTTTGACGGTTTGCAGGCCATACTAGGGGATGTCAATACATCATCCACGAAGGTTCTTCTACCAAGTTGGATAGAGACCTGAGAAACAGCGTCCTCTAATCCTCCATGATAAAAGTCGAGAATCTATGGCGCAGCGTTCCTTAGAAAGCTAACTTACTCCGGCAATCTTGCGCCATACACCACTGGATTGCGGTCAACCTTTTAAGTTTTGGAGTTTGGTTGATGGGTCTTGTTACCATTCCGTCTAGTTGTGGGTGCTGTATCACTGACTAAGCTTACATACAAACATGACACACAAAAATTCATGCTTCATCGGTATTTACCCGCGGATGCCAACCGGGTTACCTTATTCGCTGCACAGTAGAGAGAACAACCAGATACGTGCGACTGCTGACGTCTCCCACCCGTTTATTGTCAACTCCTAACTCCCCTCTTGTTCTACTCAGTAATTACTCTCCCATATATCCCAGCCGTAAACATGATAAGCAGGTGATCGGAAAAGTCACCAGCTTCCAGCCAGGACCCACGTCCACCATCTCACATGCACAAGCTAAGTGAACTTATCAAAGTTTTCTACGATAGGCTGTATGGGAAGCCTCCCCGAAAAACAATGGTCGTTACTGGGAAGAAATAATTACCACTATTCTGCTGGTGGTGTTTTTGAGCGTTTACAAAGAAGCCGCGGGATTTTAGAGCGAATACCGTCGCTCCCGGATGTGTTGGACTCAGAGCGTAATGTGACAAAGAAACCGGTAAGGCATTCCCTTCAAGACAGCCTTCATGTAGACGGAGAGGCATAGTGAAATCAGAAGTTCTAGGAAATGAAAGATGGCAAAGTTGAGAATGTACGTAGGCCGTTCCATCCAGCCCGTGTAGCCGGACTCCAAGGACTCTGTTAGCGGCTTATTCAAAGATAACGATGGAAATCTAATATGTAACAAAAACCAGCATTCAGGTCATTGGGTGAAATGTTTCTAACGGTTTAGTCGGTCCTGCGCCTCAGTCATTCATTCAAACCGTTCAAAATGGGCCATCGATTTTCGGTTTCGATCCTTCCTTAGTTTGCGAACAATTGATACGCCCCTCTGCCTTAAGACGCCACTAGGCTTCCGGGTAAGCCGAGCTTCCTCCAACATCATCCAAAGGCGCTGCCAAATCTCTGTGGCCGGCTTTGTATAAAACTTACTTGGAAACAAGAACGTGATTCACAGGGCCAGGGCCAATCAGTGTAACCCTATTCAAGAAGGGCACCGGGGGCGACCATTCAAATTATATAGGTAAGATCGTTCAGCCGTCGTCCTTTCGGTGCCCAACTGCCATGCCACCCGAAGAAAGCACGAGGGCTGGGATACTGCCAGGTTGCCCAAGCCTAGACAGTAGAAGTCGAGATGCAAATGTCGAGTTCGAACCACGGAACTTCCTGTCGGTAAATTCGCGCTCTAACCACTTGAGCCATCTCGCTCCCCCCCCCCCCAAATAGGTATGAGCCTCAGGCTGTCCTGTCGTGGCTATTAGCTTTCTTGATACTTCGACTCTTGACTCCAGCGCGTGAAATGCAAATTCGAGAGCATCAGGCGGAAATTCTACCAGATAGAGGAGGCATCTCCACACCACATCAAGTGGTTCAACAGTGCCATTGGCACCGTTTCCATTTCCTAGGTTCTCTAGACTGTACAACAGTTCCAGGCGCACTCAGGCGGAGAAGACTGTAGTTTGAGTTCTTTACTGTAACACCTATTTTCGTGTCGCGGTCTACAACGTACAGTCGAAAAGTTTCCCTAAAACTACTGCGGTGGAATAATTCTTTCTCATTAAACTAATTTTGCTGGGTATAATAATGAATGCTCATTTCGAGATGTAGACATTGAAATGGCACCTGATGAAGGTTGATCAGCAGGGGCCGTTGATATGTTCACCGAGCTTGGCAAGTAGCTTATACATGTCTGGTCACCAGTCGAGGTGACACCATCAGTGTGCGTACTAGTTCGGTCTTGGCGCTTCGGTGATCTCCAGTAGCTGGGCATCTGACAGCTGATTCCGCTTGACCAACCATGGACCGCAAAATGCTCCACAGAATCTTACGGGCGTAAACCCGGCGAACTTGTGCTCTTGTCCTTCATTTGTGGAAACGAGACTGGTCGTCAAATAAGAGCCGAAAGCCCTAATAAAGATGACAGCTGAATTTCCCCTCATGTGCATGTGGCTACCGGCTCCAGTACTGTATCGTTTCCATAAGAACCTACCTAATGCGTTGGTTAGTTTCACGAATCTCCCGCCCCACACAGCAGCCACTGGCTGTCTTCAACTTCTTTGGACGGCACTCTGGAAATTGTCTGAACGGTGAGTAAACTTTTCGACAACCAAGAACAATCTCACACGATTGTTTTGGTAGTTCTTAAAGCGAACCAAGCTATACTGAGCATGCCACGCCCGTTTATGCTAGGTGTATAACCAGCTCCTAGGCAGCCACTTGACAAACGTTGGGCTCCTAAGTCGAAGTACTGCAACGTCCGGTTAAAACCCACGGACCTATGTTTATGCTTACTCTTCGGCACTGTTATTCTCTGCCGTCTGATGAAACATATCGTGGTTTCTTGGTGAGTTCGCCCAAATTATGAACATAAAAGTGCGGATGACATCACATGGTCCCTTATGGTTTTATTTGTGTGGAATTAGCACAAAAGTATATTAGACTCAAATGTGACTCCTGCGGCTCCCATTTATGGTGCCATCATGGTCATAACGAAGTTCGTATTGGTAGGTAGTTGTTCACCCCTCACTGTGTGGAACATATTGAAATACAACCGTAAGGAAGCATACTCTTCATTTTGGACAAATGCACACACGACTGTTTGACAACGCTCCACCCGTCGGTGATTAAAAGTCAATAGAACTGATAGTTTACGCCATTTCATAGCAACCTACGAGACTCCGTTGGTTCTATATGTTGCGTTCACGTTAATAACGTGTGAGAACCCATAAAACAGATGCACACATTCCATAACTGGGAAGATCAAAAGTGGGTAGTATACTTGTTGCGTTCGTCAACTCGTCATACAACTCGATCACTTTTCTCCAACATCGCAAAAATTTTATGCATGTCACCTACTTCACTCGGTAAACCATGAAAACCCGTACCAAACTTATGAGGATGATCTCGTATGTTATGGACACTTGCGGAAACAAGCAGCATCAAACTACCTTGTTTCTCACGATGGTGCGACAAACTAGTACAACTTTCAAGTTGCACCTTAGTAAATGTCCGATTACCTGTTCAATTGTGCAGAAAGTTCGAAATTGTGCGATGTAACCACCAGCTGGTCGTTGCGCCCGCGCATATGAAATCCACTCGTGTATGCAGTAGAGTGAGAGAAGAGCAAACTTTCTGCTGATGTCTTACACCGCGGCTAACGCTTCGTTAGACCTTGAAAATCTAAATGTAACGCAGTCATAACGAAGAAGAGAATTTCCGCTAAGCCTACTGGAAATACGAACAGAGGTCACACTTTTCGGAAAAGTGTTGCTATATAATGTTCCCTCAAGGTCATTCCTCAAAAAAGGAATGTCCCGTGACCGCTGAAATAGACTTTCATCCTTTAAATAAGGTTTAACCTAACTCAACTGACCAATAAGGCAACGCCCGGCTTTCGGCATTCGTGCAGTCGCATAACAAATTCACCTAGTCTGTAGTCGAACGTATAAAAACTGAACTTTCAAGAAGGATACATGGAGATCCATAGCTCTCAGTTGAGCCCAACATTACTGTGCAAATTTTAATTATATTGGAAATCACTTTAATTAAATATTTCACTATGCGATGAGACGATCCACGCTTCTCAACAAATACACTCATTTGCATATCAACTGAGGTTTCATGACAGACTCAAATAAATCTTTCGTTCATGATATTCTTCAACTAAATGTGCTACACAAAGGCCGCCTCATGTTTCATACTCGAGATATCGCAGTATATTTTCATAGAGGAAACTACTCACAAGGTTGCTGAAAACTCTTTGACAGCCCACGACTGGTTTCGCGCTTCTTGGAGCTCATCAGGTAGGCGCAGTCCCCGAGTTTCCACCAACCTTATGTTCTACTTGAACCCAGATCTCGACAAATACACTGTCAAAGAGTTTTCAGCAACCTTGTGAGTAGTTTCCTTTGTGAAAAATCCACGCTTCTTTTTTTATATACCTACGTAAAATGCTACACTCCTTCCAATCACAATCAGCCTTTACGACATACCGTATGTGGAAGAGTCAGTGTTCTACTAAGCTGTCAAATTTACCATTTGGAAACGAATCGCAAACAATCGGGAGTAAACGGTTGTAGAAGTAACGTCTCGGTTTTGATATTTCATACCAATACCTCCGCTTATTCACATAACAATTGTCGGATATTTTTCAACTGAGATTTCACCCGTCAATAAGGCCAATCTACACAGAAAGGCCGAGTAGCACTGTACAGCTGTTTCATCCTCATTGGGAATCATCGGCAATGCCCACTGCATGAAACCCGAAGGAGTTTCGAACCCGAGACCACAAGCGGCCGATCAGCAGCGTAATAAACGATCACCTGACCGACTCATTCTTCAACCGCGGGAATCACATCACGTGGATAGTCCGGTTACAATGATGCAGCAGAGAAGGCCACTTAGTGCCTCATCTCACCGTCAAATGACCGAGTACCCCAGTGGCTAATTACTTACTCACTACTTACTTACTACTTTCCCGTCGCTTGGGAAACGTTTTCATTTGAGTGAGTACCGTTTCTTTCCAATTCTCATTTGTTCGCCTATTACACGGGCACGTTACAGAGGAATGAGAGTTTACAGTGGATGTAGTTCAGACCTAACTTAGAAACAGCGTATGCTGAATGGACCCATCGAAAAGTAGACAAGACATTCGTAACGGAATGAAAATAGAGTAAAGCAACACGACAAACGTGAAAAAACTCTTTTCGGGGGCTAGTTTTGGTTGTGTACATTTTCACTTCAGTGTTCAAAAACCATGATCCTTATTCCGTAATTTTCTACGGTACTTACTTGCTTACTTAACGGGAATTTACATGAGCAGCGCTCAGTCGGTTAATCCCGAAAATCAGCGGTTTTGGGCCAAAAATCTCAGTAATCGATTTCTCAGCATGTGAGCAGAACCTGCAGTTGCAATGACTGGCCAACTCTGGTGGCACACACTTTACCGAAAAGTTCGAGTAGTTACATGATTAACATGCGAACCATATAAGGAATAGTGCCTACTGAGGTCGCTGCCAATGACCTATTTCGGCAGACTCTCTGGTCAAGCTGTTTGCATCGAACTTTGGAGGCAAATTTGTTGTAGTACTGCACGAATCAGGTACACCTCGTCTCTCGAACAATCTGTTCGCGTCAGTAAACGTGAACGCCTTGGATACAAGTGTATTCTCCAATAATCAAAGTTGAATTCTTTTTGAGCTTCGGTGCAAATATTCATTCATTAATTCGAAAACTGCGAGTAAAAGTGGTAAATCCATACGACCAATCCGAGCCAGTTTTACCTAGTCTGAAAGTGTAATTCTGACAAAGTTCGCCCTAACCAACGGACGTTTAGATGACAGATGGTCAGGCAAAAGTAGGCGCGGAATCTCGAAATGCAGTTGTAGATTAGGCAAACGACAGAGATGGAATGCCCTTTGAAAAATTCCAAAGCTCAAATTATGGTTGCGTTCACTAAAGCAGAGAAGTCTCGTTTTCAGGTCATTACTAAGTGCCTGGAACTGTACACACTCGATCATACTACTCATTCCAACATGACATCATGACAGTTTCCCCACTCGTCTGCTTGTTCCCCACGTGCACTTTTGGTCTCCTGTGTACTTGCCATTCACCTTGCCACAGAGGTAGCCGGGTTCAAAACTGGTATACTAGCATGCATGCGCGCGTATGTCACTGACCCCACGAACACGTATGGATGAGTAGGTTTGTTAAGCCTGCTCTGACTTGTTCCGTCGTGAGTTCCGTGTGATCGCACCGCCAGTCAACCACGAGGCGGTCCTCAGAAGGAACTACCACAGGCCACACTACTGAGCCAATAGTTATTTCGTGTGCAGATCTTGTGCTGTGCCGGTCAATGACAGACTTGCGCACCTGTTGACGCGACGAACGTGGACAGTTGAGATTGGTTGTAAGTTTGCTCACCTCTGTGTGAACAATGCCGTAGACTTCGGAATCCCATTCTTCCCTTTGATATTCGTCAAACCTACACGTGACTCGAGCATCTGGAGCGGGAACCTTAATACATGTCTTGCCACCTGAGGCACGACTTCTCCGCTAGTTTATGACACAATTCTAGCAAATAACGATCCAATCAAGCACCGTTTCAACGATATCTCCAAAAGTTTTGCGAAGATCCATTTACAGTTCAGGCAGTGCATATCGTGTCATGAAAACGGACTATTTTCGTGGTCTTGCCCTCTTGTACAAGTAATCTGAACCACAAAACTCCCCAGGTGTTTAGTGGAGCTATTCTCATTAGAAGAATAGGATAAGTTATCCGTTAAGAAAAGGTCGTTGACTCCACCCTAGAACTGATTCCCTGCTGACCTCACGTGATATTGTACCGTGCTGTGCCACTTTTGTCCTTATACGACTTCGTTTTAAGTGTCCGAATAATCTGGGTTCGCGACCTGGGCGAAAATGAAGAAACTATTGTCAAGTGTGAACAAAAGGTGGCGAGAAAAAATCACGTAAGATAGTACGGTTCTTTGAAGACATGATGTATATCTACATGTAAATAGCAAAAAAAACAAGGAGCGTCGAAAATAGAATGGGATATTCACTGAGTGATCGAGGAGAGAGAGGGTGGGCCGGATGATCAAACCGGATAGAAAGAGAGACGAGTACAAGAGCGAAAACAATTCCGGGGAACGAGGTGAACGGCGCCACAGAGAAACGAACGAAGAGATCTAGAGATATGGACGTCTTGAAAGTGAGAAAGAATAATGACGGGGCGCTGAGAAACGGGACAGATAAAATCAGATGGCAAGAAAGCCGAATAGATAACTACACACGAATTGTGACACTATGCAAAATGGCAAATGGTGATCTTCGTTATCAGCGCGTGTGTACGAGGATAAAAACTGTGCGTGCGACTTATTGTGAACTAAGTTGATAGTTCGTTGAATACAGAAAACTGAAGGATGCATACCGCCGGACGAACAATATATCCCCTCCCACACACACACCAGTGTACAAGTGGTAAGCAAGTCGTGAAAGAGGCGGTAGTCAAAAACGGTGGCGTTCAATGTGAGAAACAGGATGGGACAGAAATGTGAACAGCGGATAGATTGGAAATGAGGAAGCGAGCGCGAAAATGCCTTAACAACGCTGCCCCGGGCGCGGCGCAGCCTTGGCCATAGAAAAAGGTGTGTACACACAGATATCGGATAAATCTCTAGCGATAAAAATGTAAAAACGCTAGCCCTGACCGTATTTGTGGCGCCGGAAGGGGGAAGGGTTCCGAGGCATGCACATCGAAGCTCAAAACAAGTCACACACCTGTGGCGTATTGCGCGAAAACACGTGAAAAAATAGCTTGTGTCAGAAGGAGGTAACGGAAGGGTGTGTGTGTGTGTCTGTGTACGGGAATAAAGTTGTCAAAGCAAATGTGTTTTGAAAAACCGCAGAGAAATCTAATCAGACCGTCAAACATTTATCCAGTCCACTGTCCTCCACACTAGCAAAACCCCTGTAGAACAGTGGCAACACCCAGAGAACCGGAATTGAGCGCTATGACCAAAGGATTGTCCAGGCTTTTTCAAACCTCATAAAAACGTCAGTAAAACGATAAAATCAAATAAAACTTCAACAATGAAAGGGTGTGTGTGGAGAGAAAGATAATACCTGAAAAAATATCCTGGTAGTGGGGTGGCTGTGCTAGGATGAATTATGTCAGTGAACATGGACGTGAAAGGGGGGGGGGCAGAGGGGAACAAAAGTAATTGAAGACACACTAACACAAACACAGATGTTTCAGTCTAAAGCACTCGACCGATAACGCAAGATGCTTGAGAGATGTCCCGGAGAAGTAAGTGATTCGCCTGAGTGAAGTAAAAATGGGGGCAGCATGTGGAGTAGTAGGCAGTTGGTCCGGGAAAATATCGGGACAACTGGGGGACTCAGTCAGCACGGGGACCTGGTCAAAACCGTGACAAACACGCGTGTGTGTGTGTGTGTGTTGTAAAACCTTGTAGCCCGACAAATGATGACAGCCACAATGTTTCCTTTGGGTGACAAGGTCACGTCGAAAGTGAAAGCATGCAAATTCTCGCTAGACAATCGAAGAGAATAGGGCGAGGAGTTCAATAGGAACAAGACCGAACACAAATGCGTTGTCTGTGAGGTCTTATTGAGATACTACCGACGCACTCCGTTCGTGAAAGACCGATGGATGACAGATGGATGGGTTGAAATAGGTGTTTGAGAGGAAAATATCAAGGGCTCAGATATGACCGCGAATCTGGCGGGATTGTGTTGCTCAGCCTAGGTGAACATGGGCTGGGCGACGAGGATGCGGTGGAGGGGTAAGTGTTCAAGTCCGGGGGTGCATTCAATTCATGGAGGTTCGGCGAATAAGTAGAATAGGAGCAGTTGCTACGGAGACCACAGTTCTTGGCGGATAACTGTTGTTGTTGTTTTGCGACAACCATAGTTTCCACTGGAATAAAAAGAACAAGAGTAGTGGAAGTTCAGTTTGATTTGAAATTGGAGCCAATTACAAACATAACGACTGAATGGTACAAAGTAGGTAGCTAATCAAATCGCGGACAAACAAGGTACCCAGAGAGAAGTCCAGCTTCAATTCCTACCAGATTCTGAGCCCAGCATTGGATCCAATTAAGCAAGCGAAGGTTGCTAGCTCATCGACTACACGAGATAACAAACTGAACAGGTGAAAGTAAACATTTCATACAGATGTGTTGGTGTTGATCAAAAGAAGATGCGCAAACGGATCAGTCTGGTCAAGAAAAGAATACAGACCGCAGATTAATCGAGCAGAAAATCGATCAATAAAGACACAGACATCGACACAGTCTATCAGCCGCTACAAACAAGAGAACTACACAGACACGGGACTCTGAACAGACAGGGGAAATCAAACAACCTGACGACAACCAACGGAACAATCGGATCAAGGGAAACTACTAAAATTGGAGACTACCGAATCAGCCAATCAAGTGGAACAAAATCAGACCACAGAGTAAGAAGGAAACGGCCCAATCAAAACGGAGGAAAGGAAATGCCTAATTGAAAACGCCCAACGAACGAACCAGATGGAGAAAAATGATGTCACGACGCAACTCAGATTCCAGGGTGACCAATCAAATTTTATCGAAGGCCACCTCGGGACTAACCAACCACGTCAGAGGTATTGGATATTGTTTAGGAACTATATAAGCAAAGGCAGAAGATGAGGAATATACCCACCTAACCCCGCACTAACGACGTCACCAGGATTGGTGATGGAACGCTCGCAATCCAACTGCCAAGCTCGGCGAACAGACCAACAATCAAGCAGCGCACCCGAGCTACCTATATACCGTAACATCACCAATCGATCATGATGCTTGAACGGACTGCAGTACACGAAGCAGTTCGGAACAAGGAGGCGACCGTCAATCCAAGCGATTTGTACGCAAAATTGGGATAATGTTGCACTAGAATTACGGGAATTAATGTGACGTGCCCGATGGTTACAAAGGTGAAGACCGGATAAAATCTCAGAAAACATGCTGAACTTTGTTTCTAACCGAACCATTAAAAACGCTGTCAGTCAGTGTTTTTTTCGGATTGCAGTCTTGCGAATAAAAGAGGTAATTCGGGGGTAGAAATAGTAAAGCGTTTACCCGGGAGGTTTTCAGGAACCATGTGTCCCTGTCTCAAAACGATCAATAGGGAAGGGGATTCAGTGCAGTCAGTGAATAGAGGGAAAATGCCCTTTTCCGATCACTGACAAACAAGACCGAATCAAGTGAGTACATGATAAAGTGTACCAGAGCCTACCACATCGAATCATGTCAGTGAGCCTCCGCACAGGTCAGGTGATAACATGCAGAAGTCGAGCATGAATCATCTGAACTTCATTTAGCTGGTGAATAGGTGGAAAAAAACAAGAGTTAAAACGAACAGAAGGGTAGTTCTAAAGTGATCTGCATGACCTGCAACTGCTGAACAGAATGAGGTCAACTAAACACCGAATTCCCACAGTGTATGGTTTACATAACTTGTGAGCAATATCTGGCATATATATATATATATATATATATATATATATATATATACTAGAGAACCAGCGGGGATCAACACATTGCCTAGGTAGCTTGTAAGCCCCTGGACGAAAATCTACCCTCGATCGGNAGACATGGCAGATAGAAAGCATGTGCAGTAAACCACAGGATAGCGGGGGGAAAACCTGCGAACCAGGTGGTTCAAAGTAAAAGAGAGTAAATCGGAGCGCAGGGTGAAAAGAACACACAGATTGGCAAACTACACTTATTTGCAAACTAACTTGCTGTTTACCGGGAGACTTAACTGAGTTCCAACTGAATCGCCCGTTTTATGATATCCTTTGTTTGAGTATGTGGCGCAAAGGTCGCGTCATGTTTTCATTGGTACGATTTTGGGAGATCGCAGCGTTACTTCCTTGGCGGAGTACACTACTCATAGGGTTGCTGAAAAAACTTCGACAGCCCAAGACCGGTTCCGCGGCTAAGTTGGGATTCAGTTAAGTCTTCCCTGAAAACCGAATTTGTGTGCATGTGAGGGTATTTCACGAATTTTGTACAATTTAGGTTCAAGTAGGATGTAAGGTCGACGAGTCCCAATAAGAACAAAGAGTTTTTCAGTAACCTAACTAGTAGTGTGTTCGGTCAAGAAAAGACACACGGATACCTCCAAGCAAATGAGACTAAGGAAAAGAGAACGATTTTGTGACTGCCAAACTTCGACCGTGCTCTGAAAGGTCGGTGTGCTAAACTAAGATCAATAGTTCAAAACGGATATATGGAGCTTACGATCAAAAACGTCGTTGATGATGTCCTCCGGGAGAAGACTATCTTCCAGCTTCGTGTCCATTGGACCACAACTGCCTGCATTGACTTGCGGTTCCACAATCACGTAACTTTCAGAGAAAGATGTCTGTTCGGCGGCGCGGCTCGATTTGTGAGTTGTATGGGACATAATGGGATCGACACCGGGATGCTGTAGTTCGCCAACGACCGAGGAGGGTGTGGGCCGTGCATGTGCAGCCGAACGGGGTACCACTGGGGTCGCCGGAGTATATGCCGAATGGGGAAGTTGAGACCGAATCGGTGATTGCAGGACAATGAGTTCCGATGGCTCCTGTGGCGGGTAGATGAAGTTAGTTCCTGGGGGCCTGGGGACGGATCCCTGGGACGATTGTTCAGGTGAGGGATAGAGGAAAAATGCATTGGTGATTTGATCAGAACTAGTGATTGATGGTGTACGAGCAGAAGTTGCGGGGATGGTTGTGGTGTTGTTTGGAAAGTGTGGAGAGGGTTGCGCTGGTGGTGTGTGATCTGGCGTGGGACTGACGGTAATTACACTGAGGGTGGTGGGAACGTAACTGACCACGTATTTGGTCGGTGTCGTTGGAAGTGAGTTGATCCGTGGCTGTTGTTGTGGCGTCAAACTAATGTCACGTGACACTGTACCATCGGTCCAACGGATCTGTGCTGGGTTGGTAATGGCTGTACTGCTGCTGGCTAACTGAGGGCTGGTAGGTGGAACATGCCGGTCTGCGCCAACTGTATTCATAGTGGTTGCGTAAGAAGGATTGGGCGAGTAGAGAGGAGAGGCGATGAGGAAAGTTGAACCAGGCTGCTGGCTGGCTTCAGACGATTGTGGACGGAGAGTGGGCTGGGCCAAGCCAGGAACGAGTAGTTTATCGATCGGTCCGGATAACATCATAGAAGGCTCCTGAGTTAAGTCGACTGAAGTTGACGAGGGACAACTAGCAACAGATGCCCGTCGGAAATTGACTCTCGAAGTCCGGCTGTTAAAAACAAATCAATCAATCCATAAAACAATAGGTCAACAATCTCAAAATATCGGTTGAAGAGGATTATGGGAGAAAACTCCTAAGTTTACGGCGACCTTCTTAATCAAAAAACGAGAATAAGAGTGCTGTCATTTTAACACTGTCTACCGATTGGTGTAAATGTTGCGTCACCTGTAACAGAAACATTGCGATCATCACCGAGGTTTGGATATTTGACACACAGATAACGTTGTGTCTCCTGGCCCAATGACAAATCCGAAAATAAAGTCAATTCAAACCAAGAATAGTTGAAGACAACTTCTTTCAACTCACTATGAATTTCGAGGCGAGCTGCAGTTCGGTCGGAACTTGGTACAAAATTCACCAGTCCACACTCAACTCAACCCAGCCTAGTGCTGCAGCCCTTTTGTGCACAGAACCCGAATAGTTCAGCTGTAGCACCCTTTCGG